>JANAVB010020997.1:9642452-9787756 GCA_029216955.1 Iris pallida | reverse complement strand
GGTACGCTGTCGCGCGCTGACAGCTGAAAACGCACAGACACGCAACACATACGCTCGTGTCTAATGTGGATATGTCGTGGACACGTGTCAGGCTGCCCCACATGTGGACCTATCCTAGGTGACTACACGGGTGTGTGCACGTGACACGAAAGTGTCGTGTGTCATGTCCTACTCGTGTGCTCGTGCACGACGCTGTGCTACACTGGGTGCATCCCACGTGTTTGCATTGATGTGGACACGTCTGTGTCATGTTTATAGGACATGATATGACTCACAGGACATATACACATATGTGAAACTAATTATTAACTCACTAACTGTGATTTTGTTTATTTATTGGTTTCGAATTCATGATTTCCCAGTGTGCTGATACCCGACTGATACAACTAAATCGAATTGATTTTAGGTTTTAAATTGCATTTTAAACTAATTTTTGTGATGTTAATGATTAGTTAAGTTCCTACTTGTGTAAGGGTTGATGTTTATGTTAATTGTTTTGTGTGGAACAATGGGGTTCGAATTTGATTTTTGATATGCCAACTGCTAGGCTGAATTCATTAAACTGTCACTTAAATACTTGGGAACCATTCATGAAACTGATGTTCACTATTTTGTGTTAATTCCCTTGAATAGTTGGACACCCTTCTCATTTTCCTGGAGACACTAACCTATTGCCAAGCTATCACACACACTGTTTGCTGGCTTATATGTTACACACTATTTTCCCAATGCAACTGATTCACTATTTGTTTAACTGTCATTATGTTAAAAATCTGAGACTATGCCACTTGATTCATGAGAGCCTTTATACACGACACAAATTCTAAACCTGTTTCCCTTGACCTCACACAAACACACGCACCTATACAGTCATTTGACACACTCCTATGTGACACATGACCCACACACACAAGTCCCTATTGTTCCTGTCACATGTACCATGGTACACACATTATGACATAGGTACCCTACCTATACACACACAGCCATCTAGAAAACTGAAACTGTTTTCTTATTTAATCCACACACACATGCCTACACTCTATGTCATTCACACACACACATGTTAGACATTCCTACACTGACCCACACTCCTGTCACACACAGGAAACACATATACACACACATTGCCTTGATTTACATCTCTCTATGTGTATATATTTAATATATATAATGTGGGTAAATAGATAACTAATGTGAATGTGTAATGTGATAGGGTAAATTAAAATAAATATTGCATTTGCCTATGTAGATAATGTGTATTAGATATATGGTATTTGGGTGTATTGGCCTATATGTGATTTGGCTCATGGCCTATGTAGATAGCCTATGGCATGTGGTGTGGATACATTCGAGTCAGGGTATCACTAGACTAGTGTGTGTTTGCTAGGCTAATTGGTTAGAGGCCTAGATTGACATGTTAAGCCTAGATTGACCAACCTAGACCTAGTTTAACCTTGTTTGACCTTGTTTGACCTAACTAGACTAGAGTTGACCTAATTTGACTGCTAGGATTGATTAGAGTTGACCAAAGGTTGACTTTAGCCTAGATTGACCCAAACATTATGTAGATGCATTGTAGCAGTCTATTTATTATTTTAGACATATAGTGACTTATACTGTTCTATAGGAGACAGACACCACTCCTCAGACATATATTCTCTTCAGATATTCAGGATACCAGGCGAGTACATTCTCTGATCATTTCATAACTTATTTAGAATTATATTCCTGCTCTAGTTTACCTTATTTGATGCTGTCACGATATTATCACGGATTGGTACTATATGGATCCCTATATTGAGATGTTATCCCCCTCGAGAGCATCGGATACATCATGTCGTGTGTTTCATGTACATCATGTATTCCTCGCTCTCATGTTATTCATGTTTCTCATGTGCTTCATGCTCGTTCATGCATGCTCGTGTACTCTCATGTGCTATCATTCGATCATGTTTCTCATGTATCTATGTATAACCTATACTTTATGTGCACTCATTTATGAGCCTTCATGTGAATTTTATGTGCACTCATTTATGAGCCCTCATGTGAATTTATGTGCACCCATTTATGGGCCTTTATGTGAATTTCATGTGCACTCATTTATGAGCCCTCATGTATACTTCATGTGCACCCATTTATGGGCTTTCATGTGAAAATATACGTAACATAACTTGTCTGGATCCTTGTGTATTGATTGGGCTATGGGGGAGTATAAATAGTCATGTGAATAATTCCAAAGTAGTATATCATATGCGCCTCTTTAGTATATTCATGTGCAAATCCAGCCGTTCACATGTCGACTTTGTACTCTAAATCACTAGTCACTGGTAGCTCTCTACTTATAGTAGATATTTCTATTACAGTTCTCTCTCTATTTACATCATACTTTCTTTCAGTTTCATGTATCGTACTCTCTTGCATGTTTATATTTTCTAACCTGTTATGATCTGCGTGAGATGTATTGTGCTCGCTCCAAAATTTTACAGAGGACGAGGATGGCTCTGGTGTCTACCTATTATGGTGCAGCTATAGACAACACTTATGACTTGGACCCACTTGCAGTAGAGGATCTGCCCCAGTGGTTTAGACTGCTAGCTTAGACCCTTACCTTGTCTTTCTCTTTGATACATTATTGTATATACTGGAAGTTTATTTTATCTGATGTTAATAGAGATGTTATCTTAGACACTTAGACTTCTATCTGATTGTATCTCTGTGGATTCATTTTATTTTCATATCTATCTTTCTATTATCATTCTGCTTAGATATGATTGAGACTGTATTATGCTATGTACCTCCATTCGGAGTGTATATCTGTACATGTACATTATACTATTAGATGATTGACCTAGGACAACATTCTACCACCGACACTGCGGTATAGCTGGACGTACCCACTTCTCGTGCCCTTACTCTAGGGGGTTGTAACATATCATTTCCTGCCATTGCACTGTTTGATTCTGGAGCCACACATAGCTTTTATATATGAGTTTCTGCATAGACACGGCTTCAAACCTAAGCACTAGGAGGAACTGTCGAATTATGATAAGAGGAGGGTACACAGTTAGTGAGATGGTTGATTGCCTATCACTATAGTTGGGAGGGAGCTTAGAGCTCGATTCCTTGTGATGCCATTGCCTGGATTTGATATAGTCCTCGACATTGACTGGTTGAGTGAGCAGTTACTGTAATAGACTGCCATGAAGGGAAGGTTACTTTCAGCCCGCCTGGAGTTCCACCGTTCGAGATCAGCAGACGGATTACAGGGAGACCAGAGGGAGTCTACTTCAGAGCAGTTGTAGAAGACCAGGAGTTGCCGCACCCGCTGATTGCAGAGTTTTTAGACGCCTTCCCTGAGGAGTTGCCAAAATTGCTGCCAGATCGAGATGTAGAGTTACCATTGACTTAGTACCCGAATCACACCAAAGTCCACATTGCTACAAGATCAACCCAAAGGAAGCTGCAGAGTTGATGGCCCAGATAGATGAGCTTGAAGGCATGGGTTTTATTCGGTCTATGCTTCACCTTGGAGAGCACCGGTACTCTTTGTGCCGAAGAAGGATGGGACTGTTAGAATGTGCATTGATTACCGTACACTTAATAACATCACATCAAAATAAGTACTTGTTGCCACGGATAGATGATTTGTTTGATTAGCAGTGGGGCAAAAGTTTTCTCGAAGATTGATCTTCGATCGGGGTATCATCAGATGAAGGTTCAGGAGCAGGATTTCGAAGACAGCCTTCAATACTCGCTACGGCTATTATGAATTTTTGGTGATGCCGTTCGGACTCACCAATGCTCCAGCAGTGTTTATGAACCTTATGAATAAGGTCTTCCACAAGTATCTGGAAAAGTTTGTCGTAGTTTTCATTGACGACATCTTGATCTATTCGAAGACTGAGGAAAACATGTGGAGTATCTACGGATTGCCTTAGATATTCTGCGGAAGAGATGCTGTACGAAAATCACTCGAAGTGCAAGTTTTTCTTGGACAAGGTGGAGTTCTTGGGATATATGGTGTCTGGAGAAGGATTTCTTTAGATCCCAAAAGATTGAGCTGTGGAAGCATGGGCACCTCCCAAGTCGGTAGCTAAGATTCGTAGTTTCCTGGGGTTAGCAGGTTACTACAGGAAGTTCGTGAAAGATTTTACCAATATAGCAGAGCCAATGACAAAGCTTATGCGGAAGGACGAGGAGTTCATCTGGAACGACGTCGGCCAGTCAGCATTTGAAGAATTGAAGAGAAGACTCACTACAGTGTCAGTTTTAGCTTTGCCATCAGGTCTGAAGGGTTCGTCATCTACAATGATGCATCGGAAAAGGGATTGGGATTGTGCTTGAGCAGAACAAGAAGGTCATTGCTTATGCTTCTAGACAGTTGAGCCTCATGAGAAGAACTACCCTACTATGACTTGGAGCTTGCAACAGTCATTTTTGCCTTGAAACTGTGGAAGCACTGTATATAGAGAGAGTAGACATCTTACGGACCATATAAGCCTGAAGTATGTCTTTATTCAGAAGGAACTGAACATGAGGCAGCGAAGATGGCTGGAACTTATGAAGGATTTCGACATCAATCTGCAATACCACCCTGGGAAGGCGAATGTGGTAGCAGATGCTCTTAGTCGCTATCCTGTTGCTATATTCCTTATTATGGACCAACATCTTCTCGAGGATCTTGAGAGCCTGGGTATCGAGATCATTCTTCGGGAGTTCAGGGGCAGCTGATGCACATGCAGATACAGTCAGAACTGATAGAGAAGATCAAGGAGGCCTAGTTTCTAGATGAGGGACTCCGATGTCTCAGAGGTCAGGCAGAGGTAGGATTGCTTGATGACTTCACTATTGAAGAGAATGGATCCCTGAGGCACGAAAACCAGTTGTGTGTCCAAGGATCTGTGAGAGGAGGTTATGCAGAAGGCCACCAGTCGCAGTATTCTACTTATCCTGGATCTACCAAGATGTATAAGGATTTGCGAGAGTGTGTTTGGTGGTATGGGATGAAATAAGAAGTTGCCAGATTTGTTTCTAGATGTATTTTGTGCCAGCAAGTCAAAGCGGAGCGCCAGAGACCAGCAGAATTACTCCAGCCTTTACTTATTCTGGAGTGGAAGTGGGAACACATAACCATGGACTTCGTCACTGGTTTACCATGTACTCGGTGGCAAGGATGTATTTGGGTTATCGTGGACAGACTGACAAAATCTACTCACTTATTCCGTTCAAGGTAGGACTGTCAACCGAGAAGCTTACAGACCTCTATATACGACAGATCTTGCGGATTCATGGAGTGCCAGTGAATATCGTCTCCGACAGGGACAGACAGTTCACATCATACTTTGGAGGAGTCTACAGCTGAGCTTGGGTTCACAGTTGAAGTTTACCATCGCCTACCATCCACAGATAGACGGGCAGTCCAAGAGGACCATTCAGACATTGGAGGATGCTGCGGGTTTGCGCACTCGACTTCGGCGGTTCGTGGGAGGATCACTTGCATCTTGTGGAGTTTGCCTATAACAATAATTATTAGGCTAGCATCGAGATGACACCGTTATAGGCACTATATGGACGGAGATGTCGCACACCTTTATCTTAGGACGACGTCGGCGAGAGGACTTTGTTTGGGCCAGAGATGGTGATAGATTCAGCCGAAAAGGTCAGACTGATCAGACAGCGTCTTATAGTTGTACAGGATCGACAGAAGCACTAGTGGACAGCAACAGATGGCCCTTAGAGTTTGCAGTTGGAGATAAAGTGTTCTTGAAGATCTGCCAAACAGAGGCACCATTCGTTTCAGCAGAGGCGGAAGCTAGCCCCAGATACATCAGGCCCTTCGATGTGATGGCACGGATTGGCGAGGTAGCGTATCGACTTGCACTTCCTGCTACCTTGGAGGGAGTACACGATGTCTTTCACGTGTCCCAGCTTCGTCGCTACATTCCAGATCCTAGTTATGTAGTGGACTACTCAGAGCTAGAGGGGGCCGAGCTTGACCTACGAGGATAGCCGGTGGAGATCCTTGATCGGTGGAAGAAACAACTGCAAAATCAGACCATACCGCTTGTCCGAGTCATATGGAGACATCACTCTCCTGGAGAGTCCACATGGGAGCGCGAGGACGAGATGCGGGAGTGCTACCCCAGTTTATTTGCTTGATTGTATTTTTGGGTTTCAGAGAATTTCATTTCAATAAATAAATTGTATTTTGGTGTGAATCATTTTGATTTTTTTTTGAATTTTATAGATATGATTGTTTTTCTTAGAATTTTGGGGACAAAATTTTTTGTAGGGGGAAGGATTTATCACCCCACCTTTTCCAGATATACAGTTTTATGATTTTCCAACCTCATAAAATCTTCTTTAGAAGCTTCGGGTTTCTGATTTCATTAAAATGTAATTGTTTAAATTTTATTTTTTGGAATTAAAAAGTTTTGGGCTAATTGTTTTGCTTGGGCTTTCTATGGAGAAGCTTGGGCCATCAGCCTCTTTAAACTAACTCTTTTAGATCACTGTAGATTTTTTTCCATTCGAATTTGAGATTCAAATTCTCTAACAACTCTTCTTCCCATTTTTAACTGCCAAGTCGTGGAGAGGAATTTGATGTTCCCACGTTTAGGTTTCCTAATCCCCACGCCATCCCAACTGACAGTCTATTTAAAGGACCCTTCACTCCTTCTTCCTAATTTATTTCTTCCTTGAAGAAGTAACCGAGCTCCTCAAATCCTCCATTTCTTCTTCCCATAGCTGCAGATCTAAAACTCGATTTAGAGTTTTTCCATGGCGATGGCAACAATGGAGAGTCTCCATTCCTACGACTGAGCAATGCATGAAGAGTTTTTGACAGCGCAGCAGATCGGTTCCTTCCCTGTTCTCTCAATTCGCCATTTTCCTTGAATCCAAGTAAGAATGATCTAAACTTCATGATTTCTTTAGATTCGATGGATAGATCATTTGGTTAGTTCGATCGGTTCTTCTTCCTTGCTTATGGATCCTTGATTGGAATGATTGGTTGATCGATCAGGTTGTTAAGCACGGGAGGGTCCTTTGAGTTTGTCAGGCATTTGATATGATTTGCATGCTAATTCGATCCAAAGGAACGTCAAGAAGAATTCTGGTTTGACTGCATACTTCGATCGAATTGCTGAATTTGATACGAATGTGAGTTTCTGTGGATTGGATCTTCATTTTTTAAATCAGTAGGAGGGGTATCTTTGTGTAATGTTATCCTCTATTTTCTTAGTCTTCTTGATTCGACTGTTGGCTCAGGTGATCTAGATCTAACGGACACACGAAGTTCGTGTCCAAATCTACGAATTGTGTCACTAAGTCTCGACTCAATCTACTACTCTCAGGTACCTCTTAACCTTTCCAAATTGATGAAGGAAATATATGCTTATGTTGGTTGTAGTGTAATGATTAGAGCTCGTATTCGAGAAGTAGCAGGATGCCAAGATAGGCTAGCTTGATAATAGCTTTCGATGAGTAGATTTATGGATGTTCATGATTAAGAAGTTAATAACTATTGGATTTCTGCATTTAAAATCGAGCATGTTTATTAAGGTTTAATTCATGTATTTTGATTCTGAACTGGAACAAGCGGTGAATTTGGAGTTCAACTTTATGAGCAAATCTTTAGAATCAGGATGTGGTCAGGTTGAGGAAAACCTCGGGTTGTTTAGTGGTGGCACCACTCAAATTTAAGTGTTAGTTGAGTACGATACTTAGGAACCTAGTTTGAATGATAGCTTACCTTGGGTAGTTTCGAACATCAGTGGTTCACCAAGATATTCAAATTCCAGTTAAACCTTACTTTGGTTATCCTGAGATTCAAATGACTTTATCTGTTAATTTTGAACTGTGTGATTATAGCAAGTGAGAAGTTCCTCAGTATGCTCCAACTCCCACCTGTTACCATGATGTTCCTCCCTTTTATTCGAATATTTTGGTTATAAGTAATCTGGGGACGAACTGGTATGATATCTTGATTTAATTATCTTAAACTGAAGCTTTAGATAAGACTGTAAGTTACTGAAAATAGTAAAGTTGGCAAAGGGAGCTTGAGATCATACCCTCAGGTTATATTTGTTCTACAGTGACTTTTACCTTGTGAATTAGTTGATGGAACCTGAATCTGGAACCCAGTTTGACAGATGTAGCAATCAAATAATTTGTTTACTTTTGATTCTATCTGTTTTGCAATAGATGGTTGAGAGGCCAACTGACAATGATTTCGATAAGGGACATATGTCTAATTTTGGACGATATTTTGGTATTCAGTAGCAGGCTAACTATTACATACCTGGTTTGGCAAGTGTGTTCCTTAGAACTTTCATAAAATCTTATTTAGATATCACCTTTGTAACATGCTTTACTGCAACTCTTTGTGAACTGTAAACCTGATAGGAGTTTGAAAGATTAACCTTGTTGTTGGGAACCTGATAGGAGTGGGGTGATACTCTATCCATGAGATTAGATGCCATTAATTAGAGTATCTAACCTTTTAATGTTCAGTAATTTCTTTCCAACCTGAACATAACTGAACTTTACGATTGTAGATTTCATATAGAACTGTTATGTAGCAGGCCTACAAATGAAGTATATAGGACTGTTTCCATTTAGGACAGACTAAATGCAGCTATGTTAAGCCATTAAATGAAGTCCAGTTTAGACCACAGGTCTGGGATTAGTGGTATCAATGGTTAGTTTTGTTAATAGCTCTTTTTAATTATGTCTGTGTTGTGAAATGATAAATAAGTATTGTTTTATAGTTGGTATACTCTATAGACACTTTATAGCTAGTTTAGTTATGGATATGAGTAGTAGTAAAGTTCTCAACATATGTTTTAATCCAATATGGTAGTCTATGAGTAAATATTTGGGTTGCTTTGAGGAGGAAATTGTTATATACTTACCCTATACCTAAAGGTGCAAACTAGTATATCTTAACTTTAAAATTTATGATACAAAGTAACTAATTAGAATTGCTTAGAGAATAACCAACTTGTAAAATTATATAATAGGAGGACATCCAGCTCCATTCATTACCCGTACTTTCCTGGAGCAAGCCAAGCACATTCTATGTTTTATGTTCATTTACATTCATATCATGTGCTTTTCCTGTGACACGTCATGACACGATATCATGTTCTCCTGTACTTTCACTACAAGAAAAATGATCTTTTACGGCGCACGAAACGTGTCGTAAATGATCTTTCACGGCGTACATTTTTGTGCCGTAAAAGGCCATGCCGTAAATGACCATATTATTTAGCGCGCATTTGCATGCTGTAAATGACACTTTTTATGACACATATTAGAAGCTGTAAATGACCCTCTTTTTTTACAACGTGCATCAGAACACTGTAAATGACCTTTTTTTACAGCGCACATTTGAACGTTGTAAATGACCCTCTCCATATTTCCTACAATGCGCATTCGAATGATGTAAATGACCATCTCCATCTTTTTACAACGCACATTCGAACGCTGCACTACACCAAAATAATTGTTTTCCAATAATTTTTTACCATAACAAATGGAAAAAATATTTTTAAATTAATCGGTGGCACTATTGAGCTGAGTTTTAATCTCTCAATTATCAACCAATATTCGTTATGAAAATATAATTTACATAAGTCAATCCTCCAATACATATTCAAAATTAATATACAATACCATTGGTTGCATTAATAATAAAAAATATTCACAATTACAACTTCATATAATGGTGTCTAACCATATATTGCATAACCTCTTAAGTTACAAAAAGAAAAAAAATCATCCAAAATTTATAGGACTTTTTCATGATAACATTCGCATAAAAAGATTGGTATGCTTCTTCACCATCAACCTGAAGCTCCAAAAACATCGATACATCTTGTTAACAGTCAAAACAAGCCTGATTCTCTCCCAGTTCCTACTTGGGAACTATTTCGGTCTGTATGCAACCTCCGTACATTCAACCACCAGAGCAACATCAGCAAACAAAGAGCTGCAGTGAACACATAAGAGAAGTCGACATGTCCAAGTTGATGAGATAGATAAGTACTCATTTTGTGATTTTTCTTAAGAAATGTAGAGTACGTAGTCACATTCACAGAGAAAAAACAGAAAAGTGCATAAGTAAACCAATGACAAGATAGATGAAAAGAAAAAGGTTTTCCAAACTTACAAAGCCATTTTCCAGGAGGTTGGAGAATCTGATGTAGAGGTTTGAACCTGATATAGAGTATGAATCTCAGTAAGTTTGGGTGTATACATATAGGACATCAGCATCAGCAAGTTTTATGCTATAATCAAAAACTAAATGGACCATCAGTATCCAGAAAAACCATATATTGTTTTATGACCAGAGGAGCCAAATCTTATGATAAACAAACCTACATATTAATGGCCTACTGAATTAGATAGAAACTTGGCTCTGGTAAAGACATTCTTTATCCTCTTACTCGTCAACTGCATCGTCGACAAAAGGTGCAGTTGCTCTTTCAATTCAGTAACTTGAGTGACAACTGACCACCATCATGTCTTTGTAGAAATGACAAGGAAAATAAATAAAGAAGGTTCCTGATAACAGAAGCAATAGGTCAATTCATGGATGAAGGAAAATATTTTATATATGCTTGACAAAATGACAATACATGTTAATAATGTAGACATAAAATTTAAAGCATGAGATATGACAAACAAGGAGAAAACTGCATTTTGGGTTCCATTTGAGCAAAATTTCAGTTAATAGTCATGATCAGTCAAGTATCAATATGTGGGTCCATACAAAAGGATTTATACCAGAGTAAAAAAACTTTATAATCTTGTGTCTTGAACATCCAATAATTGAGGCACTTCATATGTAAATAAATTCTCACTCACCTCCTAGTTTCCTGGTTTATTTCTTTGCCCAGCTAGATCGTGGCTAGTAGGCAAGAAAGGTGAAAGAACTCTATAAAATACAGATCACATACACATTAACTCCAAACTTAACTTCAAACTCGCAAAATTTGGTTCCGAGTAAGCTTAACTAGGTCAGAAGGTGATGCTGATAAGACACTCAAAAGTAGTCAGAGCTACTCAGTCGAGAGAAAGACAATAGAGCATCGAAATATAACTAGGATTTGAGAGCATATCCTAAATTCTAGGTTGGAAGATGCACTTGGTATCCCAAAAAACTCCACATCATAGATACAATTTAGAAGCATCTTCAATTACAGATAATATGCTTGGGATTGAAGGCATGGAGGATGAAGGAATATTTGGAGAGAAATCTCGACTTCAAACAGAAGAATGAAACCTTACAACCGGAACATATATTGATTTATCTGAGAAAATTTTATTGTAAGTGCTCGTTGGCATGATGGCAACACCAAAGATATGGAGCTAACTCTAAGGTAAGAAATATCCCAAGGAAAAATGTTGAATGATACCAAGGACATAAAAAAGAAAGCCCCACTGGAGTATAATTTAACATTTAAGGAGGATCATGGTGTATTGCAACATAGCTCTCTGCAAATAGGAAATAGGTGCCTCAAACTTGTTTCTCAACTCCACATGTTTATGTCCACTTATACCAGCTTCCCTGTTCAATAGATCTTGATGGTAAACTCAACATTCAAATATACTCTTCCCTTTGGCACAATAAGGCCAAAGTAATGCCTGCAACACCACTTATAGTTCAGTTGAAACTGTCACGAAATCCGGCCTACTGGTCAAAATAGACTAAACCTATAAATAATCGTTGAGCAAATACTCCTACTTAAGCATATTGTCTGCATGTTTTCTTTTCCCAGAAAATAATATATTATTTTAAAGAAATACAGCTAATACTTAGAGGCAATGGAAAAAAGATCCTGATAATTAATTTATAGTAGCTACTGGACTACCCTAGAAAAACCAGACTACTATAGGGCAGTTAAAAGTTGCTCTGCCCTCATTAAATCCTACAAACAATCTATGCAAAAGTAGGGTAGTCAACCTATTGTTCTGTTTACAGGAGAAATAATATATTAATCAAGTAAAAAGATCTTGTCACAAACTAGTAGTATAGGTCTTCAAGGTTCCAAATTGACCATTTAGTTAATACCTCATACGAAGAAGGTTTACAAAGGATGTAGTTAATGTAACAACAATATGAACATTGACCACCCATTAGCCTACAAATTAGTACTAAACCTTAATTGGCAGCAAACTGCATTAGAATGCTTAAAGTAGGCAATGGAGGAGCAGTACAACTGTAAAGCAGCACCAGTATAGTTCATGTACAGGAATGTCCAGCAGATATACCCAAACCTCGACCAAAGTTAGGAGAAATCCTATAAGTAATCAGAAAATTACTCACAATACAGACCATAATAAGAATGGAAGATACTACGAGAAATATTAGCATGAAAAGTAATATTCTCATGACAACGTTTTATGGTAAACATCAGTTTTACTCACACTTTACAACTTGTTCATATGTTGAGCGTGGATGGTTCTTTAGAAGGAAATTAAATCAATTGAGTATGGACTGTCTAACCTACTTAATCTTTAAATGATGTGACTATTAATTGATAAGGTGTGTTAAATAATAAAACAAACATTTGCTTTTAAGTCTTAAATTTGTTTAAAGTTTATTGCAAAGGATTCCCAACTAACCATACCTAGCAAAAGGATGTAAAGGCATCAAGATAATTAATAATAAGAAAAAAAAATCTTTCACTTAACATTATCCCTCATGTTTCAAATGCCATGATTCAGGTAAATGATAGGTCAATTGCTAAAATATATTTGAATGGTTGTTTGATTTTCTTTCTTAATTAATTTTTTTTTAAATTTACATAGAAACTAATTTATGGAGCTAGCCATTTTTGGAGTATGGTGGTTAATACCAAAATTAGCTTTTTTAGACATATATAGGATACTGAATTCTCCATCTATAGATGGAAGGAAGACTTAAACTAGTTCCTTTCTCTTGTTCCCTTGCATACCACAATCAGTCACATGAGAAATGAAATCTTTATACTCTTGATGGATGACAACAGAACTAGTAGATGATGAAAGGAAAAGCAATACTTGCTAGCGTAATGCAAGTATATAGGATCATTAGTCACATATTAGTTCAAGCCTTTTCTGAGAAAAAATGGGGTTAGATATGTAGTAGGAAACACTACTAAAAAGTTAAGAAACATCAACAAAAAATTTATCAAGATATGTGTCACGACCCGCACCCTGATTAGGGGCACGAGTATGTGGTTACGTCCAGCCTACGCCGCAGCATCGGCGGTAGAATGCTGTCTAGGTCATCTATAAATGCTACAACTAAACAGATAAAGGTCCCTGTACAATATATACTATGAATGGAGGTGACATAGCAATACAGTCTCAATCACAGAGCAAACTAGGATAGATAGCACGAAAGGAAAATGATAGATGAAAGCAGGAAATAAGTTCGAGATCCATACAACTCCAGAGCTATACACAACTACACAGAGTCATAGAAATATAATATAAAATGCTACAAAATGCAAGTACTAGCTGGCTCGACTATCAAGCCACGGTCCAAGTATACTCCATCTAACCCGTCCCCATAATAGGTCGGGCAATCAGCCTCTGAATCATCTGTAAAATTTGTCAACGGTATCCTGTCCGAAAAATGAGCAAGTACAAACACCAACAGCAGTTCCATATGAATTGACAAATAACATAAGAGACAGTATAATAAAATACAAGACAAAGATATAGGCGACTTGGGAACCATTCGAAAGCCGAGTTACAACCCTTAAACCAAACAAGGACCGGGGTTGCAACCCTTCCTTCGAACATAACTTAGCCTCAAATCATGGTACATTATAAAGGCAGGTAGAGCATGTGAGTAAATGAAATCATAGCATGGTAAGAAGTGCAGAAAGTAAAGCTGAACTGGATATAAGATACGACAATAAATGTAAAATATGATTTGAATTATTAGAGCGATATGTGATCGGCTAGGGAGTCATGGTAGGGTTATCCACTTGGCCCGATAATCACATAAAAATCTGAAAGGGTCATGCCGGCCAACCTGGATAACATGGACATGGGGTATCTGCTACACCCTACGTGAGGTGAGGGTGGCGCTAGCAAAATAGTGACAGGAAGGCTTTGATCACATAACTCCTAATAATTCCTCTATCCCCGAATAGTATCATGGATTCGGACATGGCACGTCATGACACGGATTCAAAAGCAGATGATCAGCCCACTCCCAAATCAATGTCTACATAAGTACATGAAATATGGATATCACACACCAATATACCAAGGAAAATTCGGGAATAACATCTCATGACAGGATCCGACGTATACTAGTCCGTGAGCTATCGTGTCGAGAATCAAGTAAGACACTACAACTGAATCGGATATAGTACATATCAAGACAATGAAAACTATAAGTGAATGTACTCGCCTACTGTCCTGAGTTGTAGGGTATATCAATGCTCAGAGTGGTAATCAGAGACCTAAAGATGAGATACTGCATGTTAATTTAGGTTTAACAAAGTTAAAAATAATTCACAATGAATGATATGAATTCTAGGTCAAACTAGGTCTCACTGAGTCACACTAAGTCCTGTCAAGTCAATCTAGGTCAAATCAAGTTATATCAAGTCAATCTAAGTACCAAGTCAACCCTAGGTCATACCAGTCATCGTAAGTCAAAACAAGTCGAAGAAAGTCAAACGGGGTCAAGAGTTGGCCTACAGTTGACTTTTTGTCAACTGGTCAACTCTAGGTCAACTCTAGGTCAAACTGGCCAAATGTTGACCAACAGTTGACTTTTGGTCAACCATTCAAGTCTAATGGAATTTGGGACTAAATTGGGTAAAGTGTTGACCCATAGTTGACTTTGGTCTAAAAAGTCAACCGTGGTCAACCAAGGTCAAGACTAGGTCTAGGCGACTATTTCTAATCATTACCAACCCTTATAACCCATATCCGATTCATTCTCAAACTCCTATTCTTCTCCTTATTCTCCTTCTCATTCCCTCATTCTCCTTCTCATTCTCCTTCATTCTTCTTCTCATTCTCCTTCATTCTCCTTCTCATTCTCCTTCTCATTCTCCTTTATTCTCTCATTCTCCTTCTCATTCTCCTTTTCATTCTCCTTCATTCTCCTTCTCATTCTCCTTCTCATTCCCTCATTCTCCTTCTCATTCACCTTCATGGTTAAAAAAAATATATATATATATATATATATATATATATATATATATATATATATATATATATATATATATATCACTCTAAAAGAGGGTAAAACCATAATAAATTCCTAAACTAGATTTTAGGAGAACCTACCAAATCTAGGGTCAACTTGTAGAGAATGATCCCCTCTCTAATTTATGTGAAGGAATGAATGCAAAAAGAGAAATAAATGAGAGTTAAATGATGTACCTATGTGTAGGTTTGATGGAGAAGAAGAAGTTGAAAAGAAATGAATGAAGAGAGAGAGAGTGATAACTTAGTGAAGAAGAAAGGAGAGGTGGAGGGGGTGGCCATATTGTTGCCGGCCATGGAAAGGAGGGTGGGGGCACTTGTAATTACAAGTTTGCCCCTCCCTAAGCCTACATGCTAAATAATCCAAAATGGGTTTTGGAAAATGCTAAAATTAAATAAAAATCATAATTAAACTTAATTACTCATGGGAGACTAGTCCAAACTCCTAAACCTAAAATTTAACTATGGTGGGCCATGGTTAAATAACATGCTAATTACGACTCAAGTCAAAATTCCCTGGGGTCCCGAATTAACTCGGTATGCGATAAAATTCGAACCCGACTCCTATAATAATTAAATATTAATATTCATGAAATAAAATTCCCAAAAATATTATAAAATAGAAACTTACCATTTTACCCCTAACTTGGAAAAGTAAGGGTGACAAGTCTATCCACCTTAAAAAAAATTTCGTCCTCGAAATTAAAACCAAACAATAGTAAAATATTAAAATTACATGTCATGGCTTAAAATTTAAAATGATTAAAATCTCAAAAGTTAAAGCATGAATTAAGTGACTAAAAATTATAAAATTTAAAATTACTCTCAAATAGAAACTAGGTGCTATAAGTCTATCCACCTTAAAAGAATCATCCTCAAAAAATTAAAACAAGTAAACACAGAAAAATCATGCACTTCGATAATCGTATGCGTCTGTCCAATCATCATGATACTCAGAATCTCCGTCATGTCAGTGAGCAAGGCTACGACAATCACAAAGTCCTCGACTAAGGTACATACTTCTAGAATTATGGTATTTAAAATTTTTACATTGCCGCTAGCTTGGCAGCAAAAATCTTAAATTCCCACATCCGAGAAATACGTCCATAATCCGACTATATGTCCTCACTCTGCCTGCTAGCATGACCCTAGAGGATTCTAAAATCTCATAATCGAGGCGACCTAGCCCATACGACTCATCTCAGAAGAATATCACATCACAAGGATAAAATTTTATCAAACGATCAAGGAACAGATGGAATCGAATTTCAAAACAGTTTATAAGAATACAAACGCGAAAATGAGATCGAAGGATTGGAACCTGCTATCTACTCTGCTTCTGTCTGAGTGGGCTCAACTGTCATGGCGAAAGCTCGCCCTGCTGGCCTCTTCTAGCTTGCCGTACTCTGTCCTAGCCTACCTGTCTGGCTGCATGGGCAGCACCGTTCTTCATCTGGTGATTTGGAGCTCCACAGAATAAACAAACTCCTAGCTTCATCCTACAAGCCTTCCGGGTGTGCCCCCTCTTTTTGCAGAAAGCACACTGGACAACCTGCCTCTTGCCCTGACCCTGCTGCTGGTCGTCACGTGCTGGCGCCTGATGTACTCTGTCCTAGTCTCTTCGAATTCCACTAGCGTGACAATCCTTCAGCTGGTGATCGGGCGCCCCACAATATAGGCAGACGCCCAACCTCTTCCTACAAGCCTCTCTAGTGTGCCCTGGCCTCTTGCAAAAAGTGCATCGAGTAGCCTGTCTCTAGGCTGGTCCTTGGTGCTGAACTGGGGTATCCTGAACTGTACCCGGTACAACCCTCTCAAGTGCTGTCATCGCCACCTGATGGGAGTTCTCCATGCTCCGTTGCAACACCTCTTCCTGGCGGTGCTGTGCCTCGGCTTGTGCTCTCTGGGTCTGCAACATCTGCTGCAGAAGGGCCATCATCCCCTGAGTATCTGTCGGTAGCGAAGGCGGCGGTGGAAGAATATCAGGAATAACTATGGACGGTCTCGCTGCTGGAGGTGGAAGGCCTCCTGGAACTGTCATTGCTACTCCCGCTTGAAGGACAAGGACTGAGGCTGCTGCTCCTGAAGTCGGAGGTGGAAGGCATCCCTCTCTGGAACTGTACTAGGCCCTGCTGCCTGGGAGCGAGTGATCGCCATCCTGAGGATGAATTGAACCCAAAAGATCAATATGGCACAAGATAAGATATTATCAAAGGAGGATAATTGAATTCAAATGCAAGAAGAGTTGTTATGGTAATCAAAAGATCAGAATTTTCCAAAAAATGTGATTAAGTAACTCCTATCATATCCTAGGTCCTACGTCCTAATCGCAGGCTCGTAATTAGTACTCTAAGTCGAGCACCATTACGAGATCGTACTAATTGTGACACGAGACCTGCATGGGCCACCACAAAAACGTGTCACGACCCACACCCTGATTAGGGGCACGAGTACGTGGTTACGTCCAGCCTACGCCGCAGCATCGGCGGTATAACGCTGTCTAGGTCATCTATAAATGCTACAACTAAACAGATAAAGATACCTGTACAGTATATACACTCCGAATGGAGATGATATAGCAATACAGTCTCAATCACAGAGCAAATTAGGATAGATAGCACGAAAGGAAAATGATAGATGAAAGCAGAAAATAAGTTCGAGATCCACACAACTGCAGAGCTATACACAACTACACAGAGTCATAGAAATATAATATAAAATGCTACAAAATGAAAGTACTAGCTGGCTCGACTATCAAGCCACGGTCCAAGTCTACTCCATCTAACCCGTCCCCATAATAGGTCGGACAATCAGCCTCTGAATCATCTGTAAAATTTGTCAACGGTATCCTATCAGAAAAATGAGCAAGTACAAACACCAACAGCAGTTCCATATGAATTGACAAATACCATAAGAGATAGTATAATGAAATACAAGACAAAGATATAGGCGACTTGGGAACCATTCGAAAGCCGAGTTATAACCCTTAAACCAAACAAGGACCGGGGTTGCAACCCTTCCTTCGAACAGAACTTAGTCTCAAATCATGGTACATTATAAAGGCAGGTAGAGCATGTGAGTAAATGAAATCATAACATGGTGAGAAGTACAAAAAGTAAAGCTGAACTGGATATAAGATACGACAATAATTATAAAATGAGATTTGAATTATTAGAGCGATATGTGATCGGCTAGGGAGTCTTGGTTGGGTTATCCTCTTGGCCCAACAATCATATGAAAATCTGAAAGGGTCATGCCGGCCAACCTGGATAACATGGACATGGGGTATCTGCTACACCCTACGTGAGGTGAGGATGGCGCTAGCAAAATAGTGACAGGGAGGCTTTGATCATATAACCCCTAATAATTCCCCCATCCCCGAATAGTATTATGGATCCAAACATGGCACGTCATGACACGGATTCAAAAGCAGGTGATCAGCCCACTCCCAAATCAATGTCTATATAAGTACATGAAACATGGATATCACACACCAATATAACAAGGAAAATCCGGGAATAACATCTCATAACAGGATCCAACGTATACTAGTCCGTAAATTATCGTGTCGAGAATCAAGTAAGACACTACAACTGAATCGATTATAGTACATATCAAGATAATGAAAACTATCAGTGAATGTACTCGTCTGCTGTCCTGAGCTGTAGGCTATATCAATGCTCAGAGTGGTAATCAGAGACCTAAAGATGAGATACTGCATGTTAATTTAGGTTTAACAAGGTTAAGAATGATTCACAATGAATGATATGAATTCTAGGTCAAACTAGGTCTCACTGAGTCACACTAAGTCCTGTCAAGTCAATCTAGGTCAAATCAAATTATATCAAGTCAATCTAAGTTAGACCAAGTCAACCCTAGGTCATACCAGTCATCACAAGTCAAAACAAGTCGAAGAAAGTCAAACGGGGTCAAGAGTTGGCCTACAGTTGACTTTTGGTCAACTGGTCAACTCTGGTCAACTCTAGGTCAACTCTAGGTCAAACTGGCCAAATGTTGACCAACAGTTGACTTTTGGTCAACCATTCAAGTCTAATGGAATTTGGGACTAAATTGGGTAAAGTATTGACCCATAGTTGACTTTTGGTCTAAAAGTCAACCGTGGTCAACCAAGGTCAAGACTAGGTCTAGGCGACTATTTCTAATCATTACCAACCCTTATAACCCATATCCGATTCATTCTCAAACTCCTATTCTTCTCCTTATTCTCCTTCTCATTCCCTCATTCTCCTTCTCATTCTCCTTCATTCTCCTTCTCATTCTCCTTCTCATTCTCTCATTCTCTTTCTCATTCTCCTTCATTCTCCTTCTCATTCTCCTTCTCATTCTCCTTCTCATATATATATAAACTCTCACTTATAAATCTCATTCCCTTCCCCACTCTACACATACAAATACACACACATATATATGTATGACCACACACACATTATATATATCTACATAAAAAAAAAAAAAAAAATATATATATATATATATATATATATATATATATATATATATATATATATATATATATATATATATATATATATATATACACACACATACATAAAAATATATATATATATATATATATATATATATATATATATATATATATATATATATATATATATATATATATATATATATATATATATATACACACACATACATAAAAATATATATATATATATATATATATATATATATATATATATATATATATATATATATATATATACTCACAAACACATATAAATATATATATCTATATACATATATATATATACATATATCACTCTAAAAGAGGGTAAAACCATAATAAATTCCTAAACTAGATTTTAGGGGAACCTACCAAATCTAGGGTCAACTTGTAGAGAATGATCCCCTCTCTAATTTATGTGAAGGAATGAATGCAAAAAAGAGAAATAAATGAGAGTTAAATGATGTACCTATGTGTAGGTTTGATGGAGAAGAAGAAGTTGGAAAGGAATGAATGAAGAGAGAGAGTGATAACTTAGTAAAGAAGAAAGGAGAGGTGGAGGGGTGGCCCTATTGTGGCCGGCCATGGAAAGGAGGGTGGGGGCACTTGTAATTACAAGTTTGCCCCTCCCTAAGCCTACATGCTAAATAATCCAAAAATGGGTTTTGAAAAATGCTAAAATTAAATAAAAATCATAATTAAACTTAATTACTCATGGGGGACTAGTCCAAACTCCTAAACCTAAAAGTTAACTATGGTGGGCCATGGTTAAATAACATGCTAATTACGACTCAAGTCGAAATTCCCCGGGGTCCCGAATTAACTCGAAATGCGATAAAATTCGAACCCGACTCCTATAATAATTAAATATTAATATTCATGAAATAAAATTCCCAAAAATATTATAAAATGGACAATTACCATTTTACTCCTAACTTGGAAAAGTGAGGGTGATAATATGCGATGGTTGTTAAACCCCAGTTGGCGCCAAAGTCTAATTCATGGTACCTATCATTAAGTGAGTTCCTTATTGAAATAAATTTTTAGTATAAAGTACAGAATATAAAGGAGAAATGAATGGTCCAAAAAACAAAGTTCATTAGTTTCAGTGCAAGATCATGCAATCCCTAACCCAAGGAGAACTCTCAATGAAGAGAAAAGATGACAAAGTTTTCTATAAAATTTCTCTCCAACAAATTCTAAGCTAAGATATGAAATCGAAAGACATTCAGCATTCCTCTTCTCAATCCTTCTCAATAATCTTGTTGATTAGAAGAATATATGTTCCATCAGTCTATGACAAAATGGAGACCTAATAAACTATCACGACTCTGTATATTCAAAGTTTGATAATAGAAAGTCCGCAAAAAAATAATTTCACAGCATAACTATCACTAAGTTCCTCTAATAGACTACCACTACAACAACAATTCAAAAAATTGAAAGGCATAGGCCTTCCAGAACAAGTCGACACAAATTTTCACATTCCAAAGAAGAAATTGAATTTTTTTAACAAAAATGGTTACCGATGGTGATAGAGAGATGGATGTAGCTCGAAGCGCAGAGATGCCTTCGACTGAGGTGATCGACGCTTCCTTTGTCCCGTGCGAATCATCAAGTACATGAAAGAGGCATAGATCTAAACCCTAAATACCAAAAACTCAACACCAAACCGACAGAGCAGACAATGCACCTATTTTTTGGAGTATCCAAGCATTTTCTTATGAAGTCCATGACGTGTCCGACATTTACACTTACATAATACGACACGACATCGATTCCTGGAGGGTCCATGCTCCAAAAACACAAATCGAAACCCTAAGCAAAATAAAACCCAATTAAACTCTTTAAAGGGGCGCGAGAGAGAACCTTGGTAGCTCTAGTGAGGCGATCTTCGCTAGAGAAAATGAGCACTAGCTTCTGTACTTTGATCTTACGTATCGGGTTCAAAAGCTTCTTCTAGGACGCCTATGGAGTAAAACAATAAGCGTAAGCAAATGAAGAAAAATTAAGAAGAAGAAAGGGAGAGAGAGAGAGAGAAAGAGAGAGATCCCATGATCCGATCGGCGTCAGGATAGGAAGCTCGCTCTGGGCGTTGGCGAGTGGGTCAGGGGCGTTGTCCATCGACATCGAGTAGATCACGGTGGCCATGCGTATACGAGGGACATATAGGCTGCTGCTATTGTAGATAGGATTAGGGCTCGACGAAATTGTTTGGGGAAGAGGGGGAGAAAAAATAGGGAGGGAAGAAAGAACGAGGAGGAGAGGAATGGAATAGGAGTTAAAATCGATTAGGGCCCGGGAGAAGTGAGGGGAAAATGGAGAAATGGAAGAGGGAAGAATGAGGAGGAGAGAATAGAGAAATGGAGAGGGAGTTGAAAAATGAGTGAAATTTGTGCGGGAATGTAAAATTTTTAAGTGAAAAAAATTACAATAGAAAAAAATTAAAAATATCTTTCACAACATGCTCAAGCATGTTGTAAATTAGTTTTGTTTCACAACATGCTGAAGCACGCTGTAAATAATTTTTCTTTCACAACACACAATAATACATACCGTAAATGAGTCTTCAATTATAACGCACAATAATGCATGCCATAAATGAGTCTCCAATTACAACGTGCATGTCAAACACGCCGTAAAAATACAAAAATAACTCTTTAACGGAGCACAGATTTGCATGCTGTAAAAGAGTATCATTTACAACGTGCAGCAACTGTGTGCCGTAAATTGCGCGCCGTAAATGCTACATTTTCTTATAGTGTTTCATGTTCTTGTACTTACTTGTGGTCGGGAAGGGCATACACTAGGTATGTGACCAAATCCAGAGATCGAAAATTCATATTGATAGCTTAGGCCTCGCACCGTGCACGTGGGCCCTAAGCCGTACCATTATTCCTGTGCTCCTGTGCTTATTCCTGTACTTACCCCAGTCGGTCACATAGGCTAGTTGTATTTCAAATATTATGCACATGTCATGTCTTGTACTTCAGGATCATGGTTTACATTCTTGTACTTTATTTCTTGTACTTTACATTTATGTACTTTCCTGTTCTTTCCTGTGCTTTACATGTTCTCTTGTACTTTTCATATCATGATGTTCTTGTTCATTATCTAGAACTGTGCTTTGCTCCGCTCCTGATTGGATATGTTGCAGGTGTGATGGAGGCAATTTATGACACATATTATGGGCGTGAGCCTGCTTACGTGTTAGAGCCAGCTGGAGCTGTACTGGGCTTAGAGGCCGAGGAGGCCTAGTTATCTTTCCCTCCTAGCAGTTTATTTTCATTGTATTAGAGACATCAGACTTTACCTTGCTTTCTGGATGAATGTAATAAATCATAGAATTTTAAGTTGGATTCTGGGATCGTTTATAGAGATGTTGTGATTTGTATATCTTCATATTGCCTTGTAGTTTCCCTAGATTGGTACAGCTTACTTCGTCGTGTCTAACGACGAAGGCTGGACGTGTCTGACTCGTGTCCGATTATTCGAGAGCGGGTCGTGATAGTACCAGATAGACATGAGAGAGTCATAGATAGCACTTTGATAAGCTATTAAGTATCAGATTATCAACAAAGTAAAGGGGTCATTACAATACCCGATCTCCATCGTACACCTCCCCAGAATCTATTCTTGTACTAGCAAATCCTTACTATTATGGCTTTGTTGTACTGTTCAAAATTGCAATATATAAAGAAAATGAAAGGAGTCTTGTGTCAACCTGTCTCTTCTTCCCTATCCCTTGAAAGATACATATCATCCCAAATAATCTTTTACCCCAGGATGGCGAACAAACTGACGACTCTATTGGGGACGACTTTCTCCTCCAACAAGAAAGTAGTGACGCAATCTAATACTTCCAGTTGGGCTCATCCCAACAGACGTTGGTCGTCCGTTCGACCAACAAGCTTACGAAGATATGCTCTCTGAAGGGTAGGGTCAAACCCTTCTCCTAGGTTTGCAAAACCTAGGACAACTTGCAAAGCTTGGGTGGTCAAGGCTGTTGTACACCAACAATAATTGTGGAGGATGCTCTATCGGCTTCTACCAATGAAGCCCCACATCCAACTCCTGTGTATCCCTCCCCCGCTCTCAAAAGCGGAAAGAACAGAGCCTAATACTCGGGTCCCAACTGGAGAAGGTGATACAACGCTAGGGACACGGGAACATGTGCTCTTACCAGGCCATCTCGGCCACTTCCTCCTCAAGATTACAAAGCTGCATCCCAGCCAGCTTGCCAGCACGAGGTGCCGAAACATGCTTTATCTAAATCAAGATGAGTGCTTATAGATCACATCAAGCCTTCCCGAATTGTACCAAATAGCAGCACACACAAGGAAGGCGATGAAGATCTATCTTCCTCAGAATCTCTAAGAATTCTGCCCACAAAAAGGACTTGGAGGCACTGTATTACACAAATGCTAGTACAAGAGGTCTAGAGCAACGCGAGCTCAACATAACCAGACCGCTGCTCAGCGGGCATTAATCAGAAAGTGCCCCAAATGATTATACTGGCCTCTAATAGAAGGCTATCAAACACACATGCGCCAGTCAAAATTATATGCATGAAGTGTGTCGACCCCATAGATTCATTTCGAGTAGCCCCTGTGATGGATCGGGAGTCTCGTCTGATCAACCATGACTCCCACGGGGTGCAGACAAGCACCCTATGCCAGACTTACGAGAAGTAATCGATCGCAAGTGGGCGGGTAAAGAAAGACAATAGCATATGCAACAAACCCTCCACGGGGTATTGCACCCAAATCACCATCACCTGCTGTTGTTCTTAGACATCAATATCTACAAACAAGCCATATGTCTTCCAACTGCTATAGCAGACAGTGGGAGATAATCCAGTTCATGCTTCATGCTACTCTGTTCGAAGGTATACGCCCGTTCAGAAAGGCTAAAAGGCGCCCTCTTCCTCAACCAGCATGGTGTGGCCACTAGCACAAAGGTTAGCCCACCGGCTGTTCCTATGATAAGGGTATTCCAGAATACCCGGTCATGGGTACCCTTGCAGAAAGGTGTTTCTGAACCATGGGGTACGTCTTCCTCACCTATCTCCATGCTAGGGGTCGTAATTCTCTAAGGATAAGATGCAAGGCGGTGGGTAGACTTTCATACAACCAAGCAGCTACAGTAGTTGGGGGTAGCCAGCTGCTACAGTTAGAAGACGACGCAACCATGCGTCCCTACCCTGACAAAGATAAAGCCAGTAGGACAGAGTCAGACTACGCCATGATCTTGTTGAACTTCATACAATGCAAAGTCTTTCTACATGGACTCCGATAACGAGACCATGGTCGGAGAAACTAGACCCAGCAAAACATATGGGCGTAGCAACGACCCTAATCAAGAAGAGGTCGTACCTCCAGACGCACCAGTTGCCACCGAGGTACCAGAAGGGGCTATTTCCAAACCATCTTCTACATACAAGGGCAAAAATAGGGAGACCCGATTCGATAAACCCCTGAAGGGTGGCTCCTCGCTATGGCTAGACAGGCCGTACAACTTTGACATTTTGGGTCAACTGGCTAACACTCCAGCTAGACTGTCAATCTTCGAGCTTCTTCGTCTCTCCAAAGACACACAGGATGCGCTGAGCGAAGCACTTCAAAATGCCAATTCCTACTTGGCACAAGTCAAAAAGCTAGAGGATGACCCGACAGCATGCCACCATTGCCACAGTGTGACGGACAATATGCCAAACAAAGCGTTCTTGCAACAAGATATGATGTTGAAGAATAATAGGCACAATCGGCCCTTATATTATACGAGATATGTTGGTGTTATCAAAGTGGACCGGATGCACATCGACCTGGGGTCCTCTATCAGCATCATCCCACAGAGCCTCCTCCAAAGTCTCGGGATCCCTATGCATCAGTTGTCAACTACTAGCACAACCATTAGCGACTTCAATGCTAGAAGAAGCTACCCTCTCGGAAAAATTTGCCTCAAATTCTAGATAAGCGATCTGAAGACAGAAGCCACCTACTATGTCATCAATGCAAATGTATCTTATAATATCTTGGTCGGGTGGCCATGGATACATGAACAAATGATTGTACCATCGCCTTTTTACCAATACTTGAAGTACGTCGACAATGACGATGTCGTCAGAACAAAATTTGCTTATGTCGATTCTTTTAAAGGGGTTGAAGCATATTACGCAGATGCTACCCTATATTAAGGGGCATCACCGAAAGAATCCCATAATATCAATGACAACAAAAGGACCAAGGAGACCAACGGACCTCTATAAAAAAAAATGGAAGGCTATACCCCAAACAGCGAGACCATAAGAGGACAAACCACCCAAGAACCTCTAAAGAATCGAGTCAAAGGGCAAGCTCTGAAGATTCCTGTCGCAATGGTTGTCAATATCCCCATGAAACTACGCAGTTCCTAATGACAAATCAATGCCAGACATCGTCAGGACAAGATGAAAGCCCATCGTCAACAAGACCAATGGAGCAGGTGGTGGTGAAACTCCAAAGACCCGACTAGAAAAGTGTCATCAAGGATGAATCCAAAGAGAGTATGATGGCTCAGGAGGATACGCAACTCCTAGAAGATGTGATCCCGCCAAGGGATATTCTACGTTTTTTGAATAGAGGAATTTCTTTGAATTACCTGCATGGAAAATCGACATACCTTCTAGGACGAGATATGGACCAAAGGTTTCACACACCTGTGGCCTCCACCCATTCAACGAATTCCCTTTCTTACTCCAAATATGGTTACTTCATTGTACCTTCCAAAAAAGGACAAAAAACTATCATTTTTGGAAGGTTTGAGAGACGTCAGGATCTCATCAAAGATATGAGAGGACAATATTGGAAGAATGCAGCTACAACGCTATACGGCCCAAGCAAAAAATATTATAAAGAAGATGGGCTACGCATTGGATGGCGATATGGACTAAACTATAGAATAGGCCGACGCTTACCAATTTGTCTAAAATCTTTGAAGGGGAGACCAGATGATGACTACCATCGCACCGATTGTGGATTAGGCTATGGAGCATTAACGGAGAACCTCAGAATACGAGAGACAAACCCGAAATTCGCTTCCGTTCGTCAGAATCAGCCAGCGAAAACTCTGACACTAGCATAGAAGAAATATTCGGGAACATACTTTTTGCCAATATGGTATCAATCGAGCAAATTGAATATGACGAACAACCTCTCGACATCGTCAAAGACAAATCTTGGGCTCGGCGGCTTATCATACTATAGGAGCAACGCTTCGAGCAGAAGGAGCCTCCCACAGAAGACAATATGGTGTAGATCAACCTGGGCAATGAGACAGCTCCCAAGTCCATCTTCATCAGTAAAAACCTAATTAGAGATGATTAAGTATCACGCATCCAATTGGTAAGGGAGTACATCGATGTCTTCACTTTGATTATGAAGATATGCCAGGATTGGATCCTCAGATAGCACTCTATAAGCTGAACATCAAGCCCAATGCCAAGCAAATAAAATAACAACAGCATCTATTTTGTCCATACGTGATGGAGGCGATCTATAACGAGGTCGACAAAATGATTACCAGTGGCTTCATCCACGAGGAGTTACATCTGGATTGGGCGGCAAATATCATGCCCGTCATGAAGAAAAATAGTAAGATCAAGATCTGTATTGACTATTAGGATCTCAACAACGCCTACCCCATGGACGAATTCCCGCTTCCTATTACTGATGTAATGATCGATGGTACCTACGGCTTCGAGAGGATGTCGTTTATGGATGGATTCTCATGATACAATCGGATCAAGATATTTCCAGATGACGAAAAGTATACTGCCTTTCGAACTTCGATGTGAGTCTACTGATGTAGGGTGATGCGTTTCGGCCTGAAGAATACGAGCACAACCTATGAACATGCCATGATTACCATCTTTAGCAAATACCTCAGAAAGACGGTCGAGTGCTATGTAGATGATATCACCATCAAAAGTCGGGATAAAGTCGATCATCTCCAAGACCTCAAACAGTATTACATGTACACCAATTGAAGATGAACCCGACCAAATCATTCTTAGGATTATCTAGGGGAATTTTCCTGGGCTTTGTTGTCACGTCAAAAGGGACCATATAGATCCTGAGAAGACATGAGCCATCCTCGACTTGAACCATCCAAAGAACATCCGAGAACTCCGAGGTCTCCAAGGGAGGCTTGCGTATATCAAAAGTTTTATATCAAACCTCTCCGGATGATGTCAGCCATTCACTAATCTGATTAAAAAAAGGGCGTATCGTTCGTCTGGACCGAAGATTGCTAGAAGTCCTTTGACGACATTAAGGAGTACTTAACATCCCCAGTCCTGGTCTCCTTAATGATCGGTAAACCTTTCTTGCTCTATGTTCATGCACGATGGATCATTTTTTGGGCACCTTATTGGCCCGGAAAAGAGATATGGGCCACGGCAGGATATACTACCTCAGCAAAATGATGGTTGTTGAAAAGCATCGATACAACCCAATCGAGAAAGAAGCCTAGCCTTGGTATTCGTGACCCAAAAGATGCGTCACTACGTGACATGACAAATAATTCACATGATCTCCCGGATCGATCCCCTCCGAATGCTCATGACGAAATTTGGAGCATTGAATTCTCATCTTGCCACATGGGTGATGCTCCTGTCCCCGTTTGATATGGTCTTCGTCCCGCAGAAAGAGATAAAAGGCCAGGCGCCAGCTGACTTCTTGGCAGCACACCCGGTCCCAAAATATATGGAAATTGTACGATGATATCCCATATAAAGTGCTGGAGTCCCATTCAATTAGAATCGAGTCAGTCTGACAGATATTCTTCGATGGAGCCTTACGGGCAAGTCTCAAGGGAAACTTGGTGGCAGAAGTTAGAATAGTACCTGTCTCACCCGATAACCTAGTCATCCATTGTGCATACTCTCTAAAGGAGCCATGTTCAAACAACGTGGTAGAATACAATGCCTCATTTTGGGACTTTAGTTGGCCATGCGGGATCGTTGGCACCTCTAGAGGGGGTGAATAGAGTGTAGCGGAAGTAATATCCCAAATAAAAATTAATACAAGTAAAGGCAAGTAAAGATAAATAATTAAGTGTAATAATATAAAACAGTAATTAAATAGTAAAATAGAAGCAATACGCAAACATCGAGATTTTGTCCTAGTTTCCATCTGAGAGAACTAGTCCAGGCTTGAGTACTCTTACTCGATGTTAAATTCACTATTTGAAATAGTACTTAGACTGCATGCTTTACTCCGAAAGACACGTCGACTTCTTACAACGTCGTATTTTTATACGAAGCCCATGAACAAACTTCAACACAATTGAATAGTTTTTATATGCCAAGCTTGTACAACGCGAACACATCTAATCGGAACACATCGTTACTTAAAAAATGGGAGTTGTCTTGGAAATATAAAGATTGAAAGCTCTTTGTAGTAGGAAGGCTTAGAATGAATAGAAAAGATGAAGAATGAGATCATTGAGTAAAATAAAAAACTATTCTTTATTTATTGGTACTTTTGAACCAGAGTTCAGACAGAACTCGATTAGGGTAACGTTCAAATTTTTGAACGTTGGGATCCAAAAGAATAGGTATTCATTCTAACTAGAAGAAATTTAGGAAGACCGAGTTCGGGGGGAAATCGTTTCGAGTTCGGCTAGTAGGTTTTCAAAGAGGTCGTTGGATTCAGAATGTCTTATTGAGTATTAGTTTGGTTTGGTATGAGTGGGTTTTGTTTGAGTGAGGATGTTCATCTAGATGCAGTGATATCCGACCAACAAAATAACTTAGACTTAAGAAAAAATACAGAATAAATTGACAAAATCTTGCTTGATGAGATTGGCTGCAGTCTTCTTTGAGTTCGTACTTACGTATCAAATTCAAAGTTTTAAGTCAATTATCAAAATTAGGTTGATTATGACTGCATGGGCCAACAATCTCCCCCAATTTTGATAATTTGACAAAACTGCTACTGATACATAACAAATGTTCAACTTGTACAGAAGTACCTTGGTATAGTAGTATTGTAGCATTGGTACATTAGCTTGCTCCCCCGCAATAAATTACAAGTCCTTAGAATATTTGAATCTAGTAAAAAATTCTCAAACCAAGTTTTCAGAGCAACATGAGCAACATATATATGTAGTATTCAATTTGTTCAAGTATAATCATATAATTCTCCCCCGTTTGTCATTTAATTAAAATGACATAAAAGAAATCTAAGTGCTAAGCATAGAAGAAAAATAGTAATGTCATCTAAGTACTAGAATGTCATACATAGAGTGCTAACAAAATAGAAGAAGCTGTCACAAGATACTAAATGTCGCAAAATGCTTTGAAAAAGCATCTATCACTAATACATGAAAATAAAAAACAGCTAGAAAATAAAACACAGTAGTGACACTGTATCACTAGACATCATCCTCTAATCATCATCCTCATCATCATCAACACAGATACCCAAGAAGGGTTTTTTGACTCAGCAGAGCGGTGGGGATCATAACGAGTAGCAGCAGGGTCAAAGTAGCGCTGAGACTGCGGATCATCAATACGATAACCAATCACCAATGGATCACGAACCATGGGAATGGGACCACCAGGGTTGTGAGCAAAGCTATAACTGAAATATCTTATAGTATTGGTCATGGCCTAGAACTGCATGGTCGTCCGAAAATCTATAGACCGAAACTGATACATAACCAAAGCCTGGAAAGACTCAAGGGTGACACCTGTGGAAGGATGGGAAGGATGGTGACTAGCAGATATGTCAACAACAGGAGGAGGAGGAGCCTGTACTGCTGGAGTAGGAGCTACTCGACGATGCATATGAAAATAAGCAGAAGGAGCATCTCGAGGACAGTCATCTACGACAATATCGAAGTACTCAAAGATATACGATATATTCATCGCGTATAGAAGGTTTTGTGATTTCTTACGATACCATTCCATAGCAGAATTGTTCGTCTTAGGTAAGCTAAAAGAATATCAAAGTGGAGATGATAAATAGCAAAGAGTTCGAGATAAGTAATTTCATCGATGGATGTTTGTTTAGGAATGATAACAAAAAATACCATCCGATACAAATCGTAGAAATAGTCATTCATATGTTTTGGACAAAGGCGACCTTTATGACGGGAATTGGGTTCACATAACGAGTCACGGGACGAATCTAAAGTCATATGAGCCAGAAATTGAATATTTATGATGTCCGTAAGTGCTTCCCATCATTGGAAATATGAAGCATAAGATCTAAATCCTCAGCATCAAACTTAATTTCTATGCCACCAACTCTAGAATAAATAGTACCATTTGTGACCATGAGATTGCAATAAACATACGATTTGCATTCATATAAATTGGATAACTTGATTGAACCAACTCGTCAAAACCAAAGTGTTGAAATACTGATAAATGATCAAAAAATAAAGTAAAATTGATCAGGGTTCCAGGACGAATTGTTTGTTCGACAAAATCAGTGAACCATCCATTTGAAGCATTCAAGGAGACGAATATAAATTCATGAAAGTTGTCACCATCAGACATAGACAGACAAAAAAGTAAAAAAGAAACTTCCTCTTGAATATTAGAAGAAGAAGCTTTCCTAACTTTTTATTTCTTTTTGGAAGCTTGAGAAAACTTTGGTGCCATTGAATAAAAGTAGAAAAGAGAGATACCAAAATTGAGCAAAGAATATGGAAAAGAACCATGAAATCACCCCGAATCCATGTTTCTAGGATTTAAGAGGCTTAGAGGATGTAGAATTGGGTTTCTATGGTTAGGATTTTGATATGTAGGCTGCTGTTGTGATGGGGAAGAAGATAGAGAAAAGAGAGTTTTAATAAGAGTCCCGAACTGTTTATCTTTTGTTCTGAAATTAGCCCACTCGAGTTAGTACTGAGCTCGGTCCGAGCTTGGTTTCTAGGTACTTTGAATAGTGTTGGACAATTTTGATACAGTATATAACATGCATACTAAATAGTAATTTGAAATATTTGTGTTGAGAAAAAATAATTTATATTAATTAACCATAGTGCAAAGGAAATGTATCAAATATCTCGGGTTAGCTGTAGGGGCCAGACCTTAGCTATCGGTAGTCCGAAGACACTTTGCACCGTGTCGCTTAGGCTTTTACGCCTTGTTGTCAGAAGAGCCCTTTCGGCTTATAACCAAAACATTCTTTACCATTTTTATGAATTTAGGTCAAGTAATATATAATTATAAAACTTCAACGTCCAAAATTCCTAATTCTCTTCGTATAAAGTTAAAATGATCTTCTGCTAGGGGTTTAGTGATGCTGTCAGCTAATTGACATTTTGTGCCCACATATTCTTGACAAATATCACCTTGTAAAACATGATCTCTAAGAAAATGATGTCTACTCTCTATATGCTTAGTGAGAGAGTGACAAATATGATTCATTGTGAGATTTATAGAACTAGTATTATCATGAAAAATAGGGATGTTGTTCTAATATAACTGATAGTCTTCCAAGGTTTGTTTCATCCACAAAATTTGGGCACAACAACGTCCTACGACTATATATTTAGCCTCGGTTGTTGATAATGCAACAGAGTTTTGCTTTTTTGAAAACTAGGAGACTAAGGATTTTTTCTAGAAATGACATGTGCTACTAGTACTTTTATGATTATAAGATTCCTAAAATTCTTGCTAATTATATTATATTTTTATTTTTAAATCAAGGTAGATGTGCTTGTATAAATACATATGTGTACTAGCATACAAGTGTTTACATATACATACCCATACGTCTAGTAGTATAGTGCAATCACCAAACTTACTATTTTTGTATTCTATAAATATTTTATGGTTATTTTTTTTATTATTATTCCTATAGTTATTTGGCTAGTTTCCTTAATTATAATTAACACTTGTATATATGAACATATATGTATGTGTGTAATAATGTTCCTACAATAGAAAATTTGGTTACCAGAAAGTTTTGGAATTTTAGATCTTTTTAAAAATATTTTTTTTAATTTTTGGTATGTTTGTAGATATTTAAATCTACCTATAAACATATATTTATTTATGTATAAAAAAATAAAAAAATAAAGTAAGAGCCAACTGTGTACTGTTCCCTCTGGAACCGTATTGTTGTAAAACCCGACCTCCCCAATCCCCGCAAGAATTGGCAAAAGCCACACGAATTGGAAATCCACATATTCTAATCCAATCTTCCAAAATTTCATCCCATCCAACCTTAATTCCTATTCTCTTGAGGATTAACTCAAATTCTAATTCAAATCAAACTATATTTGAAGAGAATTCAAAGAAATAGGGTTCGAATATATATACCAATAAATTGAGGTCATCTGATAAAACAAAATATCAAATTTTTTGAAACCCTTACATGACACTACCCCGACCCCCCAGCGAGCACCCCTGACCGTCTGCAGCCGTGCGCCACTGCCGGAAGCTGTCGCAGCCACCGTGCGTGCAAGCAAGGACTGCTGTCGTAGTAGTACAAACACAACGAGGTATGTCTCTTTGTCGTAGTTTTTCTCCATCTATACTAGATCATTTTCGAGTCTGTAAAATCCTATAGAATGCCTATATAACCATCTAAGAACCATGTATTCGACGAGAAATTGAAATGAAATCCGGCCTAAAATTTAATTTTTCGAAAAATATAACAAGAACAAACATGTCCATAGCGCTATTTTGGAAGGCATTTCCTAAACCGAATATTAGAAGTTTTCACAAACTAGTTTCAAACAGTTATCGACAACATATACGAGAGAAAAACCCTTTTTGCAGATCCTTATATGTGCGAAGTTATTCGATTTCAAAAATTATAAAAAACTTATTTTTGAAAACTGTAATTTTGGAAAGTTTTTCCGATACGCCGTACGCTCCGACAAATCGGGCGACATGGTCATAACCCATAAGCATTCGAAGATGCATACGGATGTTGTCGACGTGTGGGATTCGAAGGAACTTGATTTCGTTGTCTTTACACGACAAAATCGATACACGACAAAATCGAGGAGTATCGGTCGAGATACCCTATATCCGTCCTTTTACAAACTAGCCCATAACTTCGTACACATTTGTCATCTCGAGACGAAACTTGGGCCACTAGAAACGTATTATTTTTTTGGTACTGTGTGCCAAGTTTGGTCCAATTCTGAGAAGGTCGACCGAAACACTATTTTGGCGGGCCTACGACCCGATCCAACGGGCAAATTTGTACACAGCCCACCGGAATCTAAATTTAGACATACGGTTGGTTTTGTATTATCAAATCGGACCCGTAGACATATAGTTTAATAACTTTAGAGATCGTAGGTACTGGCACACTTTTTGGTGCAAAATTGGTCCAACGACGGACATCATTTTGGTCCAAAATTATGAGTTTGCCCCTGTGTCCAGAGTTGGACTTTGGGTAAGCATTTTTAGATATTTCTTTTGTACCAGAAATGTTCATGATGTTTACTTCAGCATTCGAGGGCGTTTGCGGTATTTGACTTTTCACTGCTACTGATTCTGACGATCTGAGTTCTGGACTTTACTATTTCTGTAAACCACCTCCAGGCAAGATACCTTGTCAATATATTTTATTATTTATTTCTATTCTATTTCTGTTATTTTATTTAGTTTTATTATATACTACATATTTCTTTTACACTGTGCGTCCAAGTCATAATTGGGTACAAGCGACTCCATTAGTCGTTTTCATGGCTTTACTTTATTTTTATGCATAATGACTTAGTACTAGATGACCACCCACTAAAATGAGATATTAGTATATCTCATATAGCCTTGACACTTGCTTTATCACGAGTTGTGAGTCACATGTAGGACACAGATATGTAGTGAGATGTGCGATGGTTAGGAAGTAAATGCCAATAGACATTGCACGATTTGTGGACTAGCAGTTATTGGAGGTTCATGTATTTTATGGAGATGACATAGATAGACATTAGGTGGGGGGAACAGTTCCTCGACGTATGGGCCAAGTATGCACTTTTTTTATTACCGGAAGCTCCGTTGGAAGTACGATCTTGCTTACCCCTTTATCATGTTCTTGCTCGCCTCTGATGTTCATGGAATGTCATGCTTTGAGGTCCCTGGTGCCCATAGCGGGGGCCATACCAAACCCATTATAGCTAGAGTGCCCATGAGTTGGAGGTTTGATCTTAACTGAATATTACAGTAGAACGGTTAATCACCCTATTGTATGCATCTTTATTTTATTTTACAGTTTATATGGTATGTTGTTTTCTTGTACTTTATTACATTTGCTGAGGACCTGGTGAATTATTTAGGCTTAGACGATCAACTTCCTCCAGGAGTATGGTTATGCACTCGATCCATCTGTCACGACCCATACCTTAATTAGGGGCACACGCACGTGGGTACGTCCAGCCTACGTCGCAGAGTCGATGGTAGAATGCTGTATAGGTCAACTACAAAAATTCAACATCTAGATAATATATAAACCGGTCATCTCCATACGGAGGTATAAAGTCATAACTCAATCACAAGACATCTAAGAAAGATAGCACGAAATATGATAAGATATGATGAAAAGATAAACTGAAAATAGATGCAAGTCACCACACAAAATCAGAGTTTAAGACATAACACAAAATCCCAAAATATAAAGTAATACTACAAGTCTCAAACCAGCTGGAATACAGTCCTGTCAAATCTAACTAAACTGGTCTAAATAGATGGTACATCCTCTACGGATACTAGCATAAGAGGGAGATCCTGGTAATAGTCACCGTCGGTGCCATAACCATAAAAGGTCGAGCAGTCAACATCTATATCATCTGTAAACATCAACGGGGTTATCTTGTCAGGATATGAGCAAGTATAAACGCTAACAGCAGTTTCATGTGAATTGACAAATTCTATAAGAGACAATTATAATAGAATATAAGATAAAATATCAAGACTGGAAATAAACAGTATAAGTAAAACTGGATATCATGTCAGGGTCTGAAATACTAGAACGTAAGCAGTACAGGAATATCTGATGTATAATATAAACATGAACTGTGCCTCGAGATATTAGAGCGTTATGTGTTCGGCTTAGGTCAGGATCAGGCTGTTCTATTTGACCGGCTATGAACAAAAAATATACGGAAGCAGGATCAAGCCGACCACAATGGAAAGCTATGAATAAGTAGTATCAAGTCAGGCTACACCCTATGTATAGTGAGGGTGGAGCTATGAACAAGTGAACAAGAGGATACATGAGGAGTATTGATCACATAACCACTAATAACTTCCTATCCCCGAGTAGTATATGGATTCGGACATATCACGTCATGACACGGGATTCTCTAAGAAGGTAGCAAATTCCTTTAGGAATTGGCGTCTATACAAGTACATAAAACAAGATCGAACAATGTACCAATATACCATGGTAACCCAGGAATGACATCTCATGACAGGATCCGATGTATACTAGTCCGTGTACTATCGTGTCGGGAATCAAGTAAAATACTACAACTGAATCAGATATAGTAGATATCAAGACAATAAAAACTATCAGAGAATGTACTCGCCTGCTACCCTAAGCAACTGATATGTATAGATGTCCAAACTAGAGTCACAGAGTCCTATTTAGAGCATTACAGGTTACAATAAGTTCATAATATAATAATTAAAGTGTACAATGCAATCTACATGATACTAGATCTCTCTAGGTCAAAAGTCAACCATTGGTCAACTCTTAGTCAAACTAAGTCAACATCTAGGGTTTGGTCAACTGTCTAGTCAAAGGGGTCAACTCTATCTAAGCTAGTCATAATTCTAACCATAGACCCACATACTCTAGGATACCTTATAGTACTATATCATATATATATCATGTATGAATTCTCAACAAGCCACATATACTATGGTATCCCAAATCACATATATCATCTATAGATACTATCCATGTACCCTTAGCCCATATCTCAAATACCTTAACTATTAGTTAATACCTTAGTTCTAGGGTCAATACCTTGCGTAAACTAGATTTTCTAGTCCATGCTAGTCAATACCTCGATTCTAGGTCTATACCTTGAAGGTATTAGCCATAATAGCTAATATTACCATGTATCAATATATATATCTTACATCTCTACTAGTTACCTACTATCTAGGATTACTTTAGCCAATTTATCCTTTATATATACATGGATGTACCTAATGCCTATTACATATACCATTACCTTTATCTACCCATAACATATACCAATATACCTTTTATCCATATCTAAATATTCATCCTTTACCTATATTATATACATTTATCCATATATCCTACTATAGACCCATATCGCTAACCATTTACCCATTACTATACCCCATACATGTTTGTCTATACTTACCTATGGTGCTTGGTTACTTCCTTACTCATATAATATATATATATATATCCACCCAATATGTCATAGTACACCAAGATACCCATATACCATATCCACATGGTATAATATACCCCTTATACTATGCGTTAAATATATATCTGTATCCCTATATATCCTATAATATTTGTATCTATATGATACCTATATGAAATACATATGTGATATTGTATCCTTGCTATTCTATGCATACCCATGAGCTACCTTGCTATTAAGGTATTTATCTTTACCCTTAGAATTACTTTAACTACCTATACATATACATATACATATACACTTATATATGTATATAGATAGCATATCCTTAGGATACCATGTTCTACCTAATACTTGACATATCCTATACCATGATATGTCATGATACCTTAATTCATTAAGCATCCCATATTTTTACACCATGCGTTGGCTACCTTACCTACCCCCTATGTAACATAACATGTATTCTAGTATCTTATTTCTATATGTACATATACCTATAGATATCTACCTTTGATCTTCGATACATATATGAATAAATATGTATCATAGGCTACCTATAATTGTTACCAAGATATCTATTTCATTATCCTATGACATGTATAGCTATAGATTATAGCAATATGTTTACCTATATACCTATATATCAATATACCCTTCTATTCCATTACCTGTCAAAATTATTCCAGGATATCCTATGCTTACCATACCCTACCAATCATACACACATGGACTCACTCATCCTACTCTTAGCACTTGACATCTTGATATTATCTATTACCTAGTTCTAATACCCAATATCTTAGTATCTTGACCAATACTTTATCTTCCTATATACTTATCCAACTAACTCTAATACTAACACTTGATACCAAATAGGATACCTTACTTAAGTCCCAATATTCACTTATCCTTACTCATGATACTTGAGTGTCACGATACTAATATCCTTATGGTACCCAAGTATTACACTAGTACCTTGCCCACAACTTTAATACCTTGACATAACTTATCTATATTTGGCTTACTTGATAATCATTTGTATCAACATTAATACACACTAACTAACATATATTATCTAACAATAATATATATATATATGTACTATATCATACATATTTTTGACAATCTATGATACCTACATTCACTTGATATCCATACTACATAGGCTCATAGGATACATAAAATACATATGTCGTATAGTCAGTTTTCTACTTAAAACCAGTATTGAACCTATTAGACCTATTCACTAAATTTTGGGATAAAAGTATGCCGTAGCCCTTCATACTAGCTTTCCAAAACTTCAAGCGGATCACATTTTCGTGTTCGAAAACTCCCGGAATCACGAAAACACCAAAACGCGTTCGTCTTTCGGACAACTGACACTCAAACTATTTTATAGAAAGTTCTTGAATGAATTTGGCCTATTAGTATATATTTGGAAAGCTAACTTTGATACGGTTCATTTAAAAAGACAAAAGATTAATCAGAGTCTTGAGCTAGGAGTTATGATATTTCTAAGTTGCTATGGCTACTAAAAACGTGGATAAATATTATGACAAATTTGGATTATTTTGGAAAAAAGAAACACATGTATGTACCCAAATCTAACCATGTACATCATGAGATACCATGACACAACACAATGTATCCTGTTGAGGACACATACACCCAATATCGACTCAAAAAGGATACGAAAGTTCCATTGGAAACACGTATCGAACACTTGGTGGTCACAAATTCAATTTTTCCCAATTTGTATCAAAATAAAATAGAAAAAACCTTCAAATAGGAAGAAAAGAGCCTTAAATCCTCTCTAATGGTACCCTAATGCAAATGGGGTTCTAAATGAATGTAGTTACACTAATGAAATGAAATGGAAGGGTTTAGAGAGCTCATACCAAAAGGGAGATGGATTTCCAATGTAAAATTCCTAGATCTACATCTCCACCAAGCTTCAAGGCTCCAAATCCTTCCAATCCCTTCTTAGGTAGCCAATGGAGGCTTCTCCTCTCCAAGGGCAAGAGAATAAAACAAATTTGGCTTAATTTGGAAAAAATTTGGGTGTAGGAGCAATTTGGGGAAAAAGCTCCTAAATTAGGACTTGAAATGAAAATGAAAAGAGGAAAAAGATGAAGTGGGGCTTTAATAGGATGGTGGCCTGCCATATGGTGTTAAATTTTGGGTTTGGTTAATTAGAAAAGGTCCACTATACCCATCCCTTTAGTTATGACAAGTTAGGGATTGAACCTCCCTTCCTAATTAGGTGTTTAGTCAAGTTTTCTAACTAAATCTTCTAATCTAGCCAGAGACTAACTAAAGGTCATTTAGGTTAGTCATAATCATCTACTTGGATGGTCATGATAAGTTAGTTTAGGTCCTCTAGGATCATTAACCACTATTCTAGTCAAAGGCTAACCATTAGTCATATTCAATAATAACACATATGCACTATTAATTATTTAGATAATTAATCAAAATATAAATTCTAGTTTTGAAAACTAATTTGTCACTTAAGATATAATATGAAATCACACTAATAACAATAATTAGGAAAAAGAAAAAATACCCCTATTCCGGAAAAGTGGTGGTTACACCATCCTTCGCAGACGATGAGGTCTCGCCTTCCGAGATCTAGTTTTTTTAGTTATGACTTAAGACCTGTAGTGGAAATCTTATTATTATTCTTTTATTTTATTTTAGGAGGCCGGACTCCAGTTATCTGAGATTATTTTCATAGCTGTTTGGTAGTGGATATGTTTCCACCCGGCTATATCTTTTGACTCTTTTATTATATTTTATCTGGACTATTGCTATTCTCTTGTATACTATGGATGAGATGTAGTACTCTGTGATTTGGCCTATGATTTATTTTTCTTATAGCTTATGTATACGTACGAGGATTCCATATATTGGAGTAGTCTTCGTATGTATGCAGCTGGTATATTTCGTATGTCTAGTCCTACGTATATTGGGACTGGGGCATTACATATTTTTGTGGCGGCCCATGCATGTCCCAAAAATAATGTTGGATTACATGACTGTACCCAGCAAGCCTACATATAGGAATATGAATAGTATCTCATCCACAACTTAGTACCCCCTTTGACTTTAAACTTTTTTGAACTTTCTTTTGATTGCTTGAATTATCTCCTGCTTGATTTCCGTTCTAACGTTGCTCTTACCTTCGTGACAATAGGACGAATTCTTGTAGCAGTCACGTTGCCCCTCTTACCATCACCTCTGATGACTCGACAGCCCAAGAGGAGCAAGTTCCCTCGCAGCCTCCAACAATGACCTCAATTATGCCTCTTCAACAAGGTGTAATGCCCCAAATGTTGTACCCCGCCCGAGGCTAAGTTGAATAACCTTTCTACGGACCAAGGTTATACATGAAGCTTCCAGAATATTCTAGATGATGCTAGAACTTTTCAGAAGGCCCCAGGATCTTCCAGAGGACCCGAGAATCTTCTAGAAGACTCCAGATCCTTCTTGATGTATCATGATCTTTCTGGATGTACTGGAAGTTTTCTTTGCTCTTATCTCTTAGAGAATAATCTTTGGAATATGCCGATTCTAGAAGTTTTTGAGATTTCCATGTAAGCCCTATGGGCACTATAAATAAGGGGAAGGCCTCATTTGTTCCTCACCACCAAAAACTTGTAAGCATTCTCCAAGTAATAGAAAAAGTTCTTACGAGTCCCATTTGCTCCACTCTCCTTTATTTCCTTAGCATTCTAACTAAGCGGGTTGGAAAGGCTTGTACGAGTTTTCGAGAAGGAAGATAGTGCGCCATACAGGACGAAGTGCTAGCAAAAACCCTAAGTTCGTGACAAGTGGTATTAGAGCAAAGATTGATTGTCCCCATGTCATCCTCCGAGATCATCACAATGAGGAGCAACCCGTATCGCCAAAGGATAAGGAGAAGCCCGCGAGGAAGGAAAAGTGCAAGGAGCCATTAATGGGACATGCCCTTGGCGAGTTGGCGTCCCGTATGGAGATGCTGGAGAAAGGCATGACGGATATCGAGCTTCAAGTAGAGAAAAACCAAACGGCTCACAAGGAGTTCGCCCATGGGTTGGAGACTGATGTCGTCCATGCTATGGTACAGTTTCGAGGGCAAATCTGTAATATACAAGCCCAGTTCGAGGAGGAAAGAAAGGCTACCAAGGTGGAGATTGTCGAACTGTGCGAGTAGCTAAAAACTAAGGCGGCAATCCTCGAGATGGTATGACTTTGAGAAGGGAGAATACCCAAAAAGTGAAGTATCTAGAACCCAAATTCTTCAACGACGTGCGAGACGCGAAGGAGGTGGATAACTTTATTTGGAATGTCGAGCGGAGCCTGAAGGCGGTTTACATCGAGGATGAGAACAATAAGGTAAACTCGACATACCTATATTTTTTGATGATGCTATGCTATGGTCCGACGCAGGTGCATCAAGATAGAAAAGGGACTCTATTCAATCGAGACTTAGGAGGATCTCAAGAAGGAGATCAAGTCTCAGTTTTACCTGAAGAACATGGTATATGTTGCGAGGCGGAGCTTACGGCAACTCAAGCACACTGGGTCCATCAAAGAGTATATGGCAGAGTTCACCTGCCTGATGCTAACCATTTTCAGTATGGGCGAAGAAGATTGCATGTTCTTCTTTCTGGACGGTCTACAACCGTGGGCGGTGCAAGAGTTACAGAGGCAACGCGTGTCAAATCTGAACACGACCATTGCAGCGACCGAGAAGCTGATAGAGTATCTGTGGAATAAAACTCCTAAGCCCAAGGCAAAGCCCACTACCAAGTTCAACGATGGGGAAGACAAAAATAACAACGAAAAGGGAGCCTTACCGAAGGACAAGCAGCCTCTGAAGCCTCTGACGGAGTGAAAGATTGAATGCTTCATTTATGGTGGGAATCACTTCGCACGCGAATGCACTAACAAGGGCAAGAGGGTGAACGCTGTCTAAGGCTGGGAGGCTAAGACCGAAGATCCTAGGATGGTGGATCACATGGGCACCTTGCACATACTGAATGCTTTGAAGAACAATGCGGTTGTAGCTAATGCTCTGAGTCGAGAGCTGATGTATGTGGACGTGATAATCAATGGCCACAACACGAGGGCGATGGTAGACACGGGAGTGCCCCACAACTTTATCTCGGGCATGGAGGTCCAGCGCTTGGGTCTGGTGCTTGAAAAAGACTCGAGCCGGATGAAGGCAGTCAACTTAGAGGCACATCCCATGCAAGGGGTGGCCAAAGGAGTGAAGATCTTAGTAGAATACTGGATGAATGTCACCAGTCCCACGATCGCACTACTGGACGAATTTAACATGATCCTTGGGATGGGCTTCCTTACATCGACAAAGGTGGTCCAATTACCTCATATGGGAGTTGTCGTGATCATAGAGGAGAGCTACCCGTGTATGGCGACTGTTGTATGAGGTGAGCTTGTGAAGGGGAAGGCTCTGTCTGCCTTACAACTCAAGAAAGGGATACGATACGGAGAGATGACCTACCTTACGGTGCTGAAGACGGAAGAGGCGCCCGTGTTGGGGGATCTTCCGCCTGAGATCGATGACGTTATTGTACAGTTCGGGGACGTCAAGCTAAAGGAGTTTCCAAAGAGGCTACGTCTGTAGAGGGAGGTAGACTACGCCATCAAGTTGGAGCCGAGCACGAAGCCACCTGCCATGGCTTTATATCGTATGGCCCCGCCCGAGCTAGACGAGTTAAAGAGGCAACTCAAGGAGCTACTGTATACGGGCTTCATCAGACCGTCGAAGGCCCCGTACCGTACACTGGTACTATTTTAGAAGAAGAAGGATGGAAGCCTTCGTTGGTGCATCAAATATTATGCACTAAATAAGGTGATCGTCAACAATTAATATCCCATCCCGTTGGTGGCAGACTTCTTCGACCAACTAGGAGGCCCATGATACTTCTCCAAACTTGATCTGCGCTCAAGATACTATCAAGTTAGGATTACGAAGGGCGACGAGGCTAAGACGATGTGCGTTGTGAGGTATGGCACATATGAATTTCTTTTTATGACTTTTGTTCTAACAAATTCTTCTGCAATTTTTTGTACTTTGATGAACAAGGTCTTTCATCCCTACCTAGATCAGTTCATCGTGATCTATCTCGATGACATCGTCGTGTACTTAAACATAATGGAGGAGAACATTGAGCATTTGAAGGCCGTCTCCCAAGTGCTGATGGAGAACAAACTCTTCGTCAAGCAGGAGAAATGCTCATTTGAATAAGAAGAGGTGTCGTTCCTGGGGCACTGGATTGTGTATGGCAAGATATGGATAGATGGCATTGAAGGTCCAATACATTCGGGAGTGGTAGGCTCCCACCAGGCCAAAAGACCTACGATTGTTCCTTGGCCTAGCGAACTACTACCGGCGGTTCATCTGAGGATATTCTGCCATCGCAACACCACTGATCGATTTACCGCGGAAGGATCCAACATGGTGTTGGACGCCCTGATGCGAGGTGGCATTCGAGACACTAAAGCGGGCTATGATGGAGGAGCCGCTCTTGTCCCTAGCGGACTACTCCAAGGCATTCGAGGTGCATATTGGTGCGTCCAACTTCGCCATCGGTGGGGTACTGGTGTAGGAAGGGCACTCTATCGCATTCGAGAGCCGCAAATTGATTGATACTGAGCGACGCTAAACGGTGCAAGAGAAAGAGGTGACCGCGATTGTGTACAGCTTGAGGATATGGTTATACTACCTTCTCGGCACCAAGTTTGTGGTTATGACGGACGATGTTGCTACGAGCTACTTCCAGTCCCAGAAAAAGCCATCCCCGAAACAAGCGAGATGGCAAGATTTCCTAGCCGAGTTTGACATGGAGTTGCGATACAAGCCTGGCAAAAAAAATTAGGTGGCCGATGCTCTCAGCAAGAAGGCCAAGGTCGCAACGGTATGCTTGCTCAAGGGAGATACACTGGACCGTGTCTGAGTGGGTATTATGGAGGACCCGCTAACATAAGCTATAATGAAGCTCATCCAGAAAAGCAAAATAAGGCGGTTCTGGCTGAAGGACGAGCTTCTCTATATCAAGGAAGATAGGGTGGTCATGCCTAAGTGGAGTGTCTTGTGGAGACAACTGCTCAGGGAGTGCCACGATACAAAGTGGGCTAGACTCCCGGGCCAAAAGTGGACCTTGCATTGCTGGAGGCTGCCCACTACTGGCCTCGCATACGCGACGGTGTGGAGGACTACATGCGCACCTGTCTTATGTGTCAACAAGACAAGATAGACCCTCAGAGACCCGAAGACCTGTTGGAGCCTCTTTCCGTGTCGAGCCGGCCATGGAAGAGCATATCGATGGACTTCATCTCTGTCGTGCCGAAAGTGGGGGCACTTGGGTCCATTCTCGTGGTGGTCGATTGATTATCCAAGTATGCGACCTTCATTACTAGTTTAACAGACTACACAGCAGAGGAGGCCACGCGACTATTCATCCGCCACATGGTGAAGCTTTGGGGCATCCCGGAGAATATAGTCGGCAACCAGGATCCCCGCTTCACAGGGAAGTTCTGGACGAAAGTGTTCAAAATCCTCGGGACGGACTTGTACTTTCCGACCAGCTTCCACCCGCAGACGGATGGACAAACCAAGCGGGTCAATTCTCTTTTCGAGGAGTACTTGCAGTATTTTGTGAGTGCAAACCAAAGGGATTGGGTGCATTACCTCAACGTCGCTCAAGTCTGCTACAATCTTCAACGGAGCGAGTCGTCGCATAACAGCCCATTCGAGTTGATGGTTCGATGACCGCTTGCCCTGCACATACTGCGTAAGGGGTCCTCGAGTAGAAGTCATAAGGCCAAACAGTTCACTTCAGACTTCAAGGCAAATACGAACATTACCAAGGCATTTCTGGAGAAGGCCACGAGAAAGATGAATAAATGGGCTGACACGAGGTGATGACCGGTTGAGTACAAGGAAGGGGACCTGGTGATGGTGAAGCTATAACCGCAACAATTCAAGGTGTTTCAAAAAGTACACAAAGGACTGATTCGGAAATACAAAGGCCTCTTTCGCGTGCTCAAGAAGGATAGACAAGGTGGCCCTCGAGCTCCTCGCCAAACTGAAGATTCATCTAGTCTTCCATGCGAGTTGCCTGAAGCCTTATCATGAAGACTTGGAGGATCCTATAGGAGTAATTGGTATGAGCAATAATATCTCTATAAGGAGCACCTACTCTGATACCAATTGTAGGACCGTTGAGCACCTCTAGAGGGAGGGTGAATAGAGTGTGTACGTGTGCAGCAAAAATAATTACCAGTTAAAAATTAATAAAGAAGTTATATATTATGGCAGGTAAAAGATGGTAAATAAAATGCAGTAAAGTAAGAGTCAAGAATTCAAACTCAGTGAACACCATGATGTATACTGGCTTCCCTCTGAGAGGACTAGTCCAGTCGTGAATACTCTTGCTCGCTGTTAATCCACTATGGCACAAGCTTTAACCGAGCGCTTGTAACTTTTACAATACCATGCTTGGTGAAAAGTTTACGACCGACTTCATAACACCGTGCTTGGTGACGAGCGCACGACCGACTCTAGAAGGTAATTGAAAAACTTGAACGTTTTCTGAATACAGCCTCCGATATAACTCTTCAATACCAAACTCTAGATTAAACAGAACCTGTACTGGCTTGGCTAAGAGTCGTAAAAGCTTAGATATGAAAGTAAAAAGCTCAGAACACTTTAGATAGAGAAGAGAAGAGATAAAATTGGATGATTGAAATGAATGGTAATCTCAACTTTATTTATAGTATTTTTGGGGGACCGAACTCGGGCAGAGTTCGGGCGGAGTTCGGATGCTAGGATTTCGTATACGAACGTTTGATGCAGATTTGGTGGAAACTATATTTCGAATTTATCCAGACCGAACTCGAGCCAAACTCGGACCGAATTCGGTCAGAGTTCTGTTAGAGTTCTGCTGGGTCAGAACAATAAGAAATGGACCAAATTTGTATAGGTTTTGGGCTTGTTGGAATTGTAGATTTTTGGGATAAGTAGTTAGGCTTATTTTTGTTTGTGGACTGAGAAAAACCTAAGCCAGTACCGATCCGATCAATCTCACATTTTCCTATACTCAATAAAAGGAAAAATACAGAATAGATATGAAAACTAATAGCCTATTTAATGACACCTTTCTCCTGACATTTGACCAGACTTGAAGACGCCTTTTTCCTTGACGGCAGTCGTCCAAAGATAAACAGATCTAGAAATCTGAATAACTTTCGGAGGCTTCGCCCCTGAACCCCCACGGGGGGGGGAGGCGCTGCCCCCTCGACCCTCGTCCATTGACCGGGTAGCGGAACCTCCGATACGAGGCCCCGGATAGGTCGTTAGGCGGTTAAGAGAAATCTTCTTGTACTATACCATCTTTGGCCCATCAATAATTCTTCGTTGCATATGTCCTTCTTTGACAAAGCTTGATCATGCTTACTGCATCTCTTACAAGAACATGTTTAGACGAACAAAAAAAAATGATGTAGTATGATACAAGCATAGCAATATAATATAGACCATTTAGGATAATGCTAAGTTTAAGTAGCAACATGACAGTGATTACATGAATATTAGTGACATCACTAGTTAAACTTAATTGATTAGCCATATTCAAAAACATGATATAATCACTGGGCTAACAATCCCCAGCGGGGAGTTTCGAAGAGGCCCATGGAGACTACGACTACGTCATTCGAAAAGAAGGTGGAAGCCGTACGGGACAAAGAGACCATTCGTCGGTGAGATATGTCCCCGTATGTGGAGTACCCCATCAAATGGAAGTGCATGTCGTACAATGAATCTAGCTGGGAACGTGCTGATACACTGTATCAGTTCGAGGACGAGGTCCAGGCGATTCTCAGCAAGCATGGTTGACGAGGACGTCAACGCCTTCGGTGGGAGAGAATGTATTGCCCCAATTATTGTTTCCCGCCCGAGGCTAAGTTGCATAACCTTTACATAGACCTAGGTTATGCGAAAAGATTCTATAACATACTAGAAGATGGTAGAACTTTCTAGAAGCCCCCAGAATCTTCCAGAGGACCCGAGAATCTTCCAAAAGACTCCAGATCCTTCTTGATGTATCATGATCTTTCTGGATGTACTAGAAGTTTCCTTTGTACTTATCTCTTAGAGAATAATTCCTATAATATGCCGATTCCAGAAGTTTTTTGAGGTTTCCATATAAGCACTATGGGCACTATAAGTAAGGGGGAGGCCTCATTTGTTCCTCACCACCAAAAACTTGTAAGCATTCTCTAAGTAATAGAAGAAGTTCTTATGAGTCCCATTTGCTCTACTCTCCTTTATTTCCTTAGCATTCTAGCTAAGCAGGATTGGAAAGGCTTGAACGAGTCTTCGTGAAGGAAGATAGTGCACCACATAGGATAAAGTACTAGCAAAAACACTAAGTTCGTGCCAAAGGGCATTCATCTCAATTGGATCAAACGATCCCATCTACCCAGTAGTACCTTTAATCTATGGGATCCCAGATAGGACAGCCTAACCAGCAGACCCCAGCTCGCCAGGAAGAGTATATGCCTCCTCCTCCTTAGCCTCCATCACAGCTACTAATTCCTTATGCTAAGGAAGGAATTAGTAGCAAGGTTCTTACTAAAGCTATTAGAAGTGCAGGCAACAACAGAACGAGTTTGCAAGGAATATTATATCAGTAGCCCTAAATAGGACTCTATCTACCCCAACAGCCCTAGTACCAGTTAGAGTAACTCAAGGTGGGCCAATTAGAATGACCCATGGAACAGCTACCACAGAGAAGCATGCCATATAAGAGGCCCACCTGCAACTACTACGGGAAGCAGGGACACATCATAAAATATTGTCAAATTCGTCTTGGCTTATGCTTGAGATGCGGATCATGACAACATATGGTTAAAGATTGTCCTGCGCTACGGACTCAAGCGCATGCTCAGCAGACCCCGAGGCCAACAACTCCAGCACTTTTTACACCCAGATCAGTTCAGCAGGTGCCGAGGCTCATGACACCAGCAGTAGAAGCACCTCGCCCACCCTTACCTCCCAGGCAATGCAATACAATAGGGCCAGAGCTCAGGGCCCGGTCAGAATTAAGGACATGCCTTCTTGCTAGCAGTAGAGGAGGTAGAAGCAGAATGGGAAGTCATAGCAGGTATGGTTTTAATTGCTACGTTTCCTGCTATTATGATTTTTGACGTAAGAGCCACACCCTCACTAGTTAGTCATTATCCTAGCCATTTACATCTTGAGTTACTTACCCTTTCCCGAAAAAATAGATCCATTGTCATGGCTTTTAAATTTTTAAGAATGATTAGAGAGGATTCCCTGATCATACGATGACCTCAGAACTAGTATACTATATTTCCTCAATAAACTATGCTATCGATAGGAGTACCTAATTATTTTTCATCTTGATTTTTCTATAATACATTAATATTTCTTTACGTATTCCTTAAATCAGACCACAACCAAAATTCCCTTCATCCTATAGATTTTGTCACATTCTTACAAATCCAAGGTTAGGTGAATATTCCCTTCTTTTGAATAAGGAATACAGTTGATTATGTTTTACCACCATACCTAGGATTGACTAAAACTCTTATTTGTTATCTTCTAGAGAAAATTTTCTCGTTTCCTTTCATTATATTGGAAAATGTTCCATGGATTGGTCCAAGGAAAGGTTTTGAGAAATTATACTATCCTTGTACTACAGAATCAAAGTTTTGCAGCCAGAGAAATACTGGCAAGGCATGACTTAGATAACTGACATCATGGCTACATATGTTTTCTTGACTTCTACTTGAATCATATCCTATGCATGTTAGGTCTCTCCCCTTATATTTTTGTACAAAGTTAATTCAAGAATATCTCATGGATTTGGCCAAAGATAAATTCGAGGACTTATCTTGTACTGGCAAGACAGACACACCCTACAGCCATCCGTTAAATTACTGAATTCAGAAGTTTTACAACCAGATATGTGCTGACGGGGGAAATTTTGAATAACGTGATTACGAAGTATATAGTTCTTTGATTCTATCTAACTACATCCTACGCATCCAGCTTGACTTCATACCGTTCTTGAAACTACTTCGATTATTTTCGGTTTGCTTGATTCTAACCTTGATGATGTTTTGATCAACCCTAGCCTTAGTACGAGCTAGAATAACCCTAAAATCGATCGATTAGACGAATTGTAGAATCTCAGCAACAATATAGGACAATTACGTAGATGATCATCTCGAGAGTAGGAACACGACAAGTATTAACCAAGATACATTATTATGGTTAAGATAAGAGTTGATATTATTAACACCCTTAATAGCGCAGTATTTTACCATACAGTTATTCCAGCAAGTGAGATACAAAGATTGCGTCCTTGATTCTTCAAATTCTATTCTAGAATCGTATCTTAGATTATAGATTATAAGCCCCTCTAAATTTTTGGATTTATTAGGATTATCGATTGATTAGGATAAATTGGTTTCCACTAAGATGATAAATTAGTGCCTCATGAACGCCCACTTTTAATTTAGATCATTGGTTGTCCCTTACCGTGACATTGATATTCGGAGCACAATACTAGCTGTTACCTTCCAATAAATTTTATCTACAAGACCTAGACGAGTTTACCTTCATCTAGGTATATCATGACCGACTTAAACATGTCCTATTTTACTCTATTTTTATGATGTGACTTTCGGATCAAAAAGGCCAACTATAACTCTTACCGTAATATCGATGTATTTCCCGACTTTAATTAGAGACCCAACCTCGACTCAAATTTTTTGACCCAATATATGGTTATGATCTACTCGAAGCCCTCTACGCACATGCCACTAGTGTGCCACTCAATTGATTCCCCATGTACCACTTATACACAAAAGTCAGGGAAGACACATTTTCAAACTTACAGCTCCTATCTAACCAATTCGACTCGGAACTAGCCCAACCACTTGAGTTAGAATCCGTTCTAGGTTACCCTAACCTAAGGAGGATGGTTTAGATTGATTCTAAGAGATTTTGTAAAGATTAAACCCATGATTTATTCAAGAAGAAATCCCTTTGTACCATTTCGTCCCAGCTATATTTAGACCAATAAAATTCCCACTGTCTTGCTGGAGCTTGGCTATATTTGAGCAGTATTAATTCGATAAACTTTTTCTTACAGTATTATTAAGCGAGAACACCATAAGGATACCTGGCTCCTTAGAGTCCGTGACTACAGTCATAAATGTCCAATATTCTCGTGCCACACTTTAGGAATTGTCCTTCTCAGGAGCCTTGTAACAACGATTTTCACCGTTAGACAACTTCTATAAGTTGGGTAGAGCCTTGAACCAAGAATACCTTTTTTTGTAGGATGTGGAGCGAAGATGGATTCCTTTTATAACTACCTTCCTCTTTTCGAAAACCGAGTTACGAATTGACATACTACTCTCCATTCATATTTAATCTCGTTATTCTTTGATATTAGGCTTATTTTAATTTCAAGGACGAAATTTTTATAAGTTGGGTAGGATGTAAAATTCCTAAAATTCTTGCTAATAATATTATATTTTTATTTTTAAATCAAGATGGATGTGCTTGTATAAATACATGTGTGTACTAGCATACAAGTATTTACATATACATACCCATACGTCTAGTAGTATAGTACAATCACCAAACTTACTATTTTCGTATTCTATAAATATTTTATGGTTATTTGCTATTATTATTATTCCTATAGTTATTTGGCTAGTTTGCTTAATTATAATCAACACCTGTATATATATGAACATATATGTATGTGTGTAATAATGTTCATACAATAGGAAATTTGGTTACCATAAAGTTTAGAAATTTTAGATCTTTTTAAAAATATTTTTTTTTAAATTTTTGGTATGTATGTAGTTATCTAAATCTACCTATAAACATATATTCATTTATGTATAAAAAAGAAAAAGAAACAAAAGAGCCAACATTGTACTGTTCCCTATGGGAACATTACCGTTGCAAAACTCGACCTCCCCAACCCGCGCAAGAATTGGCAAAAGCCACACGAAATGGAAATCCACAGATTCTAACCTAATCTTCAAAAATTCATCCTATCCAACCTTAATTCCTATTCTCTTGAGGATTAACTCAAATTCTAATTCAAATCAAACTAGATTTAAAGAGAATTCAAAGAAATAGGGTTCAAATATATATACCAATAAATTGAGGTCATCCGATAAAACAAAACCTCAAAATTTTTGAAACCCTTACCTGACACTACCAATATATATATGAACCCTAAAAGATATATATATATATATATATATATATATATATATATATATATATATATATATATATATATATATATATATATATATATATATGAACCCTAACTTTGCATGCCATAAAAATAGGTTCTTGAGTTTGGCATAGTTTGGCACACAAATTTGGTGCTGATTTAATGATTAAAAAGATAATTAATTATGATTATTTAGTCATATTTAGACATGTTATTATTTGTGTTTTGATAGATATAGGTCATGGCCAATGGTTGGTAGCATATTTGTTAAGTCCCAAGCGAAACTAGTAGGTGTAAACTAGTCGCTACCATGTACTGTAACAAAAAACCCAAATCTGGAATGCAGGGGTAAAAGTGAGTATAAATCATGTTTGTCTTTTTATATATTTCATATAATTTATATACATGTCCTTATATTGGGGACTTAGCCTTGAATATTGGAAGTTAAAACCATGAAACTAGGTCTAGGTATTCTTTAGAAGCATGTAAACTTGTATGCTATGAACCAATATGTTATATGTAAATTTAGAATAATAATCTTTATTATCTATATGAATTCTTGCGTAGGCTTTGGTAATGCGGATTCAGCGGGGACTTAGACGACTGGAAAGTATACCTTGCCCTTGTACAATATTTTGAATGCATTATTATTCAGCCATCTTTTCATATTCATGTATGTTATTCTATTTATGCCCTTTCATATTGGCTCAATACACGATCATATGCATGTATTACTTGTTCTTGTCGTGTCATTGTTATACATGTTCATGTACACTACTTGTGATATTAGTCGTTGCTCCATATTTCCTTTACTTGAGAATGTTACTTGTTCTTGTCCTTTCTTCGTGATACTATATCTTGATTCAAATTCCTTTTTACATGAGCATGACTTGATGGACTTGACAATTATTGATTTGGAGTTTTTGTATTGAACTACATTTGAGATATACTATAGATTAGGAGTCTCATATATTAGACTACTCTCTATTGGATTGCCTTGACTCTTGTGTTCCTTTAAGAGAGAAGATTGATACTAGGAATGGCTAATTGATCATTCTCGATTGGGGTTCTTGCACTAAACTACAATTGAGATATATTATAGATAGGAAGTTCTTGCATTGGACTACTCTCTATAGGACCGGAAGCACCACACAGGACTACAGTCATTTGATTTATTTGTTAGCTACGTATAGTACCACGCTTCTCTATGACATGCTACTGTCTTAGTATTGTTGCGTCTTAGCTATTCTTTCGTATCTATTTTATTATCTATCTTGCATGCTTATTTACTATACATTACATATATGTTATGTATCTTGCTACGTCCCTTCTGAGGATCTGGTGATCTCTCCAGGTATTAATTGAGATCCACTAGTAGGCTTTGGTTGGTGTGTGTGCTTTTCAGGATTCAAGTATCATTACTGGTACTTCATTATTATTCTTCCGTGTATCTATTTATCACCATGACTTTACTGCTATTACAGCCTAGTGTTTGCAAGCTTTATTCTTCTTCTTGAGCTTGATCGAACATGTGTATTACAGGGTGGCCAACTATATTGCCTATTGTTCATTCTTGATAGATTTATTCTTTATGAGGATTGAGATTTAGTTTGACTTGACATATCATAAATAATAACATAGTAGACAAGGTATACATATTCAAGTTGGGACTGGAGTCTACTTAAATACATATCTGGCATGTTTACGTATTCTAGTCCTATATATTGCGGGACTGGATTTTTGTGGTGGCCCATGCAGGTTAGAGCATCTCATCCTGATTATGTTACTATACCCGTACGAGCCTACGCTATGATGAAACCTAATAGGATTCTTAATCCACAACTTTCTTGACACTTCTTTGGAATTTCTCTATCATTCTTGAACTTCGTATTTTACATTCGACTATTTTTTTTTGCTTCCTCGTGTCATTGTCCTTGTCCCTTCTAATTTTGGGGTAACGAATACTCGTGATTTATGAAATTTATCAGTATCCCTTAGATAAATTCATTAAATTGGTTGTTTGTTACAAATTTTGGTTGTCTTGATAGATGTGAGAAAATACACAACTACCTTGACACTATATACCTATGACTTTTGGTTACATTAAATTTACCCAAACTACACCTGAATCAAATCCAACCCCAAATAAGCATGCAATGCATCTATAAATATACCCATAGACATGGTTGCTATATGTATTCTCATATTTTTTTTTAGATTCTATTTGTTCACGAATATATAATAGTTTCTATATACAGAACTTCCTATATAAGCACATGTGTAAATAAACTAGCTAACAAATCTAACCTAAATCTTTCTGTTCTCAAATATGCAATATATATATATATATATATATATATATATATATATATATATATATATATATATATATATATATATATATATATCAAAAATGGAGTTTTTAGGGCCGACTCTGGTTCCCCCGACTCTGGTTCCCCTTTCTCCCCTGCGCACGACCTTCGCCTGAGCGGTCGAGCATCCGGCCCCCCTCCTTTGCCACCCCCATTTCCTTTTTCTTCCTATCATTACTTTCCCATTTCCCCCCTTCCTATTTTTGTTTATTTCTGTCCCATTACTGGCATGGTGGCTACGTCCGGCGGCTAGGGGCGATCTTTCGCTCAGGTCAGTGTGGTCGTCATCGTTCCGAGCATCCGTGAGACGGTCATTACGGAGTGCCTCCCAACTCGTTTATTTGGCGCCCCAGAGGTCATCTTCAAAGAAGTGGATGAAGCCACACTATTGTCCCCCTGTGCTTTACATTGGTGGGAAAATTTTCTCACTCACAGCCTCTTGTGGACCAGCGTCGCGGGCTTTCGTAAGCTATGGTCTTGCGGGCCCGATTGAGGTCGGCGTGATTGATGGCCGCCATATTTTTATTCGACCGTCTTCGAAAGCTAACTTTCTACGGCTTCGGACTAAACCCTCTGGTTCATCGCTAAAGCTCTGATGCATCTTTTTCGCTGGTTGCCGACATTCTTGCCGACCCGTGAGTCTGCTAGTGCTCCGATTTGGGTGTCGATGCCGACCTTCCTCTTCATCTGTTTGCTAAAGCCTCCATGTTTCACCTTGCCGAAAGCTTTTGTTCTCCTCTTTTGCTCGATAAGTCGACGATTAGTAGGTCGTGAAGAAGCAGCACGCGCATGCTCGTTGAAGTGGACACAAGTCTTCCTCTACCAACCCAAGTGCAGTTTTCTCTCCTTTGAGATAGGAGCTGCTGGCAAGCTCTGGAATTTGAATCTGTGTCTCTGGATTGTTCGGTGTGTTGGCATTAAGATCATGTTAGCTCATCTTGTAAAAGAGCGTCGGCAGCCGAACGGGTCCTTCCTCCTACGGAGGGCATGGTGGAACCCACAGTAGAGCGAGTTAGTGAGCCCCATTGATTGGGATTGGCTAGGTCATCAAACATCCCCCCTCTCCTCTAGCAGTACTAGCTATTGTAACTTCCCAAAGGCTGCTAATGTCATGCCCCGATTCGGGGAATCGCTCGCTTTGCTTCGATTCACGCCGAATTGATCGTCCTCGCTAAGGCGTAATGCTGTACAAGTCTGGAGTTGCACTTGTACAAGGCTTGAACATGCACATTTATGTCAATTTGAAACATTTGAAAATAAGCCACAGTTGCGAATACATTGGGACTCAATATAGGAAGAAGAAATACTCATTTTATTCATAATTATAGTCAGAATACAACTTTTGTCGATAATATTTGAAATGCCATTTCGGCTACATTGATTCATGAAAAAAGTATAACTGATAGGCTGCCGTGAAATAACTTCTCGTTCCATACATCATGTCCCTTTAGTACTTTGAAAATAGAAACAGCTATCTTTTGAAACCTCCGCAATACTTTGTGCGTCTTTTAGAAAAAACAACTTAAAAGGAAACAACAGTTCAGAAAGCTTTAGTTGCGAGGTGCGCCCGAGCCTTCTCCAGTACCTGTGGAGGAGGGGTCAACACATTATAACAATGTGCTGGTGAGCCCCGTTAGCCCACTCAGCTAAACCAACATTTTATTAATGAGAAACATTTTAAAGATATGAACTTATTAGGGACATACAACATTCAGAGTAATTCACAATCAATGTAACATGGAATAAACCATGTTTACTTTACCATTGGCCGAATCCAGCTTTCTGCATAAGATATCGAATAATAATAATATACTTACCGCCCTGCATAAAATGATTATTAGCATGCATCCTGACTACATGGCCACTGGCGCTGTTAAACTATATGGACATCTCTTTGCCTTATAGGGCTTCAAGGTAATGCAATGACTCCAAAGTAGGTAGCTAGCCCCTAAGGATGCCTCGTAATACCCGTGCTCCCATTAGCACGCCAATGTTTTCTTTTAGGCCGAATTGGTCCCGGTGCCCCAGTACCGATTCGAGGAAACACACCACCAAACCTTGTGCACAAGTTGTCCAGGACCATGCGAATGCGTGACCGACTCGATAAGCATACATTGCATGGTAGTTTTGAAAGTAAATAGACAACTTGTTCATTTCGCAGCATTTCATCATTATTCTAGGCATCAATTCAATCTCAATTCAATGTTCAGTGGACAAGCATAATCTCAATTATTGTTAACAGTGTAATCGATTCATTCAATGTTCAAGGGAATAACATTCATTTTAATGTTCAATGTTCAATCTCTAGCTTCTTAGTGGTATGACTTGTGGCATTAGCAACTTGTATCGATCAACGGATGTTGTAAGATATTTATTTAATTGGCATGAAGGAATAGCAAGAGGGACAATACCACCACAGAGATCCACACTCACCAAATTAGAGAATAGCCGAGAGAGAGAGAACACTTGCACGCTTAGCCTTCCGTCATGCGTCAGTCTGCATTGGCACCAAAAGTTTGGTTAGTAATCCGTCTCGTTGTGTTCTCTTCTCTCAGAATTCTTAAGAATGAATGCTATGCAAATCGATGAAAATGGACAAGAATCAAATCATCGAAAATTATTCAGAAAAGCATCTATCAAAACCAAGCAACAAAACCAGCAACAAAACATCCAGAGAAAACTCTTGGACACATTTCAAGAGAAACCAATCCATTAGTTGGAAAGGTTCTTATGCATTGTCCGTGATCGATTCGGTGCCGACGGTAAGTTTTCCCAATACTCGGTTCTGACCGAGTTAGCCAAGCCACAAGCCTTACATAGTGAACCGTTAGGAGCGGGACACTACATAATATACCACTAAGAAAAAGTTTTATCCTCGAAACTTAAAGCAAAAGTCCTACATCAAAATTATCAAACAGCAAGGGGGATTTCACCCGCATCTCCTCTTCTAATTCCCACGTCGACTCCTCGACAGCATGGTTCCGCCACAGCACGTTAACCAAAGATACTGTCCGATTCCGCAAATCTTTCTCTTTTCTATCCAAAATTTGGACAGGCTCTTCAGTGTAGGCTAGGTCAGCGCTTAGCTGTAACTGATCGAAGTTCACTACGTGACTTGGATCATGCACGTACTTCCGTAGTTGGGATACATGAAAGACATCGTGCACATCAGCCAGAGCCGGTGGTAGTGCAAGTCGATAAGCCACTGAGGCTACCTTCTCCAAAATCTCGAAGGGTCCAATGAATCTCGAGCTTAGCTTTCCTTTCATCCCAAACTGTGTCACACCTCGCATGGGTATGACCATCAAGAATACATGATCACATGTTGTGGATTCCAAAGGTCGTCGATGTACGTCCGTATAACTCTTCTGTCGACTTTGAGCAACTCTAAGTCTTTTTTGAATTAAGCGAACCCTCTCGACGGCCTGTTCCACAAGTTCTGGTCCGAGCACTTGCCGTTCACCAACTTCATCCCACCATATCGGTGATCTACATTTCCGTCCATACAAGGCTTCATACGGGGCCATCTAGATACATGTCTAATAACTGTTGTTATAAGCAAATTCTGCCAATGCGAGATGTGCGTCCCAATTTTTCTTCGAGTCGAGCACGCAAATCTCAACATATCCTCAAGAATCTGATTTACTCTCTCTGTCTGACCATCAGTCTGCGGATGGTATGTCGTACCAAAGTTTAATTTTGTGTCCATTGTTGAGTGCAGACTTATCCAAAATTGCGATAAGAATCTCCCGTCTTTATCCGACACTATAGAAGCTGGCACCCCATGTAATCGAACAATTTTATTTATGTAGATCTGAGCCAACCGTTCTACTCCCCATGTAACTTTTATTGGAATGAAATGTGCCGACTTGGTTAATCTATCCACGATAACCCAAATCGCATCATTTTCCTTCTAAGTTCTTGGCAAGCCAACTATAAAATCCATACAGATATTATCCCACTTCCACAGTGGAATAGCCAAAATTTGTAGTTCTTTGCCTGGTCGTTGGTGTTCGACCTTCACACGCTGACAATCTAAGCATTGTGACACGAATAGCGTCACATCCTTCTTCATGCCATGCCACCAAAATGTTATGCGCAGGTCCTTATACATTTTCGTGCTTCCCGGATGCAAGAAATACTTCGCAAAATGAGCCTCAGACAGTATTTCCTTCCTGATATTCTCATCCTTAGGGACGCACAATCTCCCCTTGACACGAATAGTGTCATCTTCAACGGTGAAATCCGACGCCTTTCCTGCTAGAATCAACTCGTGTATCTTCTGCAGAAATGGGTCATCCTTCTGAGCAATCTTAATCCTTCCTTGGAGACTCGGCTCAAGTTGTAACTGAGCCAACTGCACATTCTACGGACGGATCCTGAACTCGATGCCCATCTCTTCAAGATCTCGTAGTACCTCCTTTGCTATTGCTAGGGACCCAAGAAATTTTTGACTCAAGGCATCAGCTACCACATTTTCTTTACCCGGCGTGTAGAAGATTGTCAAGTCATAGTCCTTGATCAATTCTAACCAACACCGCTGCCTCAAATTCAATTCCTTCTGCGTGAATATGTACTTTAGGCTTTTGTGATCCGTGAAGATCTTGCAGGACACACCATAGAGATAGTGTCGCCATAATTTCAATGCGAACACAATGCCGCCAGTTCCAAATCATGTGTTGGGTAATTCTTCTCATGCTGTTCGAGTTGTCTCGATGCATAAGATATTGTCTTCCCACGTTGCATGAGAACACATCCCAAAACAAGTCCCGATGCGTCACTGTAGATCTGAAATCCCTCAGATCCTTCCGGAAGTGCTAAAATTGGGGCCGTGACGAGCTGCTGCTTGAGTTCCTGAAAACTACTCACACAGTCGTCAGTCCACTTAAATACGACTACCTTCTGAGTTAGACGAGTCAAAGGCAATGCAATTCTTGAAAAATCATTCACAAATCTGCGGTAGTACCTGGCTAAACCAAGGAAACTCCGTATCTCACTAGCTGATGCAGGCTGCTTCCAGTCTATAACTGCCTCAATCTTCTTTGGGTCGACGGCAACACCTTCTGCCGAAACAACATGTCCAAGGAACGACACGCTGTTCATCCAAAATTCACACTTGCTTAGTTTTGTATACAGCTGGTTGTCCCACAGCATCTGAAGTACTTCTCTCAAGTGTCCGACATGAGTCTCCCTGTCTTTTGAGTAGATCAAGATGTCATTGATGAACACGACAACAAACTTGTCTAAGAACGGTCGAAACACTCTATTCATTAAATCCATAAAGGCTGCTGGAGCATTAGTCAAACCAAATGGCATGACCAAAAACTCATAGTGTCCGTATCTCGTATGGAATGCTGACTTAGGACATCCTCGGGTCTGATCTTCAATTGGTGATATCCTGAACGAAGATCAATTTTAGAAAACACGGTCGCCCCTTGAAGCTGATCGAATAGATCATCTATCCATGGCAAGGGATACTCGTTACGGATGGTTGCCTTGTTTAGTTTTCTGTAATCGATGCACAGCCGCATCGTCCTATCCTTCTTCTTTACAAACAACACTGGAGCTCCCCATGGAGATACACTTGGGCGAATGTATCCCCGGTCTAGTAATTCTTGTAGATGTACCTTTAGTTCCTTCAATTCTGCCGGAGCCATCCTGTATGACACCTTTGATATAGGGCGAGTACCCGGGAATGTATCAATTGTGAATTCAATTTCTCTATCCGACGGTATTCTATGTATCTCATCCGGAAACACATCGGGGAACTCTGCCACTATTTCGGTCTGAGTCGCGCCTACACTCTTCATCCGAGTGTCTTGGATAGAAGCGAGAAATCCTTCACACCCTGAGTACAGCATGTGCCTTGCTGTAACTGCCGATATAACCATAGGTCCTTAGAACGCCGAGCCATACGAGTAAGAGAATTTCGTTTCTTCGGGTAGGCGAAACACAACTCTCTTATCCGCACAGTCGATTGTTGTATGACAGGCGCTGAGCCAGTCCATTCCCAATATGATATCGTACTCTTTGATTTCGAGTACAATTGCGTCCAGATAAAGTCTTGCCTCCAATCTTAATGTCGCCGTCCCTGCAAATCAAAGTTGCAGGCATATATACTCCCGAAGGAGTACTAACACACAAAGATGTCTTTAGTTGAGTCATACAAAATTTATTTTTCGTTGCAAAATCAGAAAAGATAAAGCAATGAGTAGCACCAGGATCAAAAAGTACTCTTGCAGGTATGCCTTGGTACAGCAACATACCTGTTATAACATCCTCTGCAGTCTGGGCCTCTGCCTGAGTCAAGGCATAAACCCTTACTTGGACACCTTGTTGATTCGGCGCATTCCCAGCTGGAGTTGGTAAGGCTGGTGGCGCTTGGCCACGATTCTGATTCTTATGCTGGCCCCGATTCTGATTGTTGTTATGCCCAAGATAATGATTATTGTTATTTCCACGAGGAGGATACTGGTTCTCTCCCCTAGTTCTGAATTTAAATGCCTTGTGATTCATTCCCCCATATTTGTAACACCCGACACGACAGTCTTCGCGACGCTGACCAATTCGATTGCACCTGTTGTAACGCAGTTCCTGATAAGGTCCTTTGTTATTGCCCGTATTCGGATGCTTAGACGCGTCATTTCTTCCTGCAGACCAAGGTCGTTTCTGATTATTGAGTCCTTGGTTGCTCTGCGTTGTCCCACGATTAGCCGGTTGATGAAATCTCTCCATCTCGAGAGCTGTCTCGTACGCCTCCCGGTAAGACTTACATTTTTGACTTAGCACATCCTGCTGCAGGCCCTTATTCAAGCCTTGCACGAATCTTCCTCTCTTGGCATCGTCATTCGGTACCATAAACCCAGCAAAGGCAACTCTCTTTAAAAATTTTGTCTCGTAGTTATCCACCGACATACTGCCCTGTCGGAGTGCAATGAACTCATCATCTTTTTTTCACGGACAGCTGGTGGGATGAATTGCGCGATGAAGGCCTGTTTGAAGGTCTTTCAAGATATCTTCGTATCCGAATTATTACCACAGAGTGCCTGTCTCTGCGAGGTCCACCATTCCAGGGCCTTGAGACGAAGTTGTACAACGGTACACTCCACCCTCTTCCTGTCCTGAATCTCCAACATTCGAAAGTAGCCCTCAAGTGTGTTCAAGAAGCCCATCACCTCATCTGGCTCCTCTCTTCTATTAAACTCAGGCGGGTTGTAGCCCTTAAATTCGGAGAACTTGAAGCTCGTTCTCTTTCGTGTCGGCGTTTCAGATTTCTGTGCCGGTACTTCCACGGTCTCGGTTGCTGCGGCCTTTGCAAAAATATTAGAATCGGCCGTCAGTTTGGTGACAATCTGAGTTAGACTATCCACTTGCTTTTGTTGAGCATCTAGCTGCTCCTGAAACTGATACTGGAGCTGCTCTTGAAGCGCACGATGTTGAGCTGCGCTCTACTTCCTTTGAGCCTCCATTTGTTTAATCAGTTTCTCAATTGGGTCCGACGATGAATTCGTCTTTGTGTTATCACCCATGGTCATTCTACAACAAAGAAATAATTCCATTAGCACTCATAAAATATTTATGGGCTTATTGTATGGAGCATTATGTCATACCAGCGCTATCGACACCATCAATCGAGAAAATTTGCATCAAGACTTCCTTTTGAAAACATTTTTGAAATCCGAGGAATTGAAACCGTGCTTTGATACCAACTTGTCACGCTCCGATTTGAGGAATCGCTCGCTTTGCTTCGATTCACGCCGAATCGATCGTCCTCGCTAAGGCGTGATGCGGTACAATTCTGGAGTTGCACTTGTACAAGGCTAGAAAATACACATTTATATCAATTTGAAATATTTAAAAATAAGCCACAGTTGCGGAAACATTGGGACTCAATATAGGAAGAAGAAATACTCATTTTATTCATAATTATAGTCAGAATACAACTTTTGTCGATAATATTTGAAATGTCATTTCGGCTACATTGATTCATGAAAAAAAAGTACAACTGATAGGCTGCCATGAAATAACTTCTCGTTCCATACATCATGTCCCTTTAGTACTTTGAAAATAGAAACAACTATCTTTTGAAAACTCCGCAATACTTTGTGCGTCTTTTAGTGAAAACAACTTGAAAGGAAACAACAGTTCAGAAAGCTTTAGTTGCGAGGTGCGCCCGAGCCTTCTCCAGTACCTGTGGAGGAGGGGTCATCACATTATAACAATGTGCTGGTGAGCCCCGTTGGCCCACTCAGCTAAACCAACATTTTATTAATGACAAGCATTTTAACGATATGAACTTATTAGGGACAGGCAACATTCAGAGTAATTCACAATCAATGTAACATGGAATAAACCATGTTTACTTTACCTTTGGCCGAATCCAGCTTTCCTGTATAAGATACCGGATAATAATAATATACTTACCGCCCCTGCATAAAATGATCATTAGCATGCATCCTGACTACATGGCCACTGGCGCTGTTAAACCATATGGACATCTCTTTGCCTTATAGGACTTCAAGGTAATGCAATGACTCCAAAGTAGGTAGCTAGCCCCTAAGGATGCCTCACAATACCTGTGCTCCCATTAGCACGCCAATGTTTCCTCCTAGTCCGAATCGGTCCCGGTGCCCCAGTACCGATTCGAAGAAACACACCACCAAACATTGTGCACAAGTTGTCCATGACCATGCGAATGCGTGACTGACTCGATAAGCATACAGTGCATGGTAGTTTTGAAAGTAAATAGACAACTTGTTCATTTTGCAGCATTTCATCATCATTCTAGGCATTAATTCAATCTGAATTCAATGTTCAGTGGACAAGCATAATCTCCAATTGTTGTTAACAGTATAATCGATTCATTCAATGTTCAAGGGACTAGCATTCATTTTAATGTTCAATGTTCAATCACTAGCTTCTTAGTGGTATGACTTGTGGCATTAGCAACTTGGTATCGATCAACGGATGTTGCAAGATATTTATTTAATTGGCATGAAGGAATAGCGAGAGGGACAAGACCACCCCAGAGATCCACTCTCACCAAATTAGAGAATAGTCGAGAGAGAACACTTGCACGCTTAGCCTTTCGTCACGCGTCAGTCTGTATTGGCACCAAAAGTTTGGTTAATAATCCGTCTCGTTGTGTTCTCTTCTCTCAGAATTCTTAAGAATGAATGCTATGCAAATCGATAAAAACGGGCAAGAATCAAATCATCGAAAATCATTCAGAAAAGCATCCATCAAAACCAAGCAACAAAACCAGCAGCAAAACGTCCAGAGAAAACTCTTGGACGCATTTCAAGAGAAACCAATCCATTAGTTGGAAAGGTTCTTATGCACTTGTCCGTGATCGACTCGGTGCCAACGGTAAGTTTCCCCAATACTCGGTTCCGACCGAGTTAGCCAAGCCACAAGCCTTACATAGTGAACCGCTAGGAGTGGGACACTACAGCTAACACCATGTCAATCTCATCAAAGAGCGGATCCCGTGTTGCTCTTGTTGGGTTCCATCTTGTGGGAGGTTGTGCGATGTCCACAGTTTCATCTAACTCAGAGGGGATAGGCACAGAAGGTTTCTCGGCTAGCAAAGACACCACCGGGACTGCGACGCGGATATAGAAAGGAAATCCACTAGAAAAGTTGCTTCTACCCACAATTGGCAACCCATCTCCAATAAGCGAGCAGGGAAACAGATTAGAACCAAGCAACACTCTTTGCGCTCAACAACGAAGCTGCCAACTACGAATCATGATTAAGTGTCTAATATGGAACGTGTAGTGGATTGGGAGTGCTTCATCTAGGGCCAGAGTCAAGGCGCTTTGCGTTACGTACAAGATAAGTCTGCTGGCGATCATCGAGCCTAAAGTGGCGTCGACCAAACATCTGTCCTACCAACTCAAACTGGGATTCCATCTCTTTACCTCCAATGACAAAGGCAACATCAGGGTAACGGCCAAACAGGGCCTTAGTCTCAACGGGGTGGATTCTTTCGACTAAGCCCTGTCTTTTGCCATTCTATCAGAGGAACTTGGAACCGATGTTCTCGCCTCATTCGTTCATGGCAGCAATCTCAAGACCGTCCGTCTATTACTGTGGGATAGGCTTCTACTCATCCAAGATCAGTGGGCTCTGCTTTGGCTATACGGCGGGGACTTTAATACCATTATTGTGCCAATGGAGCATAGCGGTGGTCATCCGCCGTAGGCTTCCTCCATGCATGACTTTATCAACATTCAACTGGTCGTGGGTATCGGACCGCTACCTTTTGTCGGAACTGCCTTCACTTGGTTCAACTCGCAGAAGATCGATCAACGTCAGTGGTCCCGACTTGACCATTTCTTAGTCGATGCCCGATGGATAGCTCTCGCCCTGTCATCATCATATGTTCATCTCAACAGGTTGGAATCGGACCACACCCCTATTCTTCTCTCGATTAGCTCCAAGATTGCCAAAGCTCGCAAGTCCTTCCATTTTCTTGACCACTGGACTAGGCACGAGGACTTCCAAGTGGTAGTGGGTGCGACATGGGTGCCAGTAATGCACTAGAATAGCCTGACCAAGCTTGGGCTCCGGTTGGCTGCTACTAAGAAGGCCCTTGCTCGTTGGAGTTTCCTCGCTTTCGGTGACATCTTTAAAGAGGCGAGGGCCGTCGAAGAGGCTGTTATAAGGCCGAAGAGGACTTTGACGGCTTCGATGACCCAGTTCTCCGAGAAATCTTGTACGTCGCCAATGTCAGACTTAAACAAAGGCTGTTGTATGAAGTGGTATTTTAGAAATAGAAGGCTAGAACCAAATGGGACAGTAAGGGGGACCGCAACACGTCGTTCTTCCAGGCATGTGTTAGCAGTAAGCTCCACAAACTGGCCATACATAGGATTCGTAAGTAGGATAGAAGCTTGTCGGAGTCTGAGCCCGACATCATCATGGAGTCCCTCACCTACTTCTCGACTCTATTTAAGCAGTCTGTCGTGTATGTGGATGATCGGTTCTTGGAGGTAAATCTGCGACGTATCGAAGGACAAAAATGTGATGCTTATAAGCCCTCCATCTTTGAAGGAGATACATGGCATGATTAGTAGCTTGGACGTGGGCAGCGCGCCGGGACCAGACGAATTTATCGGCCTTTTCTTCGTTAGGACAGTGCCATTGATTATTTGTTATTATTAATAATATGTGTTGATATATTATTGTATTTCTAATTTCGAGGATGAAATTTTCTAAGGTGGCTAGGATGTAAGGCCCCTAAAATTTCTAAGATTTATTTTGAATTATATTTTATATATTTATTTCTTTAATAGATATTTTCTACTATTACTTTTGATCATTAAATCCTTTTTTCCTAGCTTTGATTTTATGAGCACAAAAAATGCCAATTTCTCGAAATGACCATCATATATTTTGATCTCGACAAGTCCATCTTTATTTTTGTATATCATGTCCCACTCAAACTCATTTTCTTTTTGTCACGCCCCAGAACCAGAATACTAGAGAGCCGGGGACAGACACAGCCAGCTACGTACATTGAAGTGTAACCCACCTCGATGTACGGTCATGGTTGTCTAGATGCAAGAGGGTTTTACTACAAGCCAACGGTCACTTATGGTCAAGAACAAGCCTAGTGTCTCAATCTCAAGCAATCAAGTAAATATAACAAGATGGTAGATCATCAGACATACAAAGTAAGCCATCCCATACATTACATATTCAGATGATCATGAAGCTAGTCATACAAAATACAAAGACTAGCAACAGTTTAAGTCATACATGATCAACCCTAGGATTTGTCAATCATGCTACAGCCCTTAGGCAGACAGGAATGTAAATTTCACACGAGCTAACACTTGCTCGGCGGCTAAACGCCTCAAAAAAATAATTTACAATAGAGTGGGAGAGCAAAATAAAACCCACTCGTTGCCAGGGTTGCGTCTAGTGTTCACCATCTGGCTAGAAGGCTAGAAGATCCTCGGGTGCTACTCCGAAATCTGGCCATACAAAACCAGCTGGGTCAGACCGCAGAAAGAGCAAGTGCCACAAGGGAGGCTTCACTTAAGAACTAAAACCAGCATATTAGCACATAAAGACATAAAGATAACGAAAGACATGAATTAAAAGAAACAGGGTGATAAACGATAAGATATCTAAATGACCATTCCAGTAACCAAGTTACAACCCGTAAATCAAACAAGGACCGGGGTTGTAACCCTTCACCTGAACATAACTTAGTCTCTTAACAGTAATGTGCTGAAATAACCATGTACTGGACTTGCCTAGACAAGACTAGACGGGACTTCATCCATCAATCATGGCCAAGAAATGAGTACGGCTTGATATTTTAACTAACTAGGGTTATCACACGCTTGTTACTAACAAGATGCATCGAGATGTTCCAACAGCCATAAGCCCTACAGTCTTAATCCAGGTTATCCGGTCACAGGTTGAGAGAGTTTGATTAGGTGACTTGGGGGTACAACACATGACAGTGTGCTGGAAATGTGCTCTACTCGACGGCAGGCTACAAGTCCAATTAGAGAGCCCAGATAACGGGACTGCCTATAGCTGGAAAATCTCTTCATGGACTACTTGATCAATCTAGTCATTATCCTAGTCAGATTCAATACAAATCCCTGACCGTGGAAATCAGGAATTCATGTCCTAGACATGATGTAAGACGAGACATGTAGATTGTACCGATACAATCAAGAGAAATCATCCACGGTGTCAAGACGAGATTACATGTCATGTTATATTACTTATCAAGTCAAAAGTGCGTCACAATGGACCACCATCAAGAATTATCATGTCAAGTTACTGGTCAAGAGTGCACCACGATGGGTCACTTTCAAGAGTTATCATGTAAAGTCACATGTAAGTGCACCACGATGGGTCACTATCAAGGAGTTGTTTAGAGAGTGTACGTGCCATACCAAGATCGTGTTTAGAGCTCAGAGTACATGTGTAATTATGGAAAATAACACTATAGGACGAGTCAAGTAGAGAGTACAAACAAATTTACAATTCACACTAAGGACCAAAGGGTATTATGAAGAGCCTACACCCAAGATGGATGTGTTGAGAGTGGCATGCGCCCAAGGCTATGCGCCTAAGGCAGGGGATATCATGGAGAGATCAGGGTTTTGGGAAGGCATGCGCCTGGAGCTATGCGCCCACATGCATGCATCTGCATGTATGTGCCCAAAGGGTGGAGTCAGGGTGTCTTGGAGAAAGTCAAGGGACTCACTCTAGGACAACATGACATGGTCTATGCGCCCAAGGAAGGAGATATGGTGCACTTGTGCGCTTACAAAACTATGTGCCTAAGCCAGGGAGGGCCTTGGGGCTATGTGCCTACTAGAGGGAGTAAGGGAGACTTGGGCGCATATATATGGCAATGCTCCCAGGGAAGCGTGCAGTGGGCGCATAATAAATCTATACGTCCAGCACTGTGCTTCTTCCCCAACCCGAGAGCACAAGTTCATTGAACCCATAAACTTCTCAAGATCATAATTCACTCAAAACAAAACAAAATCCGGGTTTTCAAAGGTCTAACATGAGTAAAATCGAATTATCTACAACATAGAACAATCAAAACTTGAAAATAATGAAATTTGAGAGATCAAAACCCAAAAAAAAAAATCAAGTTTTGTATAAACTTAGATCTACAAAAACTAATCCTTCAAAACCAAAAATACCAAGTACTAAATAGCCTTAGAATCATGTAGGAAAGATAATGGAACAACAAAAATAGAGTTCCTCCATGAAGCAAGCTAGCACTTGCCTTTGGAGGGGGAGAGGTTTTAATGGAGAAGAAGAAGTTATGAGAAATAATGAAGAGAGAGAAAGAGTAGTTGGGTTATAAAGGGGTGGTTTCATCTTGAACCAACTTGGTTCAAACCAAGCCAGAAGAAACCAAGCCAATCTAAACCAAGACCAAACCAAGCCAAGCTATGCCAGACAAATCAAAATACGGGTTGGGAGTCCGTACACGTATACTGAAAATACGTATAACAGAAAACAGGAGTGACAACTCTACCCACCTTAAAAGAATTCCGTCCTCGGAATTTAATCAAGAGGCCAGAGATGTCGGGGCAAGCTATACTAATCACGAGCAATCTATGACTAGCAGTTAATCGAGAAATTGTTCATGCAAGCAAGGAATTAAAAACATAAGGCATAAGGAAGATATTATACCTTACGAGTCAAATAGGTATGGATATTACGACCGGATATCATCCTCACGTTCCCACGTTGACTCACCCAAAGAGTGATGACCCCAAGCAATACGGACTAAACTAATAGTCTTGTTCTTGAGTATCTTCTCTCTCCGGTCCAATATGGATATGGGTCTTTCCTCATACAAAAGGTTGGTACCAACAACCAACTCCAAATGATCAAGGACATGACTCGGATCCGGGATATACCGTCGCAATTGGAATACATGGAAGACATTATGTACCTCACGTAACGACGGCGGAAGAGCGAGACGATATGACACATCACCTACTAGCTCTAGAATGTCGAACGGTCCTATATACCTAGGACTAAGCTTTTCCCATACGCCAAATTAATGACGCCACGGATAGGCGAGATCCTAAGGAATATGTGGTCGCCGATAGAAAATTTAAGGGAACGCCGATGAGAATCGGCCCATTGACGCTGGCGATCTTGTGCAACTCGAAGATGATCTCTGACTTGTTTGATCACCTCAATAGTCCACGTAATCATCTTTGGACCAAGAATCTGCTTCTCGTCTATGTCATCACATGCTAACGGGGATTTGCACTTTCTGCCGTACAAGGCTTCAAAGGGAGCCATCTGGATACTGGCCTGAAAACTGTTGTTATAGGAGAACTCCACGAGATGTAGGTGATCTTCCCATGAACCACCAAAGTAGAGTGTACATGACCGCAACATATCTTTAAGAGTCTGGATCGTGCGTTCTGACTGACCATATGTCTGTGGATGATAAGCTGAACTGAACTTGAGACGAGTCCCCAAGCTTCCTTGAAGACTCCGCCAAAAGTGCGATATAAATTTTAAATCTCTGTCGGATACAATACTGACTGGTACTCTGTGCAATCTAACTATCTACCTCAGGTACATCTCTATAAGCTGATCCGTCGACTGTCTAATTCTAAAAGGAAGAAAATGAGCTACCTTGGTGAGTCTGTCAACTATAACCCTGATAGCATCTCTCCCAGCTGGAGATTTAGGTAACCCAGTTACAAAATCCATGGTAATGTGCTCCCATTTCTATTCTGCGATCGGTAAAGGTTGAAGAAGTCTAGCTGGTCTCTGATGTTCAGCCTTAACTTGTTGGCAAACTAAACAATGAGAGACAAACCGGGCTATCTCCCTCTTCATGCCATTCCACCAAAAATGCTGACGAATATCAAGATACATCTTCGTGTCATCGGGATGAATCGTATACTGCGAACGGTGAGCCTCTGCTATTGTCACGCCCCAGAACCAGAATACTGAAGAGCGGGGGCAGACACAGCCAGCTACGTATATTGAAATGGAAACCACCTCAATATACGGTCACGGTTGTCTAGAAATATGAGGGTTCACTACAAGCCAACAGTCTCTTATGGTCATGAACAAGCCTAATGTCTCAATCACCAGCAAGTAAGTAAGGTCGCAAGATGTATGATCATTAAATATACAATAATAAGGCGTCCCAAATATTACATATTCAGCTGATCATGAAGCTAGTAGTACTAAATGTGAGGACTAGCAAGAGTTAAGTCATACATGATCAACCCTAGGATTTGTTAATCATGTTTACAGCCCGTAGGCAGACAGTAAGTAAAGTGCATCGAGCTAACAGGTGCTCGTCGGCTAAATGCCTCAAAAGAATAACTTTACAATAGAGTGAGCGAAACAAAATAGAAAACCCACTCGTAGCTCGGGTTCCTTCTAGTCGCCACCATTGGGATGGAAGCTTGGTAGATCCTCGGGAGCTGCTCCGAAATCTGGCCACACAAAACCAGCTGGGTCAACCCCAGAAAGAGCAAGTTTCACAAGGGGGCCACGAAATAAGAACAAAAGCCAGCATTCAGCACAAGAAAGTCTAATATTAAAACTAGAATTTACGAAAACATGTCAGGATGATATACGACGAGATAACCATGGAACTATTCCGATAGCCAGGTTACAACCCGTAAACCAAACAAGGACCGGGGTTGTAACCCTTCATCTGAACAGAACTTGGTTTTCCACCATTTATCGGCAAGATAATAATGTAAGAAATCAAGACAGGAAGAAATCTTGTACTGGATCAAGACATGGCTAAACTGGTTATACCTCATTCAATCAATCACGGCCAAGTAGATACTACGGCTTGCTACTTTAACTAACTAGGGTTATCACAGGCCTAATTACTAACAAGATACAGTGAGATTGTTCCACAGCCACAAGCCCTGCAGACCATCCAGGTTACCCAGGTCGAAAATTAGGGGTTGAATTCAGGTGGGTACATCGTCCGGGAGACAAATATACCCTTAGGTGACTTAGAGGGTGCAACACGCGACGGTGTGCTGGAAATGTGCCGTACTCGACGGCAGGCTACAGATCCCAAGAGCGCCCAGGTAACGGGATTGCCTGTAGCTATGTCAATCTCTTTATGACTACTGTGTTATTCTAGTTATTAACCTTAATCTATTTTAGCAGGTACTCCTGACCGTGGTACTCAGGAGTCCCATCCTAGACATGATGCAAGACAGGACAAGTGGATTTAACAAGCAAGCAAGAGAGAACTACCCACGGTGTCAAGACAAGTCAAGTTAAATTAGCCGTCACAACAGCGTAAGATAAATCATGTCAGGGTACTTGTCAGGAGTGCGCCACGACGGGCCACTATCATGTCAGGTTGGTCATATCAAGAGTGCACCACTACAGGTCACTGTCGTATTATGCTAGTTCCTTGTCATACCCTGCCATGTACAATAGTCATTCCAAATATATTAAGTAAAATCAAGTTCATGACAAAAGGCGTAAGGATATAAAATGGGCGTAAAAATATCTAATAAAATATCAATATACAGGGCTATAGAAAAGCCATGCTTAAAGAAATAAGACCAAAACTCCAAGAGCCAATGGGTTAAGCAAGGGATCAGGGGAGCAGCGTACGCAAAAAGTCACGCATGCCAGAGAGCAGCGTAGGTGAAAAGTCACGCACGCTTCAGAGAGCAGCGTAGGTGAAAAGTCACGCACGCTGAGAGAGCAGCGTAGGTAAAAAGTCACGCACGCTTCAGAGAGCAGCGTAGGTGAAAAGTCACGCACGCTACAGAGAGCAGCGTAGGTAAAAAGTCACGCACGCCACAGAGAGCAGCGTAGGTGAAAAGTCACGCACGCTACAGGAAGTAGCGTAGGTAAAAAGTCACGCACGCCCAAGGAGCAGCGTAGGTGAAAAGTCACGCAAGCTACAAGGAGCAGCGTAGGTGAAAAGCCACGCACGCTTCAGGGAGACACGCTTCCAACAGGAAGCGTACCCAAGTCTGCGTACGCACGCTAAAGAGCGCGCGCAGCTCAGTGTGCGTAAGCTAAACAGCTCTGCACACTGCTCACTGTCTTCTCCAAATAGCAAGAACACTATGGTTGAACTCAAGGTTACCCAGCATCATAACTTGGCCATCCGAACTACAAATTCGAATTTCCAAAGTTCCAATTGGGGTGGAATTGAATGTTCTTCCACCTGGAAACATCAAAACTCATAGAAAACCAACTAAAATAGATCAAAACATGCAAAAATCCAAAAATATGAAGACTTAGGTCTAGAACAATGGAGACTCCAAATCACAAAATGCCAAGAACTAATGTTGATCACCATGTCCTAATCTAGCAAATGGACCAATAAAAGAGGGTTCTCATGTAATGGCAAGATGCACTTGCCTAGGGTTGGGAGAGTTGTGTAGAGGAAGGAGAAGAAGAAGAAGAAAATAAATGGTGGTGGTAATGAAGAGAGAGAGTGGTAGGTGGGGAATATAAAGAGGGTGGGATGTGGTGTATTGAGGATGGAGTGTAGGTTAAGGTGTTCCAATACCAAATAAACCAAACCAAACCAACCCAATCCAATCCAATTAAAATCGAACCATGACAAAAACCCAAAATACGAGAAATACCGAAATTCCACAAGTTGAGAAAAATAAAAATATATGCCAAAATCCAGATACGAGCATAAATACGAAATACAGGAAATACGGGAATGAGGGTGACAACTCTACCCACCTTAAAAGAATTCCGTCCTCGGAATTTAATTAAGGAGCTAGAGATTGTCACGACAAGCTACACTAAGCACAAGCAAGTTACACTAAGCAGTTCAATCATGCAATCATACAATGCAAGCAAGGAAGGGAAAACGTAAGGAATAAGAAAGACATTATACCTCACGAGTCAAACAGATAGGGATATCGCGATCGGATGTCGTCCTCACGCTCCCACGTTGACTCACCTGGAGAGTGATGACCCCAAGCAACACGGACTAATTTAATAGTCTTGTTCTTGAGTGTCTTCTCCCTCCGGTCCAATATAGACACGGGCCTCTCCTCATACGAAAGGTTGGTACCAACAACCAATTCCGAATGGTCTAGGATGTGGCTCGGGTTCGGAATATACCGTCGTAATTGGGACACATGGAATACATCATACACCTCACTTAGTGACGACGGAAGAGCGAGACGATAGGATACATCTCCTACTCGCTCTAGAATATCGAACGGCCCTATATACCTAGGACTAAGCTTTCCCCGTACGCCGAAGCGAATGACGCCGCGGTTAGGCGAGATCCTAAGAAATACATGGTCGCCGACAGCAAATTCTAAGGGAAGCCGATGAGCATCGGCCCAATGGCGCTGGCGGTCCTGGGCAACTCGGAGGTGATCTCTGACCTTCCTGACCACTTCAACCGTCTGGGAAATCAATTCGGGTCCGAGCATCTGCCTCTCCCCGACATCGTCCCATGCTAGCAGGAATCTGTACTTCCTGCCATAAAGAGCCTCGAAGGGTGCCATCTGGATACTGGCCTGATAACTATTGTTGTACGAGAATTCTACCAGGTGCAGATGATTCTCCCATGAACCACCGAAGTCAAGGGTACAGGATCTCAACATATCTTCAAGGGTCTGGATTGTGCGCTCTGATTGACCATTCGTCTGCAGGTGATAAGCTGAGCTGAATTGAAGGCGAGTCCCCAAACTCTTCTGCAAGCTGTGCCAAAAGTGTGATGTAAACCTTGAATCCCTGTCCGAGGTGATGCTGACTGGCATACCGTAAAGCCTGACAATCTGCCTGAGAAACATCTCTGCTAACTGTGCCGTCGACTGCCCAACTCTGAATGGGAGAAAGTGTGCCACCTTGGTAAGCCTGCCCACAATTACCCAAATAGCATCTCTACCGGCCGGAGATCTGGGCAATCCGGTCACGAAATCCATGGTTATATGTTCCCATTTCCATTCTGGGATCGGTAAGGGTTAAAAAAGTCCAGCGGACCTCTGATGTTCAGCTTTAACCTGTTGGCAAACCAAACACCGAGAGACAAACCGGGCTATCTCCCTCTTCATGCCATTCCACCAGAAATACTGATGAATATCACGGTACATCTTCGTACCACCCGGATGAATAGAATATTGCGAACTGTGGGCTTCTGCCATGACTTCCTGTCTGATATCTCCACTGGGTACACAAAGACGAGTGCCGTGCCGAAGTGTACCATCTTCATGGATACATAACTCTGGCCTTCTTCCTGCTTCACACTCTGCTCTGAGTCGTTGGATCTTCGAATCTGTTGGCTGCGCCACCCGGATTCTCTCAACTATGCTGGACTGAACCTGTAGGCTGGCCATCAATGCCACGCTGGTTGGAAGAACCACTTCAATTCCCATCTTCTGAAGATCTGCCAATAATTCTGGTTGCGCCGTCAGGACATAAACTTCGGCTCTCCTGCTCAATGTATCTGCTACCACGTTGGCCTTCCAGGGATGATACTGCAAATCTACATCATAGTCCACCAGTAGCTCGAGCCATCTTCTCTACCGCATATTAAGGTCCTTCTGGGTGAAAACATACTTCAGGCTCTTATGATCAGTAAAGATCTCCACTCTATCTCCGTACAAGTAGTGCCTCCACAATTTCAAGGCAAACACTACCGCCGCCAATTCCAAGTCGTAGGTCGGGTAATTCTTCTCATGATCACGTAGTTGACGTGACGCATAAGATATTACCTTCCCATGCTGCATCAAGACACACCCCAATCCTCTGCCTGAAGCGTCGCAATAAACTGTGAATCCTCCGGTCCCATCTGGAAGGGTGAGAATGGGAGCCGTTATCAAACCTCGCTTCAACTTCTCAAATGATTCCTGACACTCTGCTGTCCAAATAAATGGCACATCCTTGCGGGTCAACTGGGTCATCAGTGCTGAAATCCTTGCGAAATCTGAAACGAACCGCCGGTAGTAGCCGGCCAATCCAAGGAAGCTACGAACCTCTGCCACTGAGCTGGGTACCAGCCATGACTCGATAGCCACAATCTTCTGGGGATCCACTTCCACTCCTCCTCGGGTAATAATGTGACCCAAGTATGAAATGCGATCGAGCCAAAACTTGCATTTACTGAACTTGGCGTACAACTGATGCTCCCTAAGCGTCTGGAGGACGACTCTGAGATGCTGCTCATGCTCTGCTTCACTCTTGCTGTAGACCAGGATGTCATCTAAGAACACGATCACAAATTGATCCAAGTAAGGCATGAAAATGTGATTCATGAGGTCCATGAATACGGCCGGCGCATTGGTCGCTCCAAAGGGCATAACAAGGAACTCCCAATGCCCATACCTCGATCTGAATGCTGTCTTCGGGATGTCCTGCTCTCTGACTCTGATCTGGTGGTAACCTGAGCGCAAGTCGATCTTCGAGAACACTGAAGCCCCTCTGAGCTGATCAAACAAGTCATCTATCCTCGGAAGAGGGTATCTGTTCTTGATTGTCACCGAATTCAAGGTACGATAATCAATACATAGCCTGGACGTACCATCCTTTTTTTTCACAAGAAGCATCGGGGCTCCCCAAGGCGATCCACTAGCATGGATGAATCCTTTGGTCCTCAGTTCTTCAATCATCTTGTATAAAATCTCCAACTCTGAAGGCGCCATCCTGTAGACTTGCTCTGATACTGGTGCTGTCCCGGGAATCAAGTCTATAGTGAACTCAATCTCCCGTTCGGGCGACATCCCTGGAAGCTCCTCTGGGAAGACATCTGGAAACTCTTCAACTATCTGGGGTAACTGCACTGCTGCTACTGCCATCCGCAATGCTGGAGATGATGGCTCTACTGCGCCTCTGGAAAACGAAAACTCTGGCTCGTCGGGATACTAAAGACAACTCTGCCAATATGGCAGTCTATCCTAGCATACTGGTTCCTCAACCAATCTATGCCTAGGACTACATCATAGTCTGCCATAGGAAACTCTATGAATCTAGCGGGGAACTCCCTACCGCTAACTACGATCCGACACGAGAAAAACACTCGACCTACTCCCACAAGGCCATTACCAGTAAGTATATTGAGCCTCACTGATAATGACTCGGGCTCCAATCCTATCCGTGTCGCGAATCGTGCAGACATAAATGAATACGATGTACCAGAATCAAATAATACAGACGCTGGAGAGGAGTTGACGAGAATAGTACCTGCCACAACCTCACCTGGTGTAACTTCTTCTTCCATAGCCATCATCATGGCCTGACCTTGTCCCCTGGCTGCTGGTCCCCTCTGCTGGAAACCTCTCTGCCTATTCTGGGTCTGAGCTTGGGCTTGTACATACTGCTGGGGGTGCTGTTGCTGGAATGCCTGAGACTGAGGCAGCAAGGGCCTCGAAGACTGATACTGCTGCTGCTGAACTGGTGCTGGGGCCGGTCCTCTCACCGAAGAGCTAGAAGGGTTGGATGCTGACGAACCACCCCTATTCGGGCAAGCCCCTATCCTATGATCTGCTGCTCCACAAGCCAGGCACAATCCCTGCGCCCTGCGACAATCTGCCACCACATGCCCTGGCTTTCCGTAATAAGAACATCCCATCGCGGAAGTCTGCTTCTGCTTCTGATGTTGCGGGTACGTCGGAGTCGAATGCTGAACCGACGTTACTGAGGCCGCCCGCCTCGGAGTTCCAATGGTCAATCCCCTAGCTGCCGGGGCTAGAGCTGATGATTGGTGCATCTGACTGTGGGACCGCTTCCTACCTCCGGTCCTATCCACGATCCTCTGGGAGGTGTACTCATGCCTTCTAGCTGCTCTCAAGACTGCATCGAACGTCTGGTGCTCGAACTGCTCAACCGCCAATAAGATCTCCAAATGCAGTCCCTGCTGGAACCGCTGGGACCTATCAAACTCGGTCGCCACCAAGGTGGGGACAAACCTACTAAGCCTAGAAAACTCCGATGCATAACTGTCGACTGTTCTGCCTCCTTGCTTCAAGTTGGTAAATCTGGTCTGCAGGTCGTACCGAGCCACAGCATCGAAATAGTTCGTCTGGAATCTCTCTCTAAACACTGTCCAAGCAATGGGTTCCACTAATCCCATGGCTTGTGCTGCCCACCAACTGCGAGCCAAGTCCAACAACTGCAGGCGTACCACCGCCACCTTCTCATTCTCGGGTGTCCTAGCTGCTTCCAGAATCACCTCGGTATTCTGAAGCCATGCATCCGCGGCAGTCGCATCCTCGGTGCCGTCAAAGAAAGGAGGGTTCAAGCGCTTGAAGCTGTTGGCCGCCTAGTTCCCTGGATGTCCGCCTCGGGTCAAAGCATCTTGAACTGTCTGGTGCAGGGCGTCACTTCGACGATCCTGGGAAGCTATCAAGGTTCTGATGAGGCCTACTAAGGTACCATCATCTGGCTCTGCGGGCTGGACGGGCCGAACTGGTGACTCTCCTCCAGTAGGTATCACTCTGGAGGCGACTTTGGAATGCTGGGCTTGATCTCCAGGTTGCTGCTGGCCCACGGGAGGTGCTCCTCCTTGCTGATCGGCAGGGTCAGGTATAGTGCCGCTGAAAAAGACGACACAGAAAAATAATAAAGAAGGACCAGGACAGATCAACGATATAAGCATGTAATCAGGGCAAGAATTGCAGGGATTTGAAAATACGGGCGGAGATCAAGGGCGAATACTGATTGAGATATCTATTCGGTAAACCCTCACATTTCTTGATTGACAAGACTTGCATGGGCCACCACTTAAACCGTGTCACGCCCCAGAACCAGAATACTGGAGAGCGGGGGCAGACACAGCCAGCTACGTATATTGAAATGGAAACCACCTCAATATACGGTCACGGCTGTCTAGAAATATGAGGGTTCACTACAAGCCAACAGTCTCTTATGGTCATGAACAAGCCTAATGTCTCAATCACCGGCAAGTAAGTAAGGTCGCAAGATGTATGATCATTAAATATACAATAATAAGGCGTCCCAAATATTACATATTCAGCTGATCATGAAGCTAGTAGTACAAAATGTGAGGACTAACAAGAGTTAAGTCATACATGATCAACCCTAGGATTTGTTAATCATGTTTACAGCCCGTAGGCAGACAGTAAGTAAAGTGCATCGAGCTAACAGGTGCTCGTAGGCTAAACGCCTCAAAAGAATAACTTTACAATAGAGTGAGCGAAACAAAATAGAAAACCCACTCGTAGCCCGGGTTCCTTCTAGTCGCCACCATTGGGCTGGAAGCTTGGTAGATCCTCGGGAGCTGCTCCAAAATCTGGCCACACAAAACCAGCTGGGTCAACCCCAGAAAGAGCAAGTGCCACAAAGGGGCCACGAAATAAGAACAAAAGCCAGCATTCAGCACAAGAAAGTCTAATATTAAAACTAGAATTTACGAAAACATGTCAGGATGATATACGATGAGATAACCATGGAACTATTCCGATAGCCAGGTTATAACCCATAAACCAAACAAGGACCGGGGTTGTAACCCTTCGTCTGAATAGAACTTGGTTTCCCACCATTTATCGGCAAGATAATAATGTAAGAAATCAAGGCAGGAAGAAATCTTGTACTGGATCAAGACATGGCTAAACTGGTTATACCTCATTCAATCAATCACGGCCAAGCAGATACTACGACTTGCTACTTTAACTAACTAGGGTTATCACAGGCCTAATTACTAACAAGATGCAGTGAGATTGTTCCACAGCCACAAGCCCTGCAGACCATCCAGGTTACCCAGGTCGAAAATTAGGGGTTAAATTCAGGTGGGTACATCGTCCGAGAGACAAATGTACCCTTAGGTGACTTAGAAGGTGCAACACGCGACGGTGTGCTGGAAATGTGCCCTACTCGACGGCAGGCTACAGATCCCAAGAGCGCCCAGGTAACGGGATTGCCTGTAGCTGTGTCAATCTCTTCATGACTACTGTGTTATTCTAGTTATTAACCTTAATCCATTTTAGCAGGTACTCCTGACCGTGGTACCCAGGAGTCCCATCCTAGACATGATGCAAGACAGGACAAGTGGATTTAACAAGCAAGCAAGAAAGAACTACCCACGGTGTCAAGGCAAGTCAAGTTAAATTAGCCGTCACAATAGCGTAAGATAAATCATGTCAGGGTACTTGTCAGGAGTTTGCCACGATGGGCCACTATCATGTCAGGTTGGTCATGTCAAGAGTGCACCACTACGGGTCACTGTCGTGTTATGCTAGTTCCTTGTCATACCATGCTATGTACAATAGTCATTCCAAACATATTAAGTAAAATCAAGTTCATGACAAAAGGCGTAAGGATATAAAATGGGCGTAAAAATATCTAATAAAATATCAATATACAGGGCTATAGAAAAGCCAAGCTTAAAGAAATAAGACCAAAACTCTAAGAGCCAATGGGTTAAGCAAGGGGTCAGGGGAGCAGCGTACGCGAAAAGTCACGCACGCCAGAGAGCAGCGTAGGTAAAAAGTTACGCACGCTTCAGAGAGCAGCGTAGGTGAAAAGTCACGCACGCTGAGAAAGCAGCATAGGTGAAAAGTCACGCACGCTGAGAGAGCAGCGTAGGTAAAAAGTCACGCACGCTTCAGAGAGCAGCGTAGGTGAAAAGTCACGCACGCTACAGAGAGCAGCGTAGGTGAAAAGTCACGCACGCCACAGAGAGCAGCGTAGATGAAAAGTCACGCACGCTACAGGGAGCAACGTAGGTGAAAAGTCACGCACGCCCAAGGAGCAGCATAGGTGAAAAGTCACGGACGCTACAGGGAGCAGCGTAGGTGAAAAGTCTCGCACGCTTCAGGGAGACACGCTTCCAACAGGAAGCGTACCCAAGTCCGCGTACGCACGCTAAAGAGCGCGTGCAACTCAGTGTGCGTAAGCTAAACAGCTCTGCACACTGCTCACTGTCTTCTCCAAACAGCAAGAACACCATGGTTGAACTCAAGGCTACCCAGCATCGTAACTTGGCCATCCAAACTCCAAATCCGGATTTCCAAAGTTCCAATTGGGGTGGAATTGAATGCTCTTCCACCTGGAAACATCAAAACTCATAGAAAACCAACTAAAATAGATCAAAACATGCAAAAATCCAAAAATAGGAAGACTTAGATCTAGAACAATGGAGACTCCAAATCACAAAATGCCAAGAACTAATATTGATCACCATGTCCTAATCTAGCAAATAGACCAATAAAAGAGGGTTCTTATGTAGTAGCAAGATGCACTTGCCTAGGGTTAGGAGAGTTGTGTAGAGGAAGGAGAAGAAGAAGAAGGAAATAAATGGTGGTGGTAATGAAGAGAGAGAGTGGTAGGTGGGAAATATAAAGAGGGTGGGATGTGGTGTGTTGAGGGTGGAGTGTAGGTTAAGGTGTTCCAATACCAAATAAACCAAACCAAACCAACCCAATCCAATCCAATTAAAACCGAACCATGATAAAAACCCAAAATACGAGAAATATCGAAATTCCACAAGTTGAGAAAAATAAAAATACATGCCAAAATCCAGATACGAGTATAAATACGAAATACGGGAAATACGGGAATGAGGGTGACAGCCATGATCTCTTGCCTGATATCATTACTGGGTACACAAATATGCCTTCTATGTCGAAGTGTACCATCATCATGAATACACAACTCTACTCTCCGTCCTGTTACACATTCTGCCCTAAGCCGCTGAAGCTTAGAATACGCTGACTAAGCTAACTTAATCCTCACAACTATACTGGACTGAACTTGCATACTGGCCATCAATCGGGGTGTCAACGGATGCTTATCGGTACGGATAGGACAATATTCGTATCCGTATCCGTATCCGAATTTTTTTTGTAATATCCAAATTCGATCCGATATCCGAACGGATATCTTATTTGAAACTCCGAATTCGTATCCGTCTCGGTTAACGGATATCGGATAATATCCGATCCGATTAGCTAAAAAATTCGAATGCTAGTATCCGAATATCCGAAATCCAAATATTAAAAATTTAGTTATTATCCGAATATCCGAAACCAAATTCAATTTTTCTACATATTTGAGTCCTTTCTTCTTATGTTATAAATTATAATTAATATATATTACTATTATATATAAATTATATTATAATTATATTATGTAAAAGTTAGTTGAGAATAAAATACTTTAATCCTCTCTATTAATTAATATATATTACATATACATTACACTATAATATATATAAAATTTTGGATATCCGAATCCGATATCCGAATTCGATATCCAAAATTTGCAATTTAAAGTCGGATCAGATATTAATGGATTTGAATACCTTAATATCCGAATTCGTATCCGAAAATGGATAATATCCAGAAAAAAATTCGGATATCCGAATCCGATATCCAAAATTTCGAAAAATATCCGAAAGTTCGGATACGAAATTGGATCAGATTCAAATTTTCGACTATCCATTGACAGGTCTAGCCATCAATGCCACACTGGTAGAAAGAAAACTTCAATACCCATCTTTTGAAGATCTGCTAACAACTCTGGTTGTGCGGTTAGAAAATAAGCTCCGACCCTTCTGCTCAATGCATCTGCAACAACGTTGGCCTTTCCAGGATGATACTGCAAGTTGATGTCGTAATCCACAAATAGCTCTAGCCATCTCCTTTGACGCATATTAAGATCCTTCTAGGTAAACACATACTTAAGACTCTTGTGGTCGGTGAAAATCTCCACCTGATCTCCATATAAATAATGCCTCCAAAGCTTAAGTACGAAAACCACCGCTGCTAACTCCAAGTCTTGGGTCGGGTAATTTCTCTCATGATCATAAAGCTGACGTGACGCATAAGCTACTACCTTACCATGCTGCATGAAGACGTATCCCAATCCCTTGCCGAAAGCGTCACAATAGACTGAAAATCCTCCAGTCCCATCTGGAAGCGTGAGAATGGGTGCCATCATCAATCCTTGCTTCAACTTCTCAAATGAACTCTGACACTCTGATGTCCAAGCAAATTGCACATCCTTACGGGTCAACTACTTCAGTGGTGCTGAAATTCGAGCAAAGTCTGATATAAACCGCCGGTAATAGCCGGCCAATCCTAGAAAACTCCGAACTTCTGCGACGGTACTGGGAACTGGCCATGTCTGTATAGCCACTATCTTCTGGGGGTCTACTTCCACTCCGCCTCTGTTGATGATGTGATCCAAGTACGAGATATGATCCAGCCAAAACTCGTACTTACTGAACTTTACATACAACTGGTGCTCTCTGAGAATCTGAAGAACTACACGAAGATGCTTCTCATGCTCTGCCTCATTCTTGTTATAGACTAAGATGTCGTCTATAAACACTATCACAAACTGGTCCAAATAGGGCATAAAGATACGATTCATGAGTTCCATGAATACGGCTGGCGCATTGGTCGCTCCAAATGGCATAACAAGGAACTCCCAACGTCCATATCTGGACCTGAACGCTGTCTTCTGGACGTCTTGCTCTCTGACTCTGATCTAATGGTATTCTGACTGTAAGTCAATCTTCAAGAATACTGTCGCTCCTCTGAGTTGGTCAAATAAATCATCTATCCTTGGTAGAGGATATATATTCTTGATTGTTACAGAGTTCAAGGTATGATAATCAACACATAATGTTGACGTACCATCCTTCTTTTTTACGAAAAGTATCGGGGCTCTCCAAGGTGATACACTAGCACGAATGAATCCCTTGTTTCTAAGTTCTTCAATCATCTTGTACAAGATCTCTAACTCTGAAGGTGCCATCCTGTAGACTCCCCATGACACTAGTACCGTCCCTGGAAGCAAATAAATGGTGAACTCTATCTCTCTCTCTCTCTAGAGGCATGCCTGGAAGCTCTTCGAAAAATACATCAGAAAACTCTTCTACTACTCTGGAAAACTGAACTGCCACTGCCATCCGCAATACTGGTAAAGAAGGTTCTACTTCGCCTCTGGAAAATGAAAACTCCGGTTCGCTGGGAATACCAAAAATAATCCTGTCAATATGGCAGTCTATTCTTGCGTATTAACCTGTCAACCAAACGATTCCTAGGACCACATCATAGTCGGCCATCGGAAATTCTATCAATCTAGCGGGAAACTCTCTACCGCTAACTACGATTCGACACGAGGAATAGACTCTATCTACTCCCACAAGATCGTTACCAGTAAGTATATTGAGACTTACTGATAATGACTCGTGCTCCAGTCCTATCCGTTTTATGAATCGTGCAGACATAAATGAATGCGATGCACCCGAATCAAATAATACGGATACTGAAAAAGAGTTGACGAGAATGGTACCTGCCACCACCACACCTGATGCCAATTATTCTGCTACAGTCAGAGCCATAGACTGTCCTTGTCCTCTTGGTGCTGGTCCTATCTATTGGAAACCTCTCTGCCGGTTCTGAATCTGAGCTTGGGCATAATGCTGAGCCTGAGACGGTAATGGCCTCGGAGGCTGGTACTGCTGTTGCACTGGTGCTGGACCCCTAACTGATGGACTGGTTAGGTTTGATGACGATGTACTAGCTCTTTTCGGACAGGACCCTATCTTATGGTCCGGTGCCCCATAAGCCAAGCACAATCCCTGTGCTCTACGACACTCTGATACTACATGTCTTGGCTTACCACAATGAGAGCAGCCCATTGCGGAAGACTGCTTCTGCTTCTACTGCTGAGGATATGTCGGTGTCGAGTGCTGAACTGATGAAGCTGTGGTCACCCTCCTAGGAGCTCTAATAGTCAAAGCCCTAGCTGCCGGGACTGGTGCTAATGAATGGGACATCTGTCTATGAGACCTTTTCTGTCTTCCGCTTCTGTTTACAATCCTCTGTGAAGTATACTCATACCTCTTTGCTGCTCGCATGACGGCATCAAACGTCTGGTGCTCAAATTGCTCTACTGATATGATGATCTCTAGGTGGAGTCCCTGCTGGAATCGCTGGGCTCGATCCAATTCGGTTGCCACCAAGGTAGGAGCAAACCGACTGAGTCTAAAAAACTCGGTCGCAAATCCATCGACCGTCCTCCCCATCTGCTTAAGATTAGTGAATTTTGTCTATAAATCATACCGAGCAACTACGTCAAAGTATTTGGTCTGGAACTTATTGCTGAACACCACCCATAAGACAGGCGTCGGTAATCCGACTGCTATCAACGCCCACCAGCTGTGGGCTAAGTCCAATAACTGCAGGCGCACAACGGCCACCTTCTCTTCCTCAGGAATCCTAGCTGCCTCTAAGATAACTTCAATGTCCTGAAGCCACGCATCAGCAGCGATAACATCTTCACTGCCGTCAAAGAAAGGAGGGTTCAGACGCTTGAAGCTGTTGGCCGCGTTGTTCCCTTGGTAACCAACTCTGCCTATGGCATCTTATACTGTCTGGTACAGGATATCGCCCCGACGATCTTAAGATACAAGAAATTCCTTGATGAGTCCCACCAGGGTTCTATTATCAGGCTCTGCAGTCTGGACTGGCTGAATTGGGGGCTCTTGTCCCCTGGTAGGCACGACTCTGGAGGCTACCCCTGAATGCTGGGCTTGGTCTCCAGGTTGCTGCTGGTTCACTGAAGGTGCTCCGCCTTGCTGATCGGTAGAACCAGGAACAATGTTGCTGAAGAAACAACATAGGGAACAATAAGGAAGGACCATGATAGATCGAGGATATAAGTATGTGATCAAGTCAAGATTTTGGAAAGATTAGAAGACACGAGTAGAGATCAAGGGCGAGTGCTGATTGAGACATCTATTTCATGAAACCCTCGCACATCTTGATTTACAAGACCTGTATGGGCCACCACTTAAACCGTGTCATGCCCCAGAACTAGAATACTGGAGAGCGGGGGACAGACACAGCCAGCTACGTACATTAAAGTGTAACCCACCTCGATGTATGGTCACGGCTTCTAGATGCATGAGGGTTTTACTACAAGCCAACGGTCACTTATGGTCAAGAACAAGCCTAGTGTCTCAATCTCAAACAAGCAAGTAAATGTAACAAGATGGTAGATTATCATATATATAAAGTAAGGCATCCCATACATTACATATTCAGATGATCATGAAGCTAGTCATACAAAATACGAAGACTAGTAAGAGTTTAAGTCATACATGATCAACCCTAGGATTTGTCAATCATGTTACAGCCCTTAGGCCGACATGAATATAAATTTAATACAAACTAACACTTGCTCGACGGATAAATGTCTCAAAAGAATAATTTACAATAGAGTAGGAGAGCAAAATAAAACCCACTCGTTGCTAGGAATACGTCTAGTGTTCACCATCTGGCTGGAAGATCCTCGCGTGCTACTCAGAAATCTGGCCATACAAAACAGCTGGGTCAGACCCCAGAAAGATCAAGTGCCACAAGGTAGGCTTCACTTAAGAACTAAAACCAGCATATTAGCACATAAAAACATAAAGATAACAAAAGACATGAATTAAGGGAAACAGGGTGATAAATGATAAGATAACTAAAGGACTATACCAGTAACCAAGTTACAACCCGTAAACTAAACAAGAACCAGGGTTGTAACCTTTCACCTGAATAGAATTTAGTCTCTAACCAATTATCAATAAAGTGCAGTATAACAGTAACGTGCTGAAATAACCAGTACTGGACTTGCCTAGACAAGAGTAGACGGGACTTCATCCATCAATCACGGCCAAGCAATGAGTATGGCTTGATATTTTAACTAACTAGGGTTATCACAAGCTTAGTTACTAACAAGATGCATCGAGATATTCCAACAGCCACAAGCCCTGCAGTCTTAATTCAGGTTATCCGATCACAAGTTGAAAGAGTTGGATTAGGTAACTTAGGGGTGAAACACATGACAGTGTGATGGAAATGTGCCCTACTCGAAGGCAGGCTATAAGTCCAATTAGAGAGCCTAGATAACGGGATTGCCTATAGCTGGGAAATCTCTTCATGGACTACTTGATCAATCTAGTCATTATTCTAGTCAGATTTAGTACGAATCCCTGACCGTGGAAATCAGGAATTCATGTCCTAGACATGATGCAAGACGAGACATGTAGCTGGTCGATACAATCAAGAGAAATCATCCACGGTGTCAAGACGAGAGTTATATGTTACTTGTCGAGATTACATGTCATGTTATGTTACTTATCAAGTCAAGAGTGTGTCATAACAGACCACCATCAAGAATTATCATGTCAAGTTATTGGTCAAGTGTGCACCACGATGGGTCACTATCAAGAGTTATCATGTAAAGTCATATTATCATGTCGTGTTCATGTAAGTACACCACGACGGGGTACTATCAATGAGTTATTTAGAAAGTGTACGTGCCATACCAAGATCGTGTTTAGAGCTCAGAGTACATGTGCAATCCTGGAAAATAACACTATAGGACTAGTCAAATAGAGAGTACAAACAAAGTCACAATTCACACTAAGGACCAAGGGTTATTATGAAGAGCATAGACCCAAGATGGCTGTGCTGAGAGTGGCATGCACCCAAGGCTATGCGGCTAAGACAGGGGATATCATGGAGAGACAAGGGTTTTGGAAAGGCATGCGCCTGGAACTATGCGCCCAGGCCTACGTGCCCACATGCATGCGCCTGCATGTTTGCGCTTGCATGTATGCGCCCAAAGGGTGGAGTCAGGATATCTTGGAGAAAGTCAAGAGACTCACTCTAGGACAAGTGCACGCATGACAGGGTCTATGTGCCCAAGGAATGAGATATGTTGCACTTGTGTGCATACAAAACTATGCGCCCAAGCCAGGGAGGGCCTTGGGGCTATGCGCCTACTAAAGGGAGTAAGGGGGACTTGGGCGCATATATATGGCAATGCTCCCAGGGAAGCGTGCAGTGGACGCATAACAAATCTATGCACCTAGCAATGTGCTTCTTCCCCAACCCTAGAGCACAAGTTCATTGAACCCATGAACGTCTCAAGATCATAATTCGCTCAAAACAAAACAAAATTCGGGTTTTGAAAGGTCTAACTTGAGTAAAATCGAATTCTCTACAACATGGAACAATTAAAACTTGAAAATAATGAAGTTTGAGAGATCAAAACCCAGGAAAGTCAAGTTTTGCATAAACTTAGATCTACAAAAACTAATCCTTCAAAACCAAAAATACCAAGTACTAAATAGCCTTAGAATCATGTAGGGAAGATAATGGAACAACAAAAATGGAGTTCCTCCATGAAGCAAGCTAGCACTTGCCTTTGGAGGGGAGAGGTTTTAATGGAGAAGAATAAGTTATGAGAAATAATAAAGAGAGCGAAAGAGTAGTTGGGTTATAAAGGGGTGGTTTCATCTTGAACCAACTTGGTTCAAACCAAGCCAAAATAAACCAAGCCAATCTAAACCAAGACCAAACCAAGCCAAGCTATGCTAGACAAATCAAATATGGGTCGGGAGTCCGTACACGTATACTGAAAATATGTATAACGAAAAATGGGAGTAACACTTTTGCTCTATTTTTATTGCACAACTTTCGGGTCAATTTAGGCCAATTTTGCATCTACCGTATAACTTGTCGTATTTTTCTATTTAATTTTAGGAGTCAACTTCGACCCAACCTATTCGACCTAATATATAGTTTTGACCTATTTTGAGCTTATACACACATGCTGATGGTGTTCCACTCAATCGAGTTCCCATGTCCTATTTATTTTCAAATGGCACACAAGACCTATTTAATAGACTTTCAGGTTCTATTTTGACCCAAAAAATTCTATCGGCTCAAACCTAGTCCAACTAGCTCGGTAGAGTCCATCCTAGGTTGCTCTAATCATAAAGGATCATATCTAATTTATTATTAACAATTAAATAGTAGCCATCATTGATGGAAAGCATCCTATGTATCACTCAATATTACTCTTCCATATTAAGAAACCCATTGATTGCATATCTTTTGATTAGGTTACTAAAACTCAACCAAATCTTCTCAAACCAATTCCTGTCAAACCCCAACTCATAATCCCTCAAAAATTTATATATTCATGTCCATATATGGAAGGCCCCTCTCCCCCAAACCATCAAAACCGAAATTCTTTTAGCCTTAAGGCCGACAACCACCTTTCAGTCCAGCCATCAAAACTACCCCTTCTTGACCTCCCTCGATGCTCCACAAGGGTTTATTGCGAAGTTAAGACACCCCTCTTCAACTTAATCCTCCAAGAGCCACGATCGTTCATTTGATCGGTAGAGAGCAAAACTCGAGCCATATTCACAACATAGTGCTGAAATTCAAACAACAGATTATTCCATTTCTAAATCTTATTTCTATGATTTTTATTAATCAACCCTCCATCAAATTAACTCTAACATGTACCCTTATAAGTCTTCTGTCATCTCCAATTGTGACCTCACGTGGTTCTCAACAGTTTGTCCGTGGCGAGTGTTCATGAAACTTGGTCCAAGCTGAACCAATTTCGGTGCATGAATGTTTTTGATGACTTGGGAAGCCTTTCGACCTCAAACAAATTATTGGTAATGATCCTAACATCCCTCTCTATCATCTATAATGCTTAATAATGATCTCGTCGAGTTATTTATATATTTTTTAGCCCATTTTTGTCGTACAAATTATTGAACATCGAAATCCATCGATCTAGCATAGCCTTTTAATCTCTAAACCTCATAGAATATTTCTATAGATTTATTGGGTATCTTTGACATAAAATCATATTATTTCTCATATTATTGTGAATTATTTCAGAAATTAAAACTTCTATTTTCTATGGTTATTTGATTTTGAACTTATTCGACAAGTTGGCAACTTATGTTACTGGTTAAGATTTATAATTTGACACTTTGTTTTTCTTTTGTATGTATATATAAATATATATATATATATATATATATATATATATATATATATATATATATATATATATATATATATATATATATATATAATTGTCCAAAAATACTTATTTAATTATTTCAGAATTGAAAAATATTCGTTTTATATATAAAAGTATTATTTTATTTGAACATGATACTACATATGGTAGGTATGGTTATATGTAGTTATGTATTAGTAAAGAAAGTTGGTTTGATACTTTGTTTTCTTTATATATATATATATATATATATATATATATATATATATATATATATATATATATATATATATATATATATATATATATATATATATATATTTTATATATATATATATATATATATATATATATATATATATATATATATATATATATATATATATATATATATAAAGTCTAAAATTATTTTAGATTAATATTTCAGAATTACAATGTATTCTAAAAATATTATTTCGCCATGATAGGGTGAAATGATGTATATAGTGGATATGGTTATGTAAAGATATACTAATTTAGCTAGAATAGGCTAGTTGAGACTCTCTCTCTCTCGATATATATATATATATATATATATATATATAAATATATATATATATATATATATATATATATATATATATATATATATATAAATATATATATATATAAAGATATATATGGTCATCAGAGAACATAAAAGTAATGGAAGTAAGTAGCACTCATCCAAGTTACTATTGGCCAATAATGTGTGTGAGAGTGTGTATAGTAGAAACTAAATAGTGGCCCCTGCGCTAATAGTTGTCCTCTCCCTCCCATGATACTATACAGGCTTCATCTCCACAACACACAAATATGTGTCGTCTATATGATACCGTTTATCCCTTAATAGCTGTTAGGTCTTCTACGTGCTTATCTATTAGCAGTTATATCCTATCGTATGACCTGTATGCACCGATGCGCGGTCGGTAAAAAAGTTTGAAAATATATGCAATCGCGACTCGTGGCACACATGTGTTAAGGCCAATGAATGTGGTACAAACATAGGTCAGTCCCTTAACTCTTGGTCATTATGCATAAATAAATATAAGTAATTAACTAATTAGCATAAATGTAACATGCTGAAATAAATGTACAAAATTAGAAAGTCAATGCAAGGTATACTTGCCTGGTGGTGGTGTGTTGATCTGACAATGTCCAGAAGAATCCAATAACCGGGATCGATACGTAGAAGTCCAAATTCGCAAGGAAAGGAAATACGTGATTAGTCATAATCGAAAACAATATATTCTAAGAGGGAAACTTAATTTAAAAAATCTTACATAGAACATATATATATATATATATATATATATATATATATGTATATATATATATATATATATATATATATATTATTTATATATATATATATATATACACATCATAATTGTTATTTTAGAAGTACTCCAATTAAAAACTCATTATAATAATTAAGCCCCTTTAGCAAGGAATTTAGAAATACATATTTAACTTATATAACAATATATAGATAAAATTCCTTTAAAATCCCAAAACACATTTGTATTGAAGTCCAATATATATATATAGTATGTAAGCTTAAAATATTAGTATGATTAAATGCCTAAAACCCAATATATAAATATCAAAAATAAAAAGTTAAACCCATTTGTCAATGCACAGTCTGAAGCCCAACAATATTAAGAGCTTTTTTTCCCTCTTTTTATATCCCAAAACCATCAAATAACCCAAGGCCAAATCCACATTGGAAGCCCAACATATACGCAATATTCTTTCATCATCATAATAATAATAAAATAATAATAGTGATAATAAGAATAACAATAATAATAATATATTAAAATAAAAGAACACAGAGTGGGAGAGAGAGAGAGAGAGAGAGAGAGAGAATAGAGTAGAGAGAAATAGAGACAAATCAAGAGGAAGAAGAGAAAGAATGGAGAGATCGGATAAGCAGAAGCGGAAGGGATCGAGCTCACCATTTGTGTGCTCTCGGTTACGGAGGCCGAAGCTCCATCGGGGTTTGAGGGCTCTGCGTGGTGGAACTCCGGTCTGGGCACAGAGATCGGCTTGGCAAAGTCCATCGTGGGGGTCATCGAAGGTTGGTCGTGTTATTGCCGGGGCATAATTTTTCGATGAAAAACTGAGAAGATGAAACAATTATAAGAACGATATTCCAACGCAACACTTCTAGGAAGGTTGCGCAAGTTTAACGAAGATCTAAGAAGATCTCGTTATGTAGCACCCAGTTTCCCAAATGAGTATAATTTTGAAATTTTGTGTTTATAATTATTTTAATAATGATATTTAATTCATGATATGATTTTTGGTGATTTTAAATCATTTTAAAATTATTTAAATCAATGACTTGTGGTTTTGACGTTTTGCTAGTGAAACCCTAGAGACTGTTTGACCTAGAACCTAACCATGTAATTATAATATTTTAATATCATTTTTGGCCTAAGAATATTTTTGCATTTGACCTCTTTGAATTATTTTGATATTATTTTATTATTTAGGATATTGTTTTGGGGTTATTTGAGTCGGGTTCAAATTTTAACTCAATCCGACTTGAAACGGGGACCCGGGGTAGTTTGACTCTAGTGGAACCAACACACTAGTTAGGCATGGCCCACATGATATTAATTTTAGTCCACATGATAGAAATATTTTAGTTAGAGGTTAGACTAATTATTATGGATAAGGTTAGTGTGATTAGAGACTTTAGAATGACTAATTTAGCCCCAACCAATTAGCCCTTTCCTAATACTCATAGAATAGGTTAGTGGGGGCATTTTGGACCTTACCATAATAGGACAAATAGTCCCATATGGCCAGCCACTTTGGGAGAGGATAGGCTCAAGTTCATTTCATTATTCTCATCCACACTCTCTCTCTTGTTCTTCCCCAACTTCCTAGAGAGCAATCCCTAGCAATTTCTCCACCAAATCATTCCATTTCACCACCAAATCTTCTTCTTTCCTTCTCCATTCTAGCCAAGGAGGAAGCTACCCAAGTTTGGGAGGATTCGGAGCTCGTTCGTGTTCTTTTGGAATCTCTACGTGTCGGTGTCGCTCCGGGAAGGCTTTTCTTCGATTCGATCTACCGGAAGGTATAAATCCCTTCTCCTTTTCATTTCCTCATGCATATAGGTCTATTTTGAACCCATAGGAATGATCCCATAGTTGTATCTCCATTTGTGTCCATTTCGTGTCCATTTGGAGGTCATAGGAGTGTCCTTTGTGTTGTGGTTGTGTCCATGTGGGAAAATCCCAAATTTAGACACACACTCTGTTGTTGTTATGTATGAATGAATTATTACATGTTTAATCTCATATTTTTGTATTGGAGATGTGTTCTATAGTGTCTCATATATATATATTAGTGTAGAGAGTGATTTCTTGATATATTATGTTATATACTTGTGTTCTTTTGTCTCAAACTACCTAAATCCGTCATGATTTTTATCCACGTTTTTAATTTCAGCCCTAACTTAGTAATATCATAACTTCTTGCTCAAAGCTCGGTTTAATCTTCCGGTTTTTTTAAAAGAAGCGTATTGAAGTTAGCATTCCAAAAAAATGTATTAATTGGCCTAATTCTTTCTGTAACTTTCTGAAGAATTATTTGAGTGTCAGCTATATGAAAGACAAATGCGTTCTCGGTGTTTTCGCGATTTCGGGAGTTTCCGGAAATAAAAACGCGATCCGTTTAAAGTTTCGGAAAGCTAACACATAGATCTATAACATACTTTAATCCTAAATTTTAATTCATGCTGAAATGGTACAGTATTGATTATTAGTAGGAGTTACTATTCGGCATATGCATTTTGTGCACCCTTGTGTGTAATATAATGTTCTATTTGATTTTAACCCATGTTAATGTATATACATTATGTAATTAAATAGAAAATACAAGCATGAGTAAATAGTTAAATAAATGATATATAAGGTGTAAGTATCCTATCTAATGTAAGCATGTATAAGTATGGCTTGTAATGAATATGTAGGTTCCATAGTATGTAATGTATGGTGCATATAGTGGTGCAAGAGAATAATGAATGATGAATGAATGCAAGCATGAATATAATATAATAATAGATGTAATGTATGCAATATACAAGTTAATGGGATGTAATGTTCTATGTTAACACAAATCCTATATTACCTCATGTACCCCCTTATACTATGTTGATACTATCACACTTGACACATTGTTCACTTACACTTTGACACTCTTTGATATGTATACACTATGTATGCCCATTTAACCCTCACTTGCCCTTTTGTCATGTTCACATACACACACATAGCCTCTTAAATAAGTATTTATGAATATAGTTAACTTAGCTATGTATGTATATTATATATATGTTAGCATATTGTGTTGTAATATATAAGTTTATATAACCATTTGAAATGCCATGATTATAGACCTAATATTGACTACCAATATATGCATGTGTATATATGTGTAGACATATATAGCTTAAAGTAATAGATTACCTAGTGTATATCCAATGTGAATTCTTGCCTATTTGAGTATTGAATAATTGCATGCTATATAGAGTTGGGTGTATGTTGGCTTGTATAGCCTTGTATTGATGTGTGCTTGTAAGGATAGTCTTGGTTAGGCCTAGTAAGACTTACTGGGTTAGGACATGACCTAGTTTGACCTAGTTTGACTAGTGCAGTTGACCAGAGTTGACCAAGGGTTGACTTTGGCCTAGTTTGACCTAGATTAATGTAGAATGTATTGTAGTGCTTTATATTACCCTTCTGGACATGTTATGACTTGTGCTGTTCTAATTAAGAGCCAGACACCTCTCCTCGGACAGTATCTTTACCTTGGATATTCAGATATCAGGCGAGTACATTCTCTGATCGTTTCATACTTGTTACGAATTATATTCTCGCTCTAGATTACTTTTACTTGATGCTGTCACGTTATCATCACGGATTGGTACTATACAGATCTCTTCTTGGGATGTTACCTCCTTAGCGGGCGCATCGGATACTTTATGACATGTGTTTCATGTACATCATGTATTCCTTGCTTCTGCGTTATTCATGTACACTCATGTTCTCTCATGTTCTTACATGTACGTTCATGTACTCTCATGTTCTTTCATGTACGCTCATGTTTCCTCATGTGTTTCTTATATAACCAAAATATCATGTTCGTAACGTAACTTGAATAGATCCTTGTGTATTGATTGTGGGTAGAGGTGAGTATAAATGGTCATGTGATTTACCCATCATGTACACTCTATTACTTTTCATGTTCATCATGTACAACCTAAGCCAATTACATGCCATCTCGTACTCTAAATCACTAGTCACTTACAGTTCTTACTTATCATGTATATATATTTCCAGTTATCAAATATCTCTCCTATTTTTATGTACATCTTCTTACAGCGTTTCATGTATCTTATTCTATTGCCTGCTTTATATTTTCTGACATGATATGAACTGCATGAGATGTATTGTGCTCGCTCCTGTCCTGACTGGACCTGTTGATAAATTTTACAGATTGCCTGGGATTGCCTGCTAGCCTAGAGGAGACAAAGTAGAGGTTGTTTAGATAGTTATTTCATTTTGTCGGGAGTTGTATTTACTTGTAGATTATTGTATTTGAGTTTTGAGATGTACTTCTGGGTTTATGTATCTTAGACACTTAGACTTCTATCTCCTGTATCTCTTTTGGATTTCATGTTTTATCTATCTTCCATTATGCTCTACCTTAGATGTGATTGAGTTTATATTCTACTATGTCACCCCCATTCGGGGAGTATAAACTGCTTAGGCTTATACTGTTAGATGCATGAGACCTAGGACAGCGTTCTACCGCCGACACTGCGGCGTAGGCTGGGCGTTGTTACGTTCTCGTGCCCTAACTCTAGGGTGCGGGTCGTGACACGTTTTTTGTGGTGGCCCATGCAGGTCGAGTTTATGTAGTGGTATTCGAACTTGAGTACCACTACAGCCTGCAGTAGGAATAGGATATATCTTGAAGGTACTCAATCACAGTTAGGAACCCTTGAGAGATTCCTGGAACGACCATTGAGAATCTTATTTTAACTTCGATTTGAGAACTCTTTTTCTCTTGATTTGATTTATTTTTACTTACTGTTGTTAAATTTGATTTTAATGGATTATGATTGAATTTGAGTTGTATTCATTGATTTTGATGAATGATTGTCGAATTTTGAATCTTGATGATAGCTGTTGCATCCAAGTTGTATTTTGATAGATTTTTGTTCATTTTGAATTTTAAAGTTCGTTGATAAATTTGATTTGATTTATGGGTATTCATTGTTGATTTAATTTAATTTTTTTTGACAAGATGAAATTATATGGGCTAGGTCATCTATGTTATGGAATCTAGTCTTCTATAGTCACATTAGCCAGCATGGTGAGGACATATAGTCTGACTCTGGATATATTTCTCGGGTGTAGGAATTTAAGGTTTTCGCATCCAAGCTAGCGGCACCGCGAAAATGTTAAATACCATGATTCTAGAGGTATGTGCATAAGTCAAGGACTCTGTGATTATCGTAGCCTTGCTTACTAGTATGACGGGGATTTAGAGTACCATAATTTTGGATAGACGCATATGATTATCAGATTGTACCTTAAATATTTTCAAGCATGTTTTCTCTACTTTGATGCAGTCCTTCAAAAAGAATTATTATTTGTTTTGCTTTGTTTTGCTTCTAATTATTTAACTTAGGAGTAGCTTGTGTAACTTCTTGCTATGAGTTTCTTCTTAATACAATGAATCGATGATTTTGCTAGACTTTATCTTGGATTTGATATTTAGCTCTGGTTTCAAAATGGTTCCTTCTTTTAGGCAAATAAGCAAACAACTTTTATCGTTATTTCCTTCTTGCTATTATTCTAGTATTGAATAATAATAATAAAACTGCCTTGATTTCGTCAATCACCTATTTTGCGATCTTGGTAGGAATCTAAATGTTGGTCATAACGTAGAATTAATTTTTTTTTGGGACATGAGAATATATGAGTATATTTATATAGTGGACACTTGCCTGATACGTATGCATGCTACACTTGATTTTTTACCTATCTAAATACATATTAATATGTCGTTAATGTTAAAATTTTCAAAACCCCAATATTTCTAGTTTTTGGCTTTTCCAGTTTAAATTCGTAATTTAAATATAAATTTCATGTTATTAGTTTTGTCTACATAATTGCACATGTATGATATCTGCAGAGTTTCAATTTTTAGAGAAATTGGTTAAGTTATGTTAAATTTGTAAAATCTGAGACTGCATTATGTTAATATTATACTGGTTTAAATGTTAGCTTATTTTCAGATTTTGTATGTAAATGCTGAACTAAAACTGGGTTTAACCTTTCAATACTGAGCTATAACCCTGTACAAGGACACACACACACCCTAACTTAGTATACGCTGTCATGTAACCTAACCTTTCCTCTCTATGTTATGATCACATACTTGTATAGATATATATAGAGCTTAGGCATACATGTTATAATATATGTATATACATAACTAAATCTCTACCTCTTATAGATGTTTATGGTTAGCCATGCATGTTATGATTAAATAGGTTGTGTATTGTAGGTTGTTAACCCATATGCCATGAGTAGTGTAACAGGATAGCTCATATACAATTTTATGTATATTTCACATACACCCATACACACACAAACCACATAACATTACATAATGCTAGTTTTTCCTCTCTAACGCTCTCTCTGTATATATATATTGTGATTTGGATTTCAATGCAAGTAATTTTTAATTCCTTAATTTTTGAATTTGATTTTCTGTACCCTTTTTCAGATAATTGGTAGTTGTCTTTATTTTGTTTTGATAAGTACCAGTTTCATATAGGATGGTAGACCGCCTTACAGTTTTGATGGTTTGTTGTTTATGTAACTTCCCTAGTTTAGCACCCTAGATTGCTTGTATGTTTTGATACCCTATTACCGTTTCGGTTAGCATAACTAGTATACCTAGATGAGACTTTCACTGCCACCGTATGCCATGACCCTATATGTCGTCCTTTTGATCACATGATTTGTTTTAATCTGGGACTTTGATTGTGGGGGTTTGACCTAGAGGGAGTATGGACATTTTAATTTCGAGGACAAAATTTTTCTAAGGTGGGCAGAGTTGTAGCACCCAGTTTCCCAAATGAGGGTAATTTTGAAATTTCGTGTTTATAATTATTTTAATAATGATATTTAATTTATGATATGATTTTTGGTGATTTTAAATTATTTTAAAATTATTTAAATCAATGACTTGTGGTTTTGACGTTTTGCTAGTGAAATCCTAGAGATTGTTTGACCTAGAACCTAACCATGTGATTATGATATTTTAATGTCATTTTTGGCCTAAGGATATTTTTACATTTGACCTCTTTGAATTATTTTGATATTATTTTATTATTTATGATATTTTTTTGGGGTTATTTGAGTCGGGTTCGAATTTCAACTCAATCCGACTTGAAACGGGGACCCGGGGGTAGTTTGACTCTAGTGGGACCCACACACTAGTTAGGCATGGCCCACATGATATTAATTTTAGTCCACATGATAGAAATATTTTAGTTAGAGGTTAGACTAATTATTACGGATAAGGTTAGTGTGATTAGAGACTTTAGAATGACTTATTTAGCCCCAACCAATTAGCCCTTTCCTAATACTCATAGAATAGGTTAGTGGGGGCATTTTGGACCTTACCATAATAGGACAAATAGCCCCATATGGCCAGCCACTTTGGGAGAGGATAGGCTCAAGTTCATTTCATTATTCTCATCCACACTCTCTCTCTTGTTCTTCCCCAAATTCCTAGAGAGCAATCCCTAGCAATTTCTTCACCAAATTATTCGATTTTACCACCAAATCTTCTTCTTTCCATCTCCATTCTAGCCAAGGAGGAAGCTACCCAAGTTTGGGAGGATTCGGAGCTCGTTTGTGTCCTTTTGGAATCTCTACGTGTCGGTGTCGCTCCGGGAAGGATTTTCTTCGATTCGATCTACCGGGAGGTATAAATCCCTTCTTCTTTTCATTTTCTCATATATATAGGTCTATTTTGAAGCCATAGGAATGACCCCATATTTGTATCTCTATTTGTGTCCATTTCGTGTCCATTTGGAGGTCATAGGAGTGTCCTTTGTGTTGTGGTTGTGTCCATATGGGAAAATCCCAAATTTGGACACACAATGTGTTGTTGTTATGTATGAATGAATTATTACATTTTAATCTCATATTTTTGTATTGGAGATGTGTTCTATAGTGTCTCATATATATATATATATATTAGTGTAGAGAGTGATTCCTTGATATATTATGTTATATACTTGTGTTCTTTTGTCTCAAACTACCTAAATCCGTCATCCTTTTTATCAACGTTTTTAATTCCAGCCATAACTTAGAAATGTCATAACTTCTAGCTCAAAGCTCGGTTTAATCTCCTATTTTTTTTAAAAGAAGCGTATTGAAGTTAGCTTTCCAAAAACATGTATTAATAAGGCCTAATTCTTTCTGTAACTTTCTGGAGAATTATTTGAGTGTCAGCTGTATGAAAGACAAACGCGTTCTCGGTGTTTTCGCGATTCCGGGAGTTTCCGGAAACGAAAACACGATCCGTTTAAAGTTTCGGAAAGCTAACACATAGATCTATAACATAATTTAATCCTAAATTTTAATTCATGCTGAGATGGTACAGTATTGATTATTAGTAAGAGTTACTATTCAGCATATGTATTTTGTGCACCCTTGTGTGTAATATAATGTTCTATTTGATTTTAACCCATGTTAATGTATATACATTATGTAATTAAATAGAGAATACAAGCATGAGTAAATAGTTAAATAAATAATTTATGAGGTGTAAGTATCCTATCTAATGTAAGCATGTATAAGTATGGCTTGTAATGAATATGTTGGTTTCATAGTATGTAATGTATGGTGCATATAGTGGTGCAAGAGAATAATGAATGATGAATGAATGCAAGCATGAATGTAATGTAATAATAGATGTAATGTATGCAATATACAAGTTAATGAGATGTAATGTTCTATGTTAACACAAATCCTATATTACCTCATGTACCCCCTTACACTATGTTGACACTATCACACTTGACATATTGTTCACTTACACTTTGATACTCTTTGATATGTATACACTATGTATGCCCATTTAACCCTCACTTGCCCCTTTGCCATGTTCACATACACACACATAGCCTCTTAAATAAGTATTTATGAATATAGTTAACTTAGTTATGTATGTATATTATATATATGTTAGCATATTGTGTTGTAATATATAAGTTTATATAACCATTTGAAATGCCATGATTATAGACCTAATGTTGAATACCAATATATTCATGTGTATATATGTGTAGACATATATAGCTTAAAGTAATAGATTACCTAGTGTATATCCAATGCGAATTCTTGCCTATTTGAGTATTGAATAATTGCATGCTATATAGAGTTGGGTGTATGTTGGCTTGTATAGCCTTGTATTGATGTGTGCTTGCTAGGATAGTCTTGGTTAGGCCAAGTAAGACTTACTGGGTTAGGACATGACCTAGTTTGACCTAGTTTGACTAGTGCAGTTGACCAGAGTTGACCAAGGATTGACTTTGGCCTAGTTTGACCTAGATTCATGTAGAATGCATTGTAGTGCTTTATATTACCCTTCTGGACATGTTGTGACTTGTGCTGTTCTAATTAGGAGCCAGACACCTCTCCTCGGACAGTATCTTTACCTTGGACATTCAGATATCAGGCGAGTACATTCTCTGATCGTTTCATACTTGTCACGAATTATATTCTCGCTCTAGATTACTTTTACTTCATGCTGTCACGTTATCATCATGGATTGGTTCTATACGGATCTCTTCTTGGGATGTTACCCCCTTAGTGGGCGCATCGGATACTTTATGACATGTGTTTCATGTACATCATGTATTCCTTGCTTTTGCATTATTCATGTACACTCATGTTCTCTCATGTTCTTACATGTACGTTCATGTACTCTCATGTTCTTTCATGTACGCTCATGTTTCCTTATGTGTTTCTTGTATAACCAAAACATCATGTCTGTAACGTAACTTGAATAGATCCTTGTGTATTGATTGTGGGTAGGGGTGAGTATAAATGGTCATGTGATTTACCCATCATGTACACTCTATTACTTTTCATGTTCATCATGTACGACCTAAGCCAATTATATGCCATCTCGTACTCTAAATTACTAGTCACTTACAGTTCTTACTTATCATGTATATATATTTCCAGTTATCAAATATCTCTCCTATTTTCATGTACATCTTCTTACAGCATTTCATGTATCTTATTCTATTGCCTGCTTTATATTTCCTGACATGATATGAACTGTATGAGATGTATTATGATCGCTCCTGTCCTGACTGGACCTGTTGATAAATTTTACAGATTGCCTGGGATTGCCTGCTAGCCTAGAGGAGACACAGTAGAGGTTGTTTAGATAGTTATTTCATTTTGTCGGGAGTTGTATTTACTTGTGGATTACTGTATTTGAGTTTTGAGATGTACTTCTGGGTTTATGTATCTTAGACACTTAGGCTTCTATCTCCTGTATCTCTTTTGGATTTCATGTTTTATCTATCTTCCATTATGCTCTACCTTAGATGTGATTGAGTTTATATTCTACTATGTCACCCCCATTCGGGGAGTATAAACTGCTTAGCCTTATACTGTTAGATGCATGAGACCTAGGACAGCGTTTTATCGTCGACACTGCAGCGTAGGCTGGGCGTTGTTACGTTCTCGTGCCCTAACTCTAGGGTGTGGGTCGTGACACGTTATAGCAGCATATGATATTATGAGAATCTAAGAAGATTTCGTAACCTACAGCAGCGAAGAAGATGACAGACGAAAGATGGAAGATGGCCTGCGGGGGTGAATGATCACCGTTGCTCAAAGCTATATTTTCCCCACACGAATAGCTACCAGGAACCAGCAAGTTCGTCGGAGAACTTTGGAACACTTCTGTTCTTCTGACCCCTCGGATCGTACATGGACTCCCGTGCAAAAGCAATGCTGGTACAAAGCTTCTCTTCTCTCTTACAGCCTCTGTTTAATTGTGTTAAGAAGCACTTGTAAACTTTCATAACTTTCTGTTTTTGCTCCGTGTATCTTCCTGTGAAAGAGAAGAGACCTTTTGTAGGCCCGAGTACTAACTGCCCGGTTAGCACATCATTCCGGACGTGGTAATAACCACTCCGAACATGCAGTAATCGCTCAGATCATGCACATGCATGATCTAAAGCAAGTTGCGCCACTCGTTCGCCCCGTGCACCTTGCACACTGCACGTAGTACGCGCACTGAGCCAATTGCGCCACCTGTGCACCCTGTGCCAGCTACGCAACTGGGCGTGCACCTGTGCGCACAACTGGTTGTGCCACTGGGCGCGCACCTGGGCGCGTACCTGGGTGCCCACCTGGTCGCACAACCTGGGCCGCGCTAAGTGTAAAGTGTGCCAACAAAATGCCACATTACGTCTCATGAGCCCATGAGCCCGAGTCCAAGTCCGAGTCGCTAAGTCCCTACGGGGCTTAGCTCCCATGGAAATAAATTTTCCAAGAGCAAAAAGCATGAATGCTTTCAATTGTTTATTTAGCCTTTTTTCTATTAGAAAAATAACCCCACATGACACACCCATATGCACCTCCACACCACATGTGCATCTCTAAAATAACATAGCTAATATATAGAGATACAACTTCTTTAGCCTAGCCGATGTGGGACTAAAGTTCCAATAAAAAGGCCAAAACCCAACAGGTCACACTGGGTTGGTGGTTCGGGTGAGGGGCGACGATGATGGTAGATGGTTGCGGCACATATGGAGCTGTAGATGGTTCCAGCAGCGGTGACGGCCATATCTGGTTGTTGGCTCCAGATCTGGAGACGGTGGGTAGTGGTAACGATGATAGCTGGTGGCCTTGAACTTGATGGTGGTGGCCAAGTCTTCGTTGTTTGGTGAAGTCAGGGTCAAGGTTGGGGGAGCTCAAGGTGGGCGTGTTGGCATTAGGAATATTGGACGATGCTGGTGGTCAAACTGACGTGGGATGGCTGCAGCTCGAGTGGAGATAGGCGACGAGGGTTGGTACTGTGGTAGAGCGTGGAAGGATGTTGGCTATCACCGACGGGCGGTAGATTTAGTGGATCGGGAAAGCAAAGATGGTGATGATGGGGACAACTACAGGAAATGAGTAGTAGTAGAGTGGTTGGTCGCTAGTGAACAACAGAGGCTGGTCGTGCAGCAAGAGGGGCGACCGCCGACGGATGGTTAGGATTTGCTTAGGTTTTTCTCTGTACGTGTTCCTGCGTTGGGCACATGAACAAGATGTGTATGGGAATTGGGATGGATTGTTGTAATGTAGTATAAAGCTTAGAAAATAGTGGATAGACACCCGGGGTCGGACTCGAGGTTGTCACAGCTGACACTATGGATAATGGTGGACACGAACACGGACACAGTTACACAATTTGGTTTGGTGGTTATTGATATTGATGGATGGTCATTAGCTGGTGTTAGGAGAAAACAAGAAGCAAGCTCTCCTTAAATAGGTGGAGAAAATTTTTCTAGTTGGATAAGGATTTTGAATCCTATAAATAATCTTAATTTAAATAAAATCAAGTTTAAGTAAAAAATAATATAATCTTAACCATTAATTTAAGTTAAATAAATTCTAAAACTAAATCCATCTAATCACAACCTAATATTTAATCACAAATAATAGTTTAAAAATAATATTCAACAATATTAAATAATTTAAAGCATACCTGCATATATCCAAATCTTATTTGAAAAATAAATTTGGTAAATCTTTTTATTGAAAAATACTAACAATTTTCTATATAAAAATTCAAACAAAAAATTATTTTCCAACACCATATCTAGAAATAAATAATTAAAATAAATTTTAGAATTTTAAAAAATATGGGATAAAAAATCCTATATAGATTATATATATATATATATATATATATATATATATATATATATATATATATATACACACACACACATACACTCAGTACATACCATAGTTAGTTTAATAAAAAAATATCACAAAATTTAGGGTATTTACACCTATCTGAAAATTTTAGGCCTTGAATTCAACTACAATGTCTTTCTTTGTCCTCTTTGTATAGTGAGAAATTTCCATAGTTGTATCTACCTTGCTATATCCCATGAGGACCTGGTGAGCTCTCCAAGTAATCGACTGAGTGAAGTTAGTTGCTGATCATGATGGTGTTGTTATTTCGAATTTAGGTACCTATTATATATACATATTTATTTCCTTTTATTTGCATTCTGGTTGTTATTCTAGTATTTGTAGACTGATACTATTTCTTTCGAGTCTCTTCGGACAAGTGTAGCATGGGGTGAACACATGATATATATTGTCCATTCTTGTATTTTATATTACTGTAGATTGTGACTTAGAGATATTATTGATTTGTATAGATAGATGGTCGTTACTGTACATCTTATACGTATTCGAGCTAGGCTGGAGTCCACTTGATACATAGAAGGCATATATACGTACTACTAGTCCTATGTATTTTGGGACTGGGCTTTACAATATTCACCCATTACGACATGCATTGATTTTCTCGTATTACAGCTAGAGCTATCTCGCCATTCTATTAGATTGGTAGAAGTCCTTAGGTAACTTTGAAGAACAAATAGGCAACAATAGAGGGGGATGAATAGAGTTTATGACAATAATGTCCAATTAAAAATAAAACTCTTTCACCAACAGTAAATTATCAGAGTAAATGCAGAAAAAGTAAAGAGCAAGAAAGCATACGCAAACACAGCCGATTTTAACCTGGTTTCCCACGTGGAGGACTAGTCCAGGCCTGAGAACTCTAGCTCAGGATTAAATCCACTATTTGTGAAATAGTAGTTACAACCCGTGCCTTTTCTTCAGAAGAGCACGTCAACTTCTTACAGAGATCGTAGTGACGATGCTTGGAATTTTCCAAGCGACTTCTTGAACTCTTGCATAAACTCCTAACTGAAAAATACTAAGCACTTTGAGGCTTAGGGAGCTTGTGGCTAGTATATGAGATGGGTATGGCTTGTATAAGGCTTTAGAGAGAAGAGAAGAGAAGATTGGATGAATGAAAATGAGAGAATTAATGGCCTATTTATAGGATACCATACAGGCAGAATTCGGCTAGAATTCTGGTTGGAATATTCAAAAATTTGGCCGTTGGACAACTTGCATCCAGCCAACCCTAAAAATTAGGCTCCTGAATTTTAGGAGGCAGAGTTCGGCCCGAACTCTGTCTCCAGAGCACAGAATAGGTTCCAATGGGCCAATGGGCTATTTGGATGTTTGGTGGGGCTTTTGGTTTGAGGTATAGGTATAGTCTAAGTCTCAACATGCTCAGCACAGCTCAGTTTACATACGTCTAGACTCAAATAAAATATAAAATACAGACTCAAACTATGAAGCATTGCAGGTGCGAGCTGTCGTCTTGCTTGTACTGAATTCAGTCTTCATGTGTCGTATTGAAATATTACAAGTATCATGTTGTCAATTGTATCAATATTTGGTTGAGTGTGATTTTGTGTTAACAATCTCCTCCATATTGATAATTGACAAAAATGATATTTGTATATTCAATATTCATACCTGGACACATTAAAAAGCAGTAGCGTACCTCCCCCGTAATAAGTACAGAGCTAGCAATAGCTCCCCCGTAAACATTGCTTTGAACCTGTTGTCCTGATAAAAACATTCTTTTCCCAAAGCACAGATACACAAAGCCAGAAAAATGATATGATGATGTAATATGAATATAGCAAAATATTTCTCTCCCTTTTGGTATTTATCAAACAACCAGAAATAATGATTGGCAAGCACACCAAAAATAATTATGATAAACTGCATAAACTGATAAACGGCATAAAAAATGTCTCCAAGAGTCACATAACGAGTTCTAATACAACCAAAGTGCAGAAATAAAAACAACTACATCAACTAAAAATGCATAAAAGCATAAACTACGATCCTCAGTAGCAGCAGCAAAGAGAAATCCATATCCATCATCGAGCTCGTGAAGGCCCAGCAACGTCGGATGGATCCGTGAAGGAACGACGAGGGTCCACGAAGGCCGCATTCGGATCCAGGTAACGGATAACCAAGGGTCATCGATACGGTATCCATCGCGAGCAGGGTCCCGCTCCATGGGAATAGGCATAGAAGGATGCCGAGACATAGAGTACCGAATATCGTGCAGTAAGTTGCAAATGGCACTCATCTGCAAGATAGTCTGGTAGTCAAGCTGAGTCCAGCGATCATCCTCTAAAGTCAATCGATCGTGGAGCATAGTCTGGAGTGACTCAAAAGTAGCAGGAGGAGGAGGAGGATCCTGTCCAAGAGGAGGTGCGTCGGGCTCATCGTCAAAGTGCTCGGACAAAACAGGTGAGCCAATTGCTGTCTGAAGCCATCGTGCCTTAGATAGGAAGGCAGTGGCAGGTAGAAACTGGCACTCATCAAGAGGTACACGAAAATCACGAAAGAGCATAGGAAGATAAAGAGCATAAACTAAGGATCTTGGTTTCTTTCGAGCATTAATCATCCAGTCTATCATGGTACGTAGAAGATTAAAAGGAACATAAAAATGGAGGTGATACAAAATAGAGATTTCAAAGTACGTAACCTCATCGGTCGATCCTGCTTTGGGCAGAATCGTGTTAAGACGATCCGATGAAGTTCATAAAAGTAAGGATTGAGAAACTTGGCGAGAAGCTTGCGAGGACGTGTGTTAGGGGTACAAAAGTCGTCCTTAAAGCTTTCTAGGGATGACCCATCAGGAAATTAAAAATTTTGAGCTTCAACAAGTTTTTCCCATGAGTTTAGCTCTGGGAGTTCAAGGTGTTCGGCCATGTCGAAATCATCAAAAGAAATATCAGTGCCTGCAACCCGTAAAAATATATGTGTATCATTATGAGTAAGGTTGCAGTAAAACATTTGTATGGCATTGAGATATGTAACCGAATTGGTAGTGACAAGTTCATCAAGACAAAGATCATGAAAAAGTGAATCATATTATGAAAAGATAATAAAATTTATAGGGTGACCCGCATACACCGGACGTGATCAAAAATTACTAAACCACTCATTGGAAGCGTCAAGTGATACAAATATCCGGTCATCGTACGTATTGGGGTCGAGTGGACGAGGTGGGTTGAACAACGGGTGAATGGGTTGTTGATTGGGTTGTTCAACGAGTGGTTCAACACGAGAAGGAGCATTTGTAGAGGACGTACCCACGGTTCGAAGTCTTTTCCCCCTATTGAACAACTTGGGAGTCATAAAATAATAAAAAAAATTGAAGAAATTTAGATAGAGAGAAGTGTGGAAATATACCTCAATTTGATGATTAAAGATGAAGGAGAATGGTGAGAGTATCCTTCTCCTTGAGTTTTGAGAAGAAATATGCTCTAGGAAGGAAGAACTAGGGTTAGGGTTTGGAGAAAAATAGTTTGGAGAAGTTTAGAAGGTGGCAATGGAGGAGAGAGAAGAGGGGAACCTAGTTTTTAGTGTAGGGGTTCGAATGGTCGGAGCAAATGTGGACCATTGGATCACAATCTGATCAGCGGCTGAGGCTGCTTTCGGTTCTGGAACAACCAGACCAAATTCGGCCCAAACTCTGGGTAAGGCAGAGTTCGGCCCGAATTCTGGTTTCTGTAACCAGAATAGAAATCAGGCTAAAAACAAGTTTGATCAAGTAAGAGAGACTAAAAATATGATAATAAGTATATGCAAATATAAAATAAGAAAACCAAGTAGCGAATAGCAAAAAATTTAACGCTAAATCAAAGTAAAGTTTGAAAGTTTAAATTTTAGCATGTGATAAATAAAAGTAAACCATGTAATAAACAAGGAAATATGCCACAATTCAATAATTTGAAGCTGCCATGGGATAGCTACAGGGGCCGGATCCCAGCTAGCGGTAGTCCTGAGGACTAGTGCACCGTGTTGCTTAGGCTTTTACGTTTTGTTGTCAGAAGGACCCTTTCGGCTTGTACCCATAGCAAGTTCATCATAAAGAATCAAAACATAGTCAATATTTACGCAGGTTACTTTAATGAATAACAGCTTCATCCAAAATTCCTAGTTCACGACAAAGAAAGTTAAAACGCTCTTCAGATAGTGGATAAAAGATAAGTTATAGTCTTCAAAATATAGCACTAGTGTTGTCACAAAATATAGAAATGTGCATAAAAGATAAGTTATAGTCATCAAGGGTTTGCTTCATCCACAGAATTTGTGCACAACAACGACCAGCTGCAATATATTCAGCTTCTGTTGTGGATAGTACGACAGAATTATGCTTCTTACCAAACTAAGAGAGCCTTTCCTAATAAATGACACGTGCCACTCGTACTTTTACGGTCGACCTTGCATCCGGTGAAATCAGCATCAGAGTAACCAATGAGGTCAAATGATGTTGACTTGGGATACCATAGGACCATTGTAACCGTACCCTTAAGGTATCGAAAGATACGCTTAACAGCAGTCATGTGTGATTCCTTTGGATTAGCTTGATATCTAGCACATAGACAAACACTAAACATAATATCAGGGCGACTAGCAGTTAAATAAAGTAGACTACCTATCATACCTCGATACTTACATTGATCCACTGGTTTGCCGCTTTCATCTGGTTCTAGTTTAGTTGTAGTAGCCATTGGAGTGCTGATTGGTTTGATGTTGTCAAGGTCCAATTTCTTCAGCATGTCCTTTGTATACTTTGACTGACAGATGAAAGTTCCATTTGATATTTGTTTGACTTGCAGTCCAAGAAAGTAATTGAGCTCCCCCATCATGCTTATCTCAAACTAGGTCTGTATACACTTGGCAAAATCTTGACAGAGGGTTTCATCAGTAGAACCAAATATAATATCATCTACGTAAATATGTACGAAGAGAATAGTATCTTTGAAAGATTTTATGAAAAGTGTAGTGTCAATTTTTCCTTTTGAAAAATCTTTTTCAAGCAAGAAATTGCTTAGCCGTTCATACCAAGCTCTAGGGGCTTGTTTGAGGCCATATAGCACTTTATTGAGCATGAATACATGGTCGGGAAATTTGTGATTTTCAAAACCAGGGAGTTGTTTTACAAAAACTTCCTACTTAATAAATCCATTCAAGAAAGCACTTTTAACATCCATTTGAAACAATTTGAAATTTTAAAAGTTAGCAAATGCGCAAAGCATCCGAATAGATTCTAATCTCGCAACAGGAGCATACGTCTCATCATAGTCGATACCTTCCTCTTGGTTGTATCCTTGAGTTACTAGATGAGCTTTGTTGCGTGTAACTGAACCATCTTCATTTACTTTGTTTCGAAAAACCCATTTAGTACCAATGATCGAGTGATTTACCAGCCTAGGAACAAGTTCCCAAACATGGCTCCTCTCGAATTGGTTGAGTTTTTCTTGCATGGCAGAAATCCAAAATTCATCATTAAAAGCTTCTACAATATTTTTTGGCTCAATTTGTGAAATGAAGGCAATACTAGCAATGGAGTCTCTTAATGATGATCTAGTACTTACTTCGCGTGAAATCTCACCTATAACTAAATTTTCTGGATGTGACGGCTTGAAAAAGAATTTCTTTGGCAAGCCCTCCAGGGAGTTGGTTTCAGTGGTGGTATTCATTGGAGTAGAAGTTGATGGCTCAACATCATCATCAAGAGTAGTTGCTGCACTGTTATCCTCATCGAAAGTCATATTTGTAGACTCTTCCACAATTAATGAGCATTTGTTCAACACTCTATATCCCTTGCTCTTGGCCACATAGCCAAGGAATATACCATCGTCAGCTTTGGCATCAAATTTGCCTAAGTTGTCTTTGGTGTTAAGGATAAAACATCTACAACCAAAAACTTGAAAATATGAAACGTTTGGAGTTCTTCCAAACCAAAGCTTATAGGGTGTTTTCTTCGTAATAGGACGAATAAGCACCCTATTTAAAATATGGCACACTGTACTGACAGCTTCAGCCTAAAAATAATTCGGAAGAGAGAATTTATTTAACATGACTCTAGCCATATCGCCAAGAGTCCTATTCTTCCGATTCACAACACCATTTTGTTGAGGAGTTCTTGGACAAAAAACTCATGATTAAAACCATTTAAATCACAAAACTTTCAAAATCACTATTTTTAAATTTGCCTCCATGATCACTTCGGATTCGAGTAATCATGTAGCCTTTTTTGTTTTGAACCTTTTTAGCAAATATTTTGAAAACTGAAATGGCATCGCTTTTATTTGTAAGAAAGAAAACCCAAGTAAATCTAGAAAAGTCATCAACTATAACAAAAGTGTAGAATTTTCCACCAAGACTGGCTACTCTACTAGGGCCAAATAAATCTACATAAAGTAATTGCAAGGGTCTAGTAGTACTTACAGAGTTTATGGAATAAAATAAGGACTTGGTTGCCTTATTCAATTCACATTCGGCACATACCGTGTCCTTTTTGAATGTGATGTCGGGCAAGCCTCTAACTAGCTTCTTGGTCGATAGCCTGGTTATAGTATCTCATATTGGCATGACTAAGACGCTGGTGCCATAGTAATCTTTCATCCTTGTGAGCATAGAGACATCTTCCTGCACTGTTAGTATCACTAGATAGATAGAAAATGTTAATGTTATCCTCTCTTATCCCTTCAAAAGCAATGTCTCCTGTTGACCTATCATAAATATAGCATTTATTTTATCCAAAGTTAATATCATATCCATGATCAGCAATATGACTTATGCTGAGCAGATTATGCTTTAACTCGGTCACTAGGCAGACATCCTTTATTACAGGAGAAGGAGGATGACCTATAGTACCATTACCAATAATATACCCTTTTAGGTTGTTGCCGAAGGATACATACCCTTCCCTCTTCATCGATAGTGATGCGAAAAGATTTGTGTCTCCCGTCATATGTCGCGAGCATCTATTATCGAGAATCCAGTTACTCTTAGTTAAGGAGGGAAGGTCCACCTACATCAAGAGTAGATGTGACCTTTGGTACCCAAGTTCTTGAGGGTCCTGAAAAGTTAGTTTTCGGTAACCATGCATATATGTTTCTATCTACTAATCTCCTAACTCTACATTGTGGTGAAATGTGTCCATGTAATCTACAATAAGTACAAATAGCATTCCTATTTATGTTAGGAGCATGTTGATGATGTCTATATGTAGAGTAGTGTGGAGTAGCATGGTGATGATGTCTATATGTAGAGTGGTGTGGAGTATGATGATGATATCTATATGTAGCATGGTAAGAGTGGTGTGGAGCATGATGATGTTTATATCCATAAGCAGTATGATGGTGATTTTGTTTATGTGCAACACAGTGATGATTGTATCTATGTGTAGCATGGTGATTATGTGTCATATAAGAATTATTTCTACGTGCATATGGTTTGCGTGCTTTATGAAAGTGGGTGTACATATAAGCATGATTACGTGCTGCAGGTGGATGACGTAGTTGACTAGTATGAGTAATGTCATGCTTTGTGTGTGTCTCATGTGATTGAGTTTGAGGTTGAGCAACCTGTTTTCCCAATCTAGTTTCTAATTTCTTAGAGACAGCCTGCAATTCATTAATTTTAGTATTCAAACCATAAATCTTAGTGATAGAGATCTTGTGTCTATTTTTTTCTTCAGCGATCTCAGTATTGAGTGCTGTGATCTCTTGTGTTTGCTTTTCAATACGTGCTTCGGCATTATGTAGGCTTAATTTAAGCTTAGACACCTCATTTGTGACTTCCGTGGGTGAAGTATCTCTACTATTATCAAGCAATGAAGAGAGTCTTTGAATCTCGACTTTATAACTTTTGATCTTCTCCTTGGCGTGTTTATATTTACCAATGACTTTCTTGTGGTCATTGAGTAAATCATTGAATGCATCGCCAAGTTCATCAAACGTGAAATCATTGAGAGTTTCGTTTGTTACCTTGTCGGATGTAGCCATTAGGCAAACATTGGCGGTGTCTTGAGGAGAGTCTTTTTCTTTCTCGGAGTCACTAGCTTCGCTTTCATGCCAAATGCTTGTGTTGGCATAATTTTTTGAGGAAGCTTTCTTGTATGGTTTCTCATATCGGTTCCTCTTCTTTATGAATGGACAGTCTTTTCGAACGTGTCCAGGCTTCTTGCAACCATAGCATGTTGGCTCTTCTTCGTCATCTTCTTGTTGTTCCTTCTTTCTTCGATTGAAGCGAAGGAATTTCTTGAAGTTGCGGACAAGGAGAGCTTTATCTTCACCTTCCGAGTTGTCGTCATCCATCTCTTCAGGATCAGCCCTTCGTCGGTGAGCTTTAAGGGCAATCTCCTTTGTCTTAGAAGCAGGCTCTTCGAAGTCTTTGAGGTCAAGCTCATGAGTCATCAGCTTTTCCATCAAAGTCTCTATGGACATAGTCGTGAGATCATTTCCTTCTATGATGGCTGTCACCTTAGGGTTCCAAATCTTTGGTAGCCCCCTAAGTATCTTGCGGATCTTCTCGTGATTTGTATATTGTTTGCCGAGAGAAGACAAGGGGTTGATGATGTCGAGGAATCTTATAATCATTTGTGTGGTCGTCTCATTTGGCTTCATCTTGAAAGCCTCATATTCTTGTGTGAGACGACTTATTTTTGGCTCCTTCACTTGAGTGGTTCCTTCATGCGTCACTTCTAGAAGTCTCCATACTTCGTGAGAGGTGGTGCATGTTGAGACCCTATTAAACTCATTCCTGTCTATAGCACAGAATAAAGCATTAATAGCTCTTGCGTCTAGACTCGCCTGTTTCTTCTCCTCCTCAGAATATTTGTCATGGGTTTTCTTAACGAGATCACCATTAACAACTATTCTGGCGGGCTTTTTGTAACCATCGGTGACAATGGTCCACAGGTCAAAGTCTAGCAACTTGAGATAAAAACTCATCCTTGTTTTCCAATAGGTATAGTTAATTCTATCAAATAGGGGAGGCCTATGAGTGGACTGCCATTCACCGTGATTGGAAATCATGGATTGTGTGGTTGCCTTGGATCAGCTCTAGGATGTTAGTCCTTGTTGAGAGAACAGAGCTCTGATACCAATTGAAGAACAAATATACAACTCTAGAGGGGGGTGAATAGAGTTTATAACAATAATGTCCAATTAAAAATTAAACTCTTTCACCAACAGTAAATAATCAGAGTAAATGCAGAAAAAGTAAAGAGCAAGAAAGCATACGCAAACACAGCTGATTTTAACCTGGTTTCTCTCGTGGAGGACTAGTCCAGACCTGAGAACTCTAGCTCAGGATTAAATCCACTATTTGTGAAATAGTAGTTACACCCTGTGCCTTTTCTTCAGAAGAGCACGTCAACTTCTTACAGAGATCGCAGTGACGATGCTTGGAATTTTTCAAGCGACTTTTTGAACTCTTGCACGAACTCCTAACTGAAAAGTACTGATCACTTTGAGGCTTAGGGAGCTTGTGGCTAGTAGATGAGAAGGGTATGGCTTGTATAAGGCTTTAGAGAGAAGAGAAGAGAAGATTGGATGAATAAAAATGAGAGAATTCATGGCCTATTTATAGGATACCATACAGGCAGAATTCGGCCAGAATTCTGGTTGGAATATTCAAAAATTTGGCCGTTGGACAACTTGCATCCAGCCATCCCTAAAAAATAGGGTCCTGGATTTTAGGAAGCAGAGTTCGGCCCGAACTCTGTCTCCAAAGCACAGAATAGGTTCCAATGGGCCAATGGACTATTTGGATGTTTGGTGGGGCTTTTGGTTTGAGGTATAGGTATAGTCTAAGTCTTAACATGCTCAGCACAGCTCATTTTACACAAGTCTAGACTCAAATAAAATGTAAAATACAGACTCAAACTATGAAGCATTACAGGTGCGAGCTGTCGTCTGGCTTGTACTGAATTCAGTCTTCATGTGTCGTATTGAAATATTACAAGTATCATGTTGTCAATTGTATCAATATTTGGTTGACTATGATTTTGTGTCAACAAACTTGGCATCCTCCGGCAAGATCTATATAGTCAACTCCATCAGTCAATGGTGGCATTGTTGTTATATGTTAAAATTGGACTTAATGCTCAATAGTATTGTAACCACCTCCAAATGTGAATAATCCTCACAACTATGATATAATGGAGTCTTTACATTCTCCAACAACTCCATAAACTTTGCAGGATCAGCATTCGGTGCATCTTCTGTATTATAATTGTCCGGATCCAAACAAGGTCCCATAGCATCGAAAACAATGTTAACTGACCCGTCGTATCTTCATGAACATCCATATAAGACTCCATATAAGGCTCTGACTCCGATGCTAAAGGCACAAGCTCTTCGTGTGAGGGATAAGGGTCTCTAGAGGAGGACGATCATCGGAGGAGAGGATGGTCAACAGAGAGAGGGTTGTCGGTTGGAAGGGGGATATAGGTAGATCTATAATGAAGGGGGAAGTAAAAACGATCAGGTATTTGATTTTTTTAGCGAAATCTAATAGACATCCCTAAACATCGCACCTATAAAAATTGATGACATGTCAGAAAACATTATCGCTAAACGTCACATATAAAAAATAGCGACGTTCAATGACTCATAACGACCATGTTTCTAAAATACCCAATTGTTGTTGCTACTAGTTGTAAATTATCACAAATAGCGACATATTGCGATATTTCCATCTGGAGTCGCTAACTTCTTTAACTTTAGCGAGTTAAGTACTATTGTCGCTAAAAACGTCGCTAACATGTCCTATTTTGGTATTGCCCTTGGAGGGATGGCCTTTTTGTATAAATGTTTTATGCATCTATAGCCAAATTTTGATATTTTAGAAGTATTTGTTGAATGTCCAGTGATATTCTTATACCATTTCTACTACTTTAGCTTCGGATAGATCTGCCTTCTTGATTTTAACATATTTTTTAATTATAGAAATTATTTTCTTGTTTTTGGTGAAAGGCTTGGATTTTGGATTTCGAGTATTTTCTTAGAAACTATCTTGTGATATCACTGGTAATATTTTATGACTTCACATGAGTTAGACATAGGTTTATGGATTTAAAATATGTTTGGATGTTTGTCTAGGGTGACCACGTGTCCCTAATATATCCTAAGGGTGTGACAGTGAAAGCTACAGTCATTTGATCAAAGAGTAGTAGTGAATCTTTTGCAATCATTTAGGTCGAATAGCTAGGCAAAGAATCATTGAAACATGCTTTATGATAGGATATGAAAGAACTGCAATTTTTGGCTTGAGAGATACACTTGATTTCGTAAGTTTTTGTCCATTTTCATGCAGTTGGAATTTAAATTTTCTGAGTATATATATATATATATATATATATATATATATATATATATATATATATATATATATATATATATATGAAATATTTGAAAAACTATCACAACAAAAAAATAGGCTTTTGGGACGACACTATTCGGAACATTATTCTAAAACGTCCTAAAACTTAAGTTTTTGGGACGACTATATTTTTGCTAACAAAAAATAGTATCATTTGTGACAAATTAAAAACTAGCTATCTTATTTTGGACTTTTAAATTTTTTTGTCCCAAATAAATTCTAAGACAGTCCCAAATAATCTCGGCAGGAATGCCAAATGACTACAAAACAAAATAAAAAAAGAGCTCTTACGAAAATTTTATTTTCCCTCTAATATATCCGCCTTTATTTCACTAGTTCTCCTTTCTCCCTCCCAAATCATATCCTCACTCTAATATATCCTCACTCTATTTGACATATTCTCTCTCATCATCTCCATCCCGAGCCAGGCCTCCTCCACCACTCTCTTATTCTTTTCTCTCTCTCTCTCTCTCTTTTCGATCGAAACCCTAACCCAAAAATCTTAAAGAAGAAGTATAAGAAGGAGACCACCCTAACCTTAATTTCCTTCCAAATTTTTTATTTTGTCGCTTTCTCCAAAATTTTCCCTGATCTAGCCCGATAAGAAGGTTTCCCCTCTCCTCTCCTCTCATTTATTTTTGTGGACTCTCTCTCTCTCTCTCTCTCTCTCTTTGTCTTCTTCTTCCTTTCTCTTTTTTTCTGCCTATACCTTTTTTATTTTTTATTGGCTCTCTCTCACTGAGTTTTGGGCGGTAAGGGGGCTGCAAGTGTCAAGCACGTGCATTTTTAATCCATTGCTAGGGGCTACAAGGGGATGCACATTTTCCTCACCTTCGCTGTCACTGTTTCATGGACTGTCTCTCTTGGCAGTTGTGGCCATAAGGGGGTTACAAGGGGCTACACATTTTCGTCGGTACTGCCGTCACCGTCGATGTCAAGGTCATCTCTTACTCCATCTTCACCCATCATTCTTTCTTAGTTTTTGTTTATTTATATACTATCTAGGGTTTAAAGAAAGAATGGATCATTTAATAAACAAAAAAATTTAGAGATTTTGTAAACATAAGAATTATTATTTTATTTGATAAACGATTGTGTTCTGTCACAACATAACAGTGGAATTTTTTTGAGTTAATGCTACAAAAATAAGTCACAAAATGGACATAATAACACAAACATGAACCTATTTTGGCATATTTGAGTGTATTGGAGAAGTCTTGTGCTGCTGTCAAATGGTGTCAGAGAGAAGAAAAAAATTCCAAATGATTTAACACCAAACAACATTCCTATTTTAGGTCCTAGTATATTCTGGAACTCCCATTTTTTCTGTTTGGAGAGAATGGATGGGATCTTGTGTGTAATACTTGTTGAACACATCCGACCCAGACATACACTACACCAAAATGGCAAATTATGAACACTAGGAATTTTGTAATCTGGAACACTTATTTTTTCTATCTAGGTTCTGGAACGGAGAACAAGCGTTCCAGACTAGAAATTGTGTTCCTAATATATTTCATTTAAAATTTTTATTTAGGCAAGATTTTATGATGTTTCAAGTATGTTCCAAATACTTAACCTGAAAACCCTTTTCCAATAGTCTTTGGATCACTTCTCTCTTCTTATTGCCACCCCACCCCCAATCATCTCTCCACTTATCAATCCACCATTCCCACTATTCTTCTTCTTTTTCTTTAATCCACCACCGACTCCTTCTCAAAAGCCTAACCCTTGAAATTATCTAAAGCTCTCCATGTAGGGTAGAGAGAAGGCGATTTGGGCTCGTCATTATTGTGGAGCAAAATAGTCGGGCCGGTTCCTGAAGGCCGACAAGTATGCCGAAAAGGTCGACGTTGAGCTCTGATCTACCTTGACGCCGTCCTAGACTACCTAGCCACCGAGGTAAATCTTATATATCCATCATCATCTTGTAGATCCAATTTAGGAATAATAAATTAGGGTTTGTTCTTGAAAAGATTTTAATTTGGAGAAAAATTACTATTCATTATAGGTTCAAATAGTTGTTTAGTTTGGTCAATCGAGCCTAGATTGTTATTGCTTTTGTTGTTTTTTTGCCTTGGAGACTAGAAAGATAGTCCTACATTGCTCACACAAAAAACTGAGTATCACTGTATAAAGCTTTGCTTGTGTTGAGATGTGCACATGAGGTGTTGTGGGGCACATGGGTGCCATGTGGGGGTGTTTTTCTCGTAGAAAAAAGAATTAACTCCACAATAAAGCATTTATGCTTTTTGTCATGCTCATGGGATTATTCCCTTAGTAGCTAAGCCCCCAAGGGGCTTAGCGACTGTCACACTCACTTTTTCATATAAGGGTATTTTAGTCATTTGATTAATTGTGTGATTTCCTGAATTGAGTAAGTAATATTAATTGGTAATTAGACTAACAACTTGTTTAACCTTAGTTAGAGGCCCAACATGACTCATGAGACTTAATTTGATAACTAGAGACTTAAATTGGGCTTTCGGCCGAATTAGAAAACTTTTGGAGTTAATTTAAGGGCTCAAGTCAATTAGCCTTTTTGCCTTTTGACTAATGGGATTTTTAACTTAAGTTAGAAGTGAATTTGGCCTATGAGCAAACCCTAACCCTAATCTAACTCCCCTTGGCCGGTCATAGCGGCAGCCTACATCCCTATATAATCATATGCATGGCTTTGACACCCCTTTACAAACCCTAGTTTCTCAACTTCTCCAAAAACCCTATTTTCTCATCCGGCATCCGATTTGCGCCAAACGAATCGTATTGTGACCATTAGAAGGAGAGGAACTTGCTGGAGCATTTCTAGCAAGGATTTGGGAACGTTGTTCGGGAGAAACTGGTCATCAAAGCGTTCGAGGATTCACTTTCACTGAGATTCCAACTCTCAATAGGTAAATCTCTTCAAATCCCTTCAAATCTATGATTTCTTTCCATAAATGCATCCATATAGGTACCCCAGATCTGTAGGTGAAGTTTGATTGGTTTGTGATTTCGTTTGATAGCCGTATCGGATACGTGTCGGTCCTATGGAACAAGTGTTCGACGAAATGCCACTTAGAACTAAAAATTATTATTTTTTGATTCTGTTTTCACGAACTTATTGCTGATATTATTTGTAATAACTTTCGTGAAGACGGATCTTGATTAGACACGATTTCAGTATCCGAATCGGACACAGACACGCGTTCACGAGGCCCGTGCATGCCCTGCTGTCTGTGCGTCATAACTCAACGACAGGGCTCCGTTTTGCGTGAAATTTTATGAACGCATGGGGGCAACCTCTGCCCACTTGCTCCTAAAATTTTATGATGTTTCGTGAAGCGTGCGCGGAGAAATCCAACACGCACGGTTCAGCCAGCACCATGCACGCGGCTGAAAAGTGCCGTTGACACGGCCTTCGTACGTGAACACGACGCATCGAGGACCTGTTCCAGGAGCATGAGAACGAAGCCCTTTACCTAGGCTACCCAGGAACCCAACCTTGAGACACGACGTGGCTCGTGTCGCGAGCCACATGGCTCGATACGTGCCCACGGGCACGCACGTGTGCGCACACACGCCGCACGGGATCCGCGTGTCATGTGTTGCATAGACACGATGTGGTGTCATGTCAGTGTATCCTAGACCTAGCTTGAGACCTTACCTAGCTAGGTGCATGAGCACGAGTCTTCTCGTTGCGCGTGTGGCGTTCAATCGAGCGAAAACGCACGTGCACGTACACTTGTCAATGCACGCGTATCCGGTTCTCTCCGATTCGCACTCTGTGGACACGATACGGACACGAGTTTGACCCCATGAGTACCCGAGCATGTCACACGCGTATACACCATCGTGTTTGCCAAGTTTTATGGGTTCTAGTTGAGTATGGTGCGTTTTGAGCTTCGAGTTGGGTTTTCGGTTTCGGGTTGTGTAATTTTGAGTTGATTTTTGTTATAATTTGATATTTTGTGATTTAACTCAGAATTTTTGAGTTTGTATAATGTTGGATAGATCCTGGACTTGCTGGTATTGATCTCTAATTTTACATTCTAAGGTTTCTATCATATATTATATATATAGCCCCTTTCTATCTCCATATATATATATATATATATATATATATATATATATATATGTTGCATATATTATATATGGAAGCGGATCAAAAGCTCCCTTTAGAAAAACCCCCTCACTCTAATCCGTAATTTAATGTTAATATTAATGTTAATATTAATATTAATGTTACTATTAACATTAAATACTAAAATTAACATTAAACTTAACATTATAAATTAATATTAACATTAACATTAACATTAATATTAACATTAACATCAACATTAACATTAATATAAAAAATAAAAAAAATAATATTAACATTAACATTAATATTAACATTAATATTAACATTAATATTACGAATTAGAGTGAGGGAGTTTTTAGGGGGTTTTCTAAGGGGGGCTTTTGATCCGCTCCCATTATATATTATTGATTTCAGTGTTGAATTTATATTGGGTTAGTTGATTTGATTTTGATTTTATATAGATAATTGGGTGTATCCATATATATATATATATATATATATATATATATATATATATATATATATATATATACATACATACATGTCTATGTATATAGTTTTCTTATATATATACATGTATAATTTACTTGATGCATATAGATATATTATATGTATAGTTGAGATTTTTTGTGTTTGTTCTTATATTTTAGTCTCACAACAGCAGCTCTCACACAACACCCTCGCACACACTCTCTTTTCCCCTTTCTTTGCATGCCTATGTTTATGTGAATGTGTATATACATATATATAAATATGTATATATTATATAGTGAATGAGTGGAATATATATGTATATGTTGTGATTGCTTTGAGATATAGTCTAAGGGTTAGCTAGTCAATTTAGGATTGACCCAATGAGCCTTATTTGGTCGAGTCGACTAGCAAGTTGGCCAAGTTGACAAAAGTTAACTTTGAGTCAAACTTGATCCAAATCGACTCAAACGGACTTAGAATGACTTGATAACTTGTGTTTGACCTAAAAATTAGTAAACGGACTAGTTGACTTATAGTTGACCAGGTTTGACCAGAGTTGACCAAGGGTTGACTTTGACCAAGAAGGACCTAGAATCATGTATAACTATATTGTAGACCTTTCTTATGATATTTTAGACCATGTTGTTACTTATGATTATTTTAAATAGGATTACATCACTCCAGTTCAGTTACACTTCCTCATCAGCAGCTTGGATTACCATGCGAGTACATTTTCTGAACGTTTCATGCTTGTTTGGACATATTCACTTGTTATAGACTAGTTTACTTGATGCTGTCACGATATTATCACGGATTAGTACTATATGGATCTCTTCATGCGATATTATCCCTTCGGATACATCGGGTATATTATGCTCATGTACTTTATCATGTACATCGTCTACTCCTTGTATTCGTATTTATTCATGTATACTCATGTGATATTTATGTACACTCATGATCATGTGAGCCTTCATGTATAAACCAGTGGTACTCATGTGAACTAGCTATCCATGTTAGTCACTACTCTTTCATGTGCAATGACATAACTTGGACAGATCCTTGTGTATTGGTTGGGGCAGAGGAAGTATTTATTTGGTTATGTGACTTATACCCATCTCATGTGCAACTCCAACCTAGATTTAAGTCATGTACAACCTAAGCCTATTTACATAACCAAACATGTGCTTTAAATCACGTAGTTATTTCAGTTTTCTTATCTATATCATGTATATCTATTTCCACTATATCATGTTCTTCTTTTTACAGTCTCTCTACTATTTCTTTACAACATTTCATGTATATTATTCTATAGCTTGTTCATATTTTTCTTTCATGTTATGAACTATGTGAAAGATATGTATTCGTTCCTGTCCTAACTGGACCTGTTAAAAATAGTACAGATGATGAGGATTGCTGCGATACTTACTATAGAGCATGCCTAGTTGACATAGGTGACCTGGACCCTCAGGAGAATCCAGTAGTTGCTGAGGACTTGCCATTAGCTTAGTCTAGACTTATCTTATTATCTAGCTTTATGAGACAATTGAGATTGTATTGAGATATTGTTTATGGTGTAGTTTACACCGAGACTTATTATTCATATTTGTGACTCTATGTTGAGATTATCTTATCTTCTATTCCATTTTAGATATTGTGATTAAGTTGTATCTTATATATTGTTCTCCTTTCGGAGCATATTCCATATTATGTTAGATGTTGTGACCTAGGACAGCGTTCTACCGCCGACACTGCGGCGTAGGCTGGACGTACCTACCTCTCATGCCCTTACACTGGGTGCGGGTCGTGACAGCGACTTGGAATCGGGCTCGGGCTTGGACTCAGGCTCAAGGGCACAAAGTGTAAAGTGGCGCTTTGTTGGTGCACTTCTCACTTAGAACATCAACATCAATGCAAGGCGCATTGTGCGCTCGTCTTATGCACGAGTCGCATGTGCTATGCACATGCGCGGGAGCTGCATAGGGGCTTAAGCGTTTGCGTGGATGCGCACATACGTCATTGCGGGGCTGCGTGCATGCAGGCCTACGCACCTACATTGTTGGGCAGTTGCGTGCGCAGGCGCATGCGCTGACGGGCTATTACGTGCATGAGCGTTGCCGACAGCTAATTAGGTTGAATGGTAGATTTGAGCGGTTATAGAAAGATTGAATCAATTATTCAGATCCAATTTTTGTGGGATTTGAATTTAATTTAGTTATATCTTTCCATTTATTTACTCCTATCTTTTAGCAATCAGTTGGCATCCAGGATTAGGGTTAGGGTTTCCACCTAACTCTATAAATACTCTCTTCGTGCCTCCTTTGAGGACTTACTTCAAAATTGAGAGACGGAGAGACTTGTGTGGTCGCCTTTAGAGTACAGAGGAGTTCGACGAGTTCATAAAAGAGGTGATGACGAGCGTTCTAGAAGTTCCTTCAGAACTTGCTGGTTCCTGGGAGCAGATCGTTGTTGAGCGAATCTTGCTTTGAGCAACGGTGATCTTCATCACCCAGTAGAGTTGCCTTTCTCTCTTCCTTCTTTCTTCTTCTTCTCGAGTGGCTTAAGAAAATTAAGAGAGCAAATTTATTTGCAAGAGGTCTCCAAAATTCTACAAAGTCAGAACATAGTGCAAACTTATTTGCAAGAGGTCTCTACTTCTGACAGTTGCTATATCAGAATAAAGAGCAAATTTATTTGCAATGGATCTCTAAATTCTAATTATTTTTCTATCTAGATCTATTTCGAGAATAACAATCTTAAAGCAAGATCCGGATTCGATGGAGAACAACCGTGCAAACCTTCTTAACACAAGTTTTAAATGTAAAAAGTTTGATGGGGAGCATTACAACGTCTGAAAGAGAAAGGTCCGCCTTAATCTTTAACTCGTGAGCGTCGACTACGTGTTGACAGATCCTGAGCCCATAATTCTAGAAGGTGAAATGCTCGAAGGGTTGTTGATGCCACTGCTTTGCAGTCCAAGTGGAGGAGAGAGAACAACATCTGCAAGTTGCTTATCTTAAATTTGATGGAGGACTCTCTAGTAGAGTCATACAGCATGATGGTCAATGCTAAGGACGTCTGGGATTCTGTAGTGAATCTCTATAAGTCATATGAAAACAGGAACAAGATCAAGGTCTGAAAGATGTCATTTAAGGACAATAAGACAATGTTGCCTCAAGTCAAAGAATTTTTCAAGTCACGTTAGAAACTTGAGGATGGCGGCATGCCCTTGGTTGATACTTTTGTCATTGGGGGTATGTCGCCAAGCTCCAACCTCGGTGGAGTAATTTCATCGCGGATATGCACCGCAAGATGATGGAGGTGGATCTTGAGCGCCTCCTGCACTGGATACATGTTAAAGATGAGTTGAGGGCTCAACTCAAAGTAGGCACCTTGTCCAAACAGATGGCCAAGGCCAATTTAGTGCAATGAAGAAACTTTAAAAGGAAAAAAGAAGGCTCCCTACCATAAGAAGAAGGACGTTCACCATTTGAAGGTAAAATTGGCTCAGTTTAAGCTAATGTCCAATTAACCTTGGACTTGTTTCAACTGTGGCAAGAAAGGCCACTGGAGGAAGGACTTCAAAGAAAAACCTAAACGGAAAGGGCAAGGTGAACCTAACTTTGTTGTTATGATTGTGCAGGTTGACTCGACTAGTGTTGACATGGACTAGTAGATAGACAATGGGACGTCATGCCATGTTTGCTCAAAGGAGTGGTTCACCACATACAAACCTGTTTCTGAGAAGGTTATGGTGGTGAATCGGACACAAGCTGAAGTACTGGGGATAGAGACAGTGGTACTGCAACTGACTTCGGGGAAGTCGCTGACGCTTTAGGATGTGAACCATGTACTGGCTATAGCCAAGAACGTGGTCTCTAGAAGTCTGCTCTGCAATTCAGGCTTGAGGATAGATATTAACGCCGGTCAGGTTGTTATGTCTTATAAAGGAACATACTTTGGAAATGCTTTTTGTACCGAAGGGATGTTCAAACTTCAACTTGTAACTCCAATAGAGATAATAAATGCAGTCTCTTCTTCTGGTTGTTCTCTTGAGTTGTGGCATAATAGACTAGGACATGTTTATTATAAAAAATAAACAAGATGTCTAGTCTAGGGCTTATCTCCAAATGTGGTGGTAAGGAGTTGGAGAAGTGTGAGGTCTGTGCGCAGATGAAGATCACTAGAAAATTGTTCAAGCAGGCAAACCAAAGTACATATCTTGTGGAATTGGTACACTCAGATATCTGTGACTTCAAACAGTTCTCCACAAAGTCTGGGAAGACAAATTTTATTACATTCATCAATAATTTCTTAAAGTACGTATTCGTTTATCTGCTCAAGTCTAAAGATGAAGCATTTGAGAAATTTATGGACTTCAAGGCTGAAGCCGAGCATCAAACCAGAGAATAACTCAAGAGACTCAGAAGTAATCGATGTGGAGAGTATAGGTCTCATGCATTTGTATTATTCTGCAGAGAACATGGAATTGTCAACGAGACGACTGCTCCGTACTCATCTCAAGCAAACAATGTTGCAAACAGGAAGAACATAATGTTAATAAAGATGATGAATTCAATGTTATTGACTGCAGGTCTTCCAAATTTTTTTGGGGTGAAGCTGTTTTTACGGCTACTTTTATTCTGAATAGAGTACCGCATGAAACTTTTGATGTCATTCCTCATGAACTCTGGTTCAAGGTCAGACCCAACATGAATGTCATTCGAGTGTGGGGGTGTCTAGCATATGTGAAGCTTCCGGATTTGAAGACTCAGAAGTTGGGAACGATGAGTACGAAGACAATCTTTCTAGGTTATGCTGAGAAGAGTGATGCTCGAAGATTTTTTGATATTGATTCAAATCATTTCATTGAATCTAGCGATGCAAAAGTCTTTGAAGAAAAATTTGCAAGGCACAAAAATATTGTTCTTGCGGATATTATGGAGAATATTATGGGTGCACAGAAGGCTGAAGCTCCTAACAAAGATGTAGTCTAAGCAAAAGTTGCTTTTGTAGAAACAACTGTTGAACCAGAACTCGCAGAACCTGTGTCTAAGCGAGTGAGGAGACAGAAGGACTTCGGAGATTATTTTATCACCTATCATGTGGAAGCAGATCCGCTTACCTATGATGAGGCGATGAAGACCAAAGACACAGTCTTCTAAGAGGACAATTAACGATAAGTATGACTCGATAATCTCCAACAATACGTAGGTGTTGGTTGATCTGCCTAAAGGTGAAAAACCAACCGGATGTAAATGGATCTTCAAGAACAAGAAAAAGATCGATGGAACTGTTGACAAGTTAAACGCTGGGCTGGTAGCCAAGAGATTTTCTCAGAAGCAAGGAATCGATTAATTTGACACATATGCTCTAGTAGCACGGATGACAACCATCAGGATGTTGATTGCTCTGAGAGCAATTCACAAGCTGGTTATTCATTAAATAGATGTAAAATTCATATTCCTGAATAGTGAGTTCATCGAAGTGATTTACAAGCTATAGCCAGAAGGATTTGTCATTAAGGGCCTCAAAGACAAAATCTGCATGTTTGTGAAATCATTATATGGTCTCAAGCAAGCTCCCAAGATGTAGCATAAAAAAGTTTAATAAAGTCATAAGATCAAACAACTAGATGGTCAGCAAGATGGACAAGTGTGTGTACACAAAGTTTGCTAACAAAAAAAGTTGTCATTTGTTTGTACATGAACGACATACTGATCTTGGGTACAGATCTAGCAAGTGTCACAGAGACAAAAAAGTTCATCTCGTCTAAGTTCATCATGAAGGACTTAGGGGAAGCTGATTTTATCTTAGGAATAAAGATCATTCGGACGAAAACTGGAGTAGCATTATCACAGTCTCTTTACATTAGGAAGATGCTCACACGCTACGGGTATCAGGATCTTCCACGGATCGATATGCCATATAGGTGTGACAAGAAGCTAAAGCCAAATCCAGATAAAAGTGTCAGACAACTGAGTATTCAAGCGCCATTAGGAATTTGATGTGTACGACTACTGCCATAAGGCTTGGCATAGTTTTTGTCACGGAAATGCGGAGTCGGTTAATGTTCAATCCGGGTGTTAAGCAATAGAAAGCTATGAAGCCAGTAATGAGATACCTCAAGAGGACTCAGACATATGTACTGTACTACTGTGGAGATCCAACAGTAGGGGAAGGCTTTAGTGATGCAAGTTGGTGCTCAGAAGTAGAGAGTGAAAGGTCCACATGAGGATATGTCTTCTCTATGGGTGGAGCTGCTATATCGTAGAAGTTGAAAAAGCAGACTATGCTCTCACACTCTTCTATCGAATCTGAGTTCTATGCATTGGCGGCTGCAGCGAATGAAACAAAATGGCTTCGGGAGCTTATATATGATCTCCAATGGTTGGTGCTCAGATTCCGACGGTACCGATATACTAAGATAACTAGGCGACTACAACGGTTGCATCGAATGACCTCTTCAATGGCAAGAAGAGGACTATACAGTTAAGCACATGGCAGTAAATAATCTTATCAAAAGAGGAGTCATTGTCGTGGTTGATATTCAGAGCAGAAGAATCTGGCAGATTCGTCCACTAAAGGTCTAAAGCACCAGCTGGTCAAAGACACAACATGTAAAATGGGCTGAAAGACATTATGATATTGTGCCTTTGTAATTCTATCATAAAGGTTTATGTTATTAGTTCAAGGAGAAATCTACTATGCATCTAACTTTTCATTCAAGTAAGGACCATTTACTGGAAGAATATCATGAACAGAGGGTAATCCTTTAGAAGATTACGGGGTTACGGATCAAGAACCACTGTTGTCTATTGTTTGTTCTTTGTACAGTACAAAGTCCTGTGAAAGGATGGCTTGGAAGCCTTAATGAGTTCTCGGGCATTTGGAATGTCCGGCGCAAGCTTAAAGGTTAATTTCTGTTTTAGAGTGATGTCGGACATATTTATACAGTATCACAATTTTTGTTCATTTTGGCTTCGAGCAATCCCTTTATAATTTGTTTGACTATATGGAAATACTCCAATCAAATTATGTTTTACCCTCGTGTATTAGAAAGGTGAACCCTATTTAGATTTTTTTTTAAATTTGGGTATAGTTTTTATGGAATTGGGGATTCCCAGGACCCTTACTTTGGTGTGCGTATTGATCGATATAAAGTTAAACAAATTTAATACGTCTTCTAACCCTTTATAGGCGGAAACTAGGGTTCACGAATTATACCTACGACGGGAAGAAGACAAGTAGTTCCTGGCAATCTCGAGCGGACGATTCCAAGATCTTCTGCACGTATTCCTTCCTCGAGTTGGACGTCGTGTGGGCGACGATCTCCCAACCTTTTCTTCTCCTTGGTAGCCCTCTCTTTCTTTCCTTACTGAATCACGAATTTAGAGAAAGCTTCAGATTTTTATCAGTAATTTGGCAGCCAGAGAATAGAGGATATATATAAGCTACGACAGGGACCATGAGGAGAAATTAGGGTTAGGCCTCCTAATGGATCTGGATACCCCATGTTCAGCCAGAACACACAATCCAGTCCCATTAATAATAGCTCGGTCCACTAATGAGCTATTGTTGCACTACCTACCTAATCCCAAATTATGTTTATGGTCTTCTTTTATTATATGCTCGTTTGGCTCCCCATGTTAAGATATCGAATGTCCGTCGATCAATTTAAGTTACTGACAACTATATTGATTCGACATCTTTTATCCTTAAGTAGTACCGCCCAAATTTATTTGTCATGTCAGATATAATCCACCTGCAGGGTTTACATGACAATCCTTATGAGATCCTTAAGGGGACATCATCAACCCGATGTATCGGGACATGGATTCCATTTATATTCAACAACCCATCATACATGCAATGTTATTACCCAATTTATAGAGGTTGTTGACCCATAATGAATCTCACTCTTTCATGAGTCAAAGTAATGCACACTGCATATACATGTCCGTTATCACTACACCAAAATAGTCCTTTTGGAACGGAGAAATTATGTTCCAAATATTTTTTGGAACGCCTTTATTTCGTGCCTATTTTTGGGCTGTCAAATTCTTGGAACGGAATAAAAGTGTTCCAAAGGACGGTTATTGGAGCGCTTTATATGCGTGCCAGTATTGGAACACCTACAAAGCGTTCCTAATAAAGGGTTCCAATGGATGATTTTTGGAACACATTATGTGTGTGCCAATGTTGGAACACCAATAAAGTGATCCTAATAAGGAACAGTCCAAATTAATTTGTACATTCATACTAGAACGGATAAAATGTGTTCCAATATTGGAATGGTAGAAATATGTTCCTATTAATTGCCCATATTCTTTAAAATACCATTACCTATAATCTGAATTTATATATAGATAAATGATTTTTAACCCTAATAAGATTTATAATAAAATAGGAGATAGTAAACAAATATCAATAACACAAGTACACACAAAATAGATAAAGGTAAACTTGCATATCACTAATGAAGTCAGAATGTCTTACATAATAATATTATATTATGTTTAATACAATTTTACTACACTACCATTCTAACAAAATATCCTAGTGATGTGAAAATAATTTGAGATCTTTTTCTCGTTCTCTTTCTTCCCCATAGCTAATTTTTTATCGCTTTGTGATCAAACTCTTCCATTGTTGGGATGGACATTGGGCCTGCAAAAGTTGACAGGTTAAAAAAAATTAGTGGAGAAAAAGAAGATCAAAAAAGAATGTTTCCAGAATGATATTTAACACATATAGAGACAAACATGATGATTCTTCAAAAAGAATTGTCCCGAACAATGTAACCAATCTTGTTTGCAGTGAACAATGTAAAATACCTATGCCATTGCACAACAAAGAGAAATTAAAAATGTAGTCTGTAGCATAATAAGCTACTATATATGCTTTGGCAAAAGAGATGATAATATAACATTCTCAAACCTGCTTTTTAAAAAAGTTGGTACTGATCAACACCTCGAACTCATGAGAACTGTAGGAATATTTGACAAACTGCCCAGAATAGAATGACGAAGATACAACCGACAAAAATGAATATCCCATCTACTCGGCGTAAGCTATGTAGAATTTTATGCTCATTGTTCATATTGGAGGCTATGATCTTTGAGAAACATACAATCTTTTCCATCAGTTCCTAGTTCCTACAACTTCACAGCAAGGCCGATCCAAGGGTAGGTTTGACAAGACTTTTTGAACAAAATCACAGGGCAATGGCAAAACTTTTAACAGGGCATATGTAGGAATTTTGTTCAAAGTGGTCTTTAACAGGGCATGTAAAGTTTGTCTAGAGATGCCAAATAACTATGTTGTGGTCACAGCATATTGTTAAACTTGAACATTATGGCAACATCGTTGATGTGGTCGCAACTCGCAAGAGCACTGCCGATGCTTTATGGAATCATTGTAATTCCATCACAGCAACACCCTGTTGTCATTACGATAACACTTGTTGTGAACACTATAGTGAACCATCGTGGAAAGATGGGAGACCAGGATTGCAGAGGGGCGAATGCCTTGGGGGAGAGTAGAGGTAAAGATATTGGAAAGTTTGAGGGGGTACAAAACCAACCTAATTTACTGAATACCTCTTAGAATTTGGAAATACGTCTATACTAAAATTATGGTTTCTAAAATTCGTAAGGTAATGAACAGATCGGCCCTTATCGTATGTGTGATAGATGCCATCTATTTTCAAGTGGAGTATTTTAGGTTGTCTCACAGAATTACTAGTAAAACAAAAATAACCTTCTATAAATTTTAGCTATAGAGAACACTTTGATAAACTTCCACAGGAAAAAAAAGGATCTTAACACCAATTGGTACTTGTCAACCTGCTTTCCTACCAATTGTACCAGAAATAAGGGTTTATGCTCATCATCAAGATAAAATACAGTGAGATTGAATCAGAGACAAATTAGAAAATAAGAGTTCTTAACCCTTTATCCGAAGGCTCTTGTGCAAAGCTAGCTCTAAGCAAGTTTTGCTATTTATTCTAAAGCAAAGGAAGAGATGCAGTAAATGAAAGGGTAAGAACAGGATTGCAGTGAAGCCCAACACCTTGATACCTTTTTTATGTACTAGAATCAGTTCTCCAATCTTTGTCTTCGACCGTCCATCCACTCTTCAGGATATATTAGAACTAATCCCGAACATTCAGTAGTAATTAAAATAGAGCACCAATCATCCTCTATCATGATATTGATTTTTGATATCTGAATATTTAATAGAAAGAGCAAAAAAATTTACAAATACGACTCATGACTCAGTAAATAGTCCTGTAAATAAAAAAGCAACAAAAATTGTTCTAAGTATTGCTATGACATCAGAGATTATTAGTAGACAACTATAAGCAAGTGCAATGTTGTAGATTTCGCTAGGCAGAATCGGTGCGCTAAGGGTCCGACTAGCGCCTAGGACGCCTAGGTGCCGATTTCTTTTTTTTTGTTTGCACATATATGTATACATATATAAGTATTGTATGTGTAATATAATGACACAAAAGCCTTTGAGCACCTATGGCTAGCAGAGTTGAGTTGAAGTCTTAGTTTGTTGTTAAGGTCAGGGGTTCGAATCATCAAATTTTTGTTCAGTTTTTTTTAAACATAAAAAGGGAGGAGATGAGAGAGAATGCATTCACAACAGCCTCCTCTCCTCCCCTCCGGCCTTCCCCTCCCCTCCCCTTCCCTCTCCCTCTTCCCCTCCGGCTTTCCCCTCCCCTTCCCTCTCCTCCGACCTTCACCTCCCCTCAACAGCAGAAACAGCAGCAACACCAGCAGCATCCACCACCAGCATCAGCGGCAGTAGCGGCGGCGGAGCCAGGTAAGTTTTTTTTTTTTGCTTTTCAAAATTCAAATATGTTTTTTTCTTTTCAAAATATTTGTTAACCTTGGGAATCCATTCCAAATCCCACTTATTTGTTTCAACATGGAATGGAAGCATAATAGCAACCACAGATACTCTATATAGTAGTACTATATAGAGTATCTGTAGTTGCTATAATACCAACTCCCACTTGGATACTAACAATTGTAAAGGGCCAGGGCATCACTAACAGATACATCCTACTCAGGACCTCTATAAACATATAGTTAGCACACCCAATTCTGACAACATCCAGCAAATGTCGGACAAGATAAGATTGGGACTAGGGATGAAAAATAATACAAGTAATCTGGCTTGTATTCGATTCCATATATGTATTTAAGCTAGTATCAATACCTAAATCCAACAAATTGGTTATAATGCTTTACCAACTCGTACTAAAAGAACTATACTCAAACTAGTCAAATAGTAACGTCGACACTTTAATATGTCTTCTACTATACATAAAAGGTAATTAATCAAATACCCAGTAAAAATTATTTTACTCCAGTATCAGCCACAGTCAAAATACAACAAAAGGAAGAGCTAAAATGAATGGAAACCATCAATAATTCAATCATTTTTAGTCTTCCCTTTTCCTAACACTAGCCTACATTTTGATCGAATATGGATATAATAGATTTATCTGGAAATAAACACGAATATTGTTAAGACCTAAAAGTTATAACAGTCGTTTTAGCACTTTAGTTGGGGCCTAATTGTCAATGAAAGAATAGACAATCCCGCATTCTACCGTCTTCTTATGTAATCTATTTAGCAGAATTTTGATGTATTCTAAGAATAGGTTCCTTAATAGTGAATACCCAACATAAAACTTTGATGTGGGAATGTCATTATAGGCACCTTAAGGGTACTCATAAAGGATTATGGGATATTATTTAAAAGGATATCTTTAATTCGAGAATATGTGCCATCTCCTCTCCTCTCCTCTGGTTACCAAAAGCCTCAAAAACTTGGTTGCCCAACCTTTGGTCTAGAAGAAAACTATTGACTAGACTGATTATATGCTCGTAACCCAAAGCAACGACCACAGAGTATTAATAAATAGCATGGATACTAGAAAACAACTTTGGCAAGAGAGCATTTGACTCCTTCTCTATCATATGCCAAAAGTAGTTCCTGGCCCATATTATATTAGGCAACTAAAGTGCATAACACCAAATTACTAAAACCCCTTAAGGTGTTTGCATATGATCAAAGGCTATAGTTAATTCTACTTCTAAAATCTATGGACCAATCAGTGATGCTGATAGTAAATTTCTCGACTTAATGCTAGATGCTCACACCAAGGGTGGAACTGCTCAAGGGATGGTGGGGGTGAGCTCCTGCCCACACCAAAAAAATTCATTTTTTCTATATAAGTTCCGTACCTCAGCCCATCCCAGCTCATCCCAGCCCACTCCAGTTTGAATATCTAGTTCTGCCCTTGGAGCAACTGATTTATTTTTCCACCATTACTACCACATCGAACAAAGGCATTGCTAAGGGCATCTACAATAATATGAAATCCCTCCTTAAATTGGGAAATTAGTTTATGTGCAATGCTACCAAGTGACTCCAGCTAAAACAAGCATATTTTACTGAACGTACGACCTAGAAGACCCATACCATTTTTAGAAATAACATTTTTTTCCTAGATCAATAGGGAAACATTGAATTTGGGAATGCACAAAATGTTTATTCCTAAAACTAATCACATCACATACACCAATTAGAGACAATTTATAAAATATGTAACATCAGATGATCCGACAACTATAGATAAAGAATTCAAGCAATAATAAATTTATAAATCTGAATCCAGACCTACACCAATTAATCATCCCTAAAAATCCAAATGTTAGGGTTTTGATCGTAAGTGGAATACAAGTACCTTAGTGTGCGAGGACGAGGAGATGAGGGCGGAGAGACACCCATAATCCGACGGCGAGATGACTCGGGATGGAGAGAAGATGATGGTCGAGGATGGAAAGAGGACGCCGACGTTGATTCAGACCCGACGGCCGCTAGAAAAGCAATGGCTTTCCCGCATGGTTTTCAATTCCCGCTCGAGGTTGGGAGAAGGGATTTTGGTATGCAAAAAAGAGGTTGAGAGAGGGGATTTTTATGGGATTTTGGTGTGCCTAGGTTTTCAATTCCCGCCAGAGGCTTGCAAAAAAGAGAGAAGGGTTTGTGTGCCAGATTGGAAGAAAATGTGCTGGATGCTTTGTTAAGGTCACGTGATATTACGTGAATTTAATTTTTATACATTTGGAACGGTATTGGAACGGTTAATGTGTGTTCCAAAATTATCAAATTTTAATTAAAAATAATAACATGATATTTAAAACATTTTTCAATTCTGGCACAGTTTTTTTTCCGTTCCAAAACTTAGGTACGCTAAATAAGCGTTCCAGATTGAAAAACATCTAGTGTTCCTAATTAGCTATTTTGGTGTAGTGTATTATATCCGGATTAAGAGCACAAGCATCCATAATAACAGAGGTGTTTGTTCTCTTATGTAGTCAGTACAAAGAGAACAACCTCAAGTGGTCCTGTTCAATAAATACAAAGTGTACTAGTGTAAACCTATAGTCAAGATAGACTAATACCAGATTATACTACAACCTTTCCAATAGATTGTCCAAGTCCATTTAGGTTGTGAACTATTTATATACTCCATAGGGAACTGATAATATGATCTTCTGTGTGATACCATATACCATATTATCTACAATATAGAATATCAGACATTTGCATTAACACTGGCAACAAATACAATACGCAAACATTTGCCCATATGATTCTCATTTAAAATTTAAGGAAATAAGGTTACTACAAAAGTGATGCTTTTAGTATATAACCCTAATAATCTCCCACTTATACCCATAGCACTACTTTTCAGTATACCGTTACAAATCTCCACTTATACTTAAAGCCATGCTGCTACACATCTGACTCCCATTCCTTCAACATGACTATCAAAAGCCTTAGCTGGTAAGCTCTTTGTACATGGATTAGCTAGGTTGTCAGCTGATGCTATCTTAATCATAGCAACTTTTTATTTCTTTACGAAATCTTGTATCAGATGGTACATGCGCTTAATGTGTTTACATGTCTTATGGGTTCGTGATTCCTTCGAGTTTGCAACTGCACCACTATTATCATAATAAAGTGTAATAGACTTAGGCAAACCAGGTACCACATCCAAGTCCAATAGAATATTTCTGAGCCAAACCGCTTCTTTGGCTGCCTCAGAGGCTGCCACATACTCGGCTTCTATGGTGTAATCAACAATACATTTTTGCTTAATACTCCTCCACACAATGGCTCCACCTCCCAAAGTAAATACATAACCTGAGGTAGATTTTCTGGAATCCCTATCTGACTAAAAATCTGAGTCACCCCAAGGGATCTAAACTATCTACCTGGTAAACTAGCATATACTCTTTAGTCCTTTTCAGGTACTTCAAAATATGCTTTACGGCAGTTCAGTGCTCTTGTCCAGGGTTAGACTGATATCTGCTGACCATGCCTACGGTAAAGCAGATGTCTGGTCTCGTACATAGCATTGCATACATTAAGCTTCCTACTGCTGAAGCATAAGGAACTGCTTTCATGTTCTCTATCTCTTTAGGTGTCCTCGGACACTGCTCCTTTGATAGAGCAATTCCATGTCTAAAAGGTAAGAAACCTTACTTAGAATTTTGCATACTAAAACGAGTATGTACGGTATCGATATAGGAAGCTTGGGACAAGCCCAACATCCTTTTTTGTGATCTCGTAGAACTTCGATCCCAAGGATGTGACCTACTTCTCCCAAGTCCTTCATATCAAACTGTTTGGATAACCATACCCTTATATCAGATAACACCTTCACATTATTTCCAATGAGCAAGATGTCATCCACATATAGTACTAGGAACACCACCATGTTTCTGTCACACTTTCTGTATACACATGATTCATCCTAACGTTGATCAAATCCATAGGATTTTATCACCTGATCAAAACATATGTTCCAAGATCTGAAAGCTTGCTTAAGTCCATAAATGGACTTCTTGAGCTTACAAACAAGATGTTCTTAGCCCTTTTCAATGAACCCGTCTGGTTGCTTCATATAGATGTCTTCCTCAAGACTTCCATTAAGGAAAGCTGTCTTGACATCCATTTGCCAAATCTCATAATCGAGATGAGCAGTAATAGATAAAAGTATCCGAATAGACTTAAGCATGGCTATCGGAGAAAAGTTTTCTCATAATCGATACCCTCGCTTTGAATAAAACCTTTTACAACAAGTCGAGCTTTAAAGGTTTTAACCTTACCGTCTGATCCACTTTTTCTCTTATAGACCCACTTGCATCCAATGACTTTTATACCAACGGGTGGTTATACATGCTACCAGACCTGATTGGAATCCATAGATTCTATTTCAGATATCATTGCTTTTTGACAAGACTCTACATCTTTATCTTGGAGTGCTTCGTTGTAGGTACAAGGATCAAAATATTGTTCCTCGGGGACGAAGTCTGACGAATCTCCCAAGAACATATATCTATCAGGTTGTATCACAACCTTCCCACTACAACGAGGCACTATCGGTTGTGGTATAACATTTGTGACACGTTGTGCAGTTAATTGTGGTTCATCCTCTTGTACTGTTGGTACTGAAGTACTTGGTGTCATACCTCTCAGTTCTTCTAGAACAACTCTACTTGTGGTTTTATGGTTCATCACATAGTCTTCCTCTAAGAATCGGGCATTGGTGCTAATAATGACCTTCTAATCCTTTGGACTATAAAATAAACCTCCTTTGACATAAAGTAATAACTCTGCCATTAAAGCTGAAATGATGAACTTCGATGTGACGGTGTATTCCTCGGGAAATAGAGAAAATCTCCTCTGCAGCTGGCACGATCCACCAACTACAAGGCCCCCTATGCGGCTGCCACCAACCCATGCGGCTGATGCACGCATGCGGTTCGGAGCGGGAAGACCTTTGTCATGCGGCTCAAATTATGAACAGTCACCCTATGTGGCCGCTGTTCTCATGCGGCTCGGGTCATGAGGATCATCTCCATGCGGCTCACGACCATGCAGCCTTGACACATAGCAAGTCCTATGCAACTCAATTGGAAACCACCCCTATGCGGCTTAAATTATGAGAAGTCACCTATGCGGCTGCCACCTTCATGCAGTCTAAATCCTAAGAATTTACCCTCATGCGGCTTTGACATATGGTAGAAAACAGTTGCCCACGTGGCACTAAATCAATCAAGAGTCATCAGCAAATCCTAACAACCTGATTTAGTGCAATCATCATAATTACCCGAATCAAAGCAGATTTATTACAATCGTGACACGTGCAGGAGATCCGAGCTTCCAAAGATTCATGACAATCAATATTAAATGCCCATACAGATTTGACACAATCAGAACTAATTGGCCAAATTCACTGCAATCAAGATTAGTGGTCAAGATTAATTGCCAACAAAATATGATCAAGGCAAATGGCAATTAAATCCCCAAGCCGCCGACTTTTAGGATAATTATTGCAAACCCTAATGATCACACCCCACTCCTACAAATAGCAAGGTGCCATTCCCTTGCAAACAGAGAGAGCGAAAAAAAAGAGAGCACTACAGAGACATCCAGAGATCTAGCAACCGAAGGCGTATCACGACCCGCACCCTAGAGTAAGGGCACGAAAAGTAGGTACGTCCAGCCTACGCCGCAGTATCGGCGGTAGAACGCTGTCCTAGGTCACAACATCTAACAATATAATGCTAAGCAGTTTATACTCCCCGAATGGGGGTGACATAGCAGAATGTAAACTTAATCACAACTAAGGAAGATAAAGTACGATATGATATAGAACTCAAAATAAAATACAGATGATCAGAAGAGTCTAAGTGTCTAAGATAACAACTCAGCAACATCCAGAATACAAAGTCTCAACTACAGAATATGAAAGAATATATACAACATCTCAGAACAATAACTAAAAGTCAATAACAATGCTGAAAAGAAAGATAAAGCCTAGCTGTCTAGCCTAGACTATGGGAGTAGCATCTTGTACTGCAGCTGGATCCTCCAGAGGAACCAGGTCGCAGGTGTCATCTAAGCCTGCTCCGTAATAGCTGGTACATAGGGCCTCATCCTCATCCTCTGTAATATTTTCAACAGGTCCAGTCACGACAGGAGCGAGCACAGTACATCTCATGCAGTTCATATCATGGCAGGAAATATAAAGCAAGCAATAGAGTAAGATACATGAAATGCTGTAAGAGATATACATAAAAACAGGAGAGATATTTGATAACTGGAAATATATACATGATAAGTAAGAACTGTAAGTGACTAGTGATTTAGAGTACGAGATGACATGTAATTGGCTTAGGTTGTACATGATAAAACATGGAAAGTAACAGAGTGTACATGATGGGTAAATCACATGACCATTTATACTCACCCTACCCACAATCAATATACAAGGATCCAGTCCAGTTACGTTACGGACATGATATTTTGGTTACACAAGAAACACATGAGGAAACATAAGCGTACATGAGAGCACATGAAAGTACATGAGCGTACATGAAAGAACATGAGAGAACATGAGTGTACATAAATAATGCAAGAGCAAGGAATACATGATGTACATGAAACACATGTCATAAAGTATCCGATGCGCCCGCTAAGGGGGATAACATCCCAAGAAGAGATCCATATAGTACCAATCCGTGATGATAACGTGACAGCATCAAGTGAAGTAATCTAGAGCAAGAATATAAGTCGTGGCAAGTTTAAAACGATCAGAGAATGTACTCGCCTGATACCCTGGATGTCCAGAAGAAAATACTGCCTGAGGAGTGGTGTCTGGCTCCTAATAAGAACAGCACAAGTCACAACATGTCTAAAATGAAGTAATTGAACATTACGATGCATTCTACATGATTCTAGGTCAATCTAGGCCAAAGTCAACTATTTGTCAACCATGGTCAACTACACTAGTCAACTAGGTCAACTAAACCATTCCAAGTCTAAACCTAGACTAACAAGTCATTCTAGTCAATCTAGGCCTAACCAAATCTAGTTTAGAACCCAATTACAAACACAAGCCAAAACAAGCTAAGCTAATCACACACAACATATATATGGAAGATAATAGGGGTGAGTGAACATGTAGGAAGGCCCAAGTGCAATATGCTTCAATATGCACTAGTGTCATAGTGATAGTGTCAACATAGTGTCATAGCAATGTGTAGGGACATAGTGTAATGGGTACATGAGGTAAGTATAGGGTTTGTCAACATTGAACATTGCATTACTTTACATACAACTTGCATCTATTCCTTACATACATTGCATACATTCATGGTACTTACTTTACATTTCAGTTCATGCATATATTCCATTTAACAGTTTTCATTACACCCATTCATACTTGCATACATAATGTATTCATATATGCATTCAAGCCTACATACATATTTACATATATACTTATATTCATATATACATTTATATAGAGAGGGGGATTAAGGGGTATATATGTGTGTGTATGTGGTGAGAGGGTGTGTGTGTGTATAGGATGTTAACAATGGTAGGAGAGTGAGGGGCAAATACATGTGTGTGTGTGCGTAGGATGTTAACAGTAATAGGAGGGTGTGTGTACACATGTGTATAGGAGTATATGTGTGTATATGTATGGTCTCAGATTTTGTGAATTCAGTTTAGAGTGTACATCAGTCCATTGGGTGCATGATCTCAGTTTCAGATTTAGGATAGGAAATGTATTCATATTCCAATGTGCAATATGTATAAATCTCTGTCATGACCCGTACCTAGAGTTAGGGCACGAGAACGTAACAACGCCCAGCCTACGCCGCAGTGTCGGCGGTAGAACGCTGTCCTAGGTCTCAATGCATCTAACAGTATAAGACTAAACAGTTTATACTCCCGAATGGGGGTGACATAGCAGATACAGACTCAATCACATCTAAGGTAGAGCATGATGAGGATAGATAAAACATGAAATCCAAAAGAGATACAGCAGATAGAAGTCTAAGTGTCTAAGATACATAAACCCATAAATATATCTCAAAGCTCAATACAGTAATCCATAGAATAAATACAACTCAATACAACTGAAATAACTAACTATACAACCTCTACTATGTCTTCTCTAGGCTAGCAGGCAACCTCCAGGCTATCTGTAAAATTTATCAACAGGTCCAGTCAGGACAGGAACGAGTAAAACTCATCAAGAAATCCAATTAAATGACAGAGAACTATAAAGCAGTTATAGACAGTTTTATTGATGAATATGGCAGTTTTATACAGGTAATGATGTAGAGAAATAGCAAGGTACAAGGAAGTAAGGTAATGAAATAAAAGAAGAATGATGGCAAAGAAGACTGTAAAATAAGATCTAGCTGAACTAGGGTAACATGTTATAAGTCCAGTTTATACAATGTAAGTTGAGTGTAATCCTAATGTGAGTCTAATACAATTTGAGTCTAGTAAATGATTCTTGTACATGATGATTCTAGTAGATGATTTTTCTTAATAATTTGAGTGAAGTGATTCTTGTAAGATTCTTGTACTCTAATCCTTGTAGGTGATTCTTGTAATGAGTACGGCACATCGTACGCTCGGCCAAGCGGTAATAGCTATCATTCTTGTAATACGGTACATCGCACGCTCGGCCAAGCGGTGATGGCTATCATTCTTGTTTGGTGATTCTTGTTGAATACGGCACATCGCTCGCTCGGCCAAGCGGTGATGGCTATCATTCTTGTTTGGTGATTCTTGTTGAATACGGCACATTGCATACCGGCCCAGCAGCGATGGCTATCGTTCTTGTAATGATGATTCTTGTATGATTCGCACATTTAATACTTGTAGGTGTTTCGAGTAGATGAGTCTTGTGAGTGATTCGAGTAATAGGGTTAGACAAATCAAGTACATGTATTGCGAGTAAATAAATCTAAAATATTAATACATGTTGTGACAGAGAATCAAATAGAACTATACAAGAACTGAATCACAGTAATCATCAAATAATGAAAGAACTATCAGAGAATGTACTCGCCTGATGTCTGAATGTCCAAAGTAAATATACTGTCCGATGAGAGGTGTCTGGCTCCTAATTAGAACAGCACAAGTCACAACATGTCCAGAAGGGTAATATAAAGCACTACAATGCATTCTACATGAATCTAGGTCAAATTAGGCCAAAGTCAACCCTTGGTCAACTCTGGTCAACTGCACTAGTCAAACTAGGTCAAACTAGGTCATGTCCTAACCCAGCAAGTCTTACTTGGCCTAACCAAGACTATCCTAGCAAGCACACATCAATACAAGGCTATACAAGCCAACATACACCCAACTCTATATAGCATACAATTATTCAATACTCAACTAGGCAAGAATTCACATTAGATATACACTAGGTAATCTATTACTTTAAGCTATATATGTCTACATATATACACATGCATATATTGGTATTAACATTAGGTCTATAATCATGGCATTTCAAATGGTTATTAAACTTATATATTACAACACAATATGCTAACATATATATAAATACATACATAGCTAAGTTAACTATATTCAGAAATACTTATTTAAGAGGCTATGTGTGTGTATGTGAACATGACAAAGGGGCAAGTGAGGGTTAAATGGGCATACATAGTGTATACATATGAAAGAGTGTCAAAGTGTAAGTGAACAATGTGTCAAGTGTGATAGTGTCAACATAGTGTAAGGGGGTACATGAGGTAATATAGGATTTGTGTTAACATAGAACATTACATCTCATTAACTTGTATATTGCATATATTACATCTATTATTACATTACATTCATGCTTGCATTCATTCATCATTCATTTATTCTCTTGCACTACTATATGTACCATACATTACATACTATGGAACCTACATATTCATTACAAGCCATACTTATACATGCTTACATTAGATATGATACTTACACCTCATACATCATTTATTTAAACATTTACTCATGCTTGCTTCTCTATTTAATTACATAATGTATATACATTAACATGGGTTAAAATCAAATAGAACATTATATTACACACAAGGGTGCACAAAATACATATGCCGAATAGTAACTCCTACTAATAATCAATACTGTACCATCTTAGCATGAATTAAAATCTAGGATTAAAGTATGTTATAGATCTATGTGTTAGCTTTCCGAAACTTCAAACGGATCGCATTTTCGTTTTAGGAAACTCCCGAAATTGCGAAAACACCGAGAACGCGTTTGTCTTTCGTACAGCTGACACTCAAATAATTCTCCAGAAAGTTACAGAGAGATTTAGGCCTATTAATACATGTTTTTGGAAATCTAACTTCAATATGCTTCTTTTAAAAAAAATGGAAGATTAAACCGAGCTTTGAGCTAGAAGTTATGACATTTCTAAGTTAGGGCTGGAATTATAAACGTGGATAAAAATTATGACGGATTTGGGTAGTTTGAGACAAAAGAACACAAGTATATAACATAATATATCAAGAACTCACTCTCTACACTAATATATATATATATGAGACACTATAGAACACATCTCCAATACAAAATATGAGATTAAACATGTAATAATTCATTCATACATAACAACAACACATAGTGTGTCCAAATTTGGGATTTTCCCACATGGACACAAACACAACACAAAGGACACTCCTATAACCTCCAAATGGACACGAAATGGACACAAATGGAGATACAACCATGGGGTCATTCCTATGGGTTCAAAATAGACCTATATGCATGAGAAAATGGAAAAGAGAAGGGATTTATACCTTCCGGTAGATCGAATCGAAGAAAACCTTCCCGGAGCGACACCGACACGTAGAGATTCCAAAAGGACACGAACGAGCTCCGAATCCTCCCAAACTTGGGTAGCTTCCTCCTTGGCTAGAATGGAGAAGGAAAGAAGAAGATTTGGTGGCGAAATGGAAGGATTTGGTGGAGAAATGGAAGGATTTGGTGGAGAAATTGCTAGGGATTGCTCTCTAGAAATTTGGAGAAGAACAAGAGAGAGAGTGTGGATGAGAATAATGAAATGAACTTGAGCCTATCCTCTCCCAAAGTGGCTGGCCATATGGGCTATTTGTCTTATTATGGTAAGGTCCAAAATGCCCCCACTAACCTATTCTATGAGTATTAGGAAAGGGCTAATTGGTTGGGGCTAAATTAGTCATTCTAAAGTCTCTAATCACACTAACCTTATCCATAATAATTAGTCTAACCTCTAGCTAAATATTTCTATCATGTGGACTAAAATTAATATCATGTGGGCCATGCCTAACTAGTGTGTGGGTCCCACTAGAGTCAAACTACCCCCGGGTCCCCGTTTCAAGTCGGATTGAGCTGAAATTCGAACCCGACTCAAATAATCCCAAAACAATATCATAAAAATAAAATAAATTTCAAAAATATTTCAAAAATACAAATAACAAAAATATTCCTATTCCTGAAAACTGGGGATGACAAATTCCTCGAAATTAAAACCAAACAATAGTAAATATCAAAATCACAAGTCATAATTTTAAATAGTTTAAAAATGATTAAAAATTACCAAAAATATATGAAAAATAATCAATAAATTATAATTATAATTATAAAATTTCAAAATTACCCTCATCTGGAAAACTGGGTGTTACAATCCTATCCACCTTATAAAAATTTCGTCCTCGAAATTAAGATGATCGCACCCCCTTCTATGTCAAACATAGTCAAGGGTCAATCACTAGTCAATTTCTCAACATCCAAGTACTTGGTCATCAACTGGTCAACTTCTTAGGGTTTTACCTATGCCAGCTATCTAGGTGTTGGCAACTAGAATTTAGCAAAGAAAAACTCTATAATAGACTAGCTCTTAACTTCCCAATCCTATCAAGTCACCTATAACTAAATACCTACAAGCTAAGCACATGAATACCAAATACCACATATATATATATGCTCAAGAACAACAACCCATCACATATATCCCAAGTATATCATATATAATATGACTGATCAACCAAGGGTTAAGGCAGACTAAACTTATAAGGATCTGAAATAATGCTTAGAACTAGGCTAAGGATGAATGGTCTGAATCAAGGGGACATGGTATCTAGTGAAGGGTCTGCACACTGCCTATAAAGGTGATCAACACAAAGAAACTCAACACGAAGGGAACTTAACTAAAATGGAAAACTGAACCAAGTATAGGCTAAACAACATGTTATAACCCTATACAACAATGGCTTATAGATACCAACAACCTATATTCCATATGCCAATATCATCTGCAATCTATCTATGCAAATAGACCTCTCGATCTTAGGTGAAACTACAACTATACTCAAAGGCAGGCTCTGGTCATGGGTGCCTCACTGGAAAAGGTAAGGGAAAGTAGTAATAATTATCAAGGATGTAAGGCATACTAACATCCTATGTGTAACTGGTTGGTATTATAGATAACAGGAGAATTATCTACAATGGGTTACTATTCTAACACCAATGCTAACTATCACCTCTAGGTACAGATACTCTACAAGTCATCATACCATTATACTATGAAGGAATTACCTATGAATAAGCTCTACAAAACTAAATATCCCTACTCCTAAGTCATTTATAACAATCAAAAGGGTATGATGTTTAAACCTTCTCAAGATACAATCTGTTAATCATATGTGTCCAAAATCATGTTGTCCAGAGTCTTCATCATGCTAGTGAGCAAGGCTACGATAATCACAGAGTCCTTGACTAAGGTACGTACCTCTAGGTTCATGGTATTTAAAATTTTCGTACTGCCGCATGCGACGGCGAAAACCTTAAATTCTCATACCCGAAAATACAACCAAAATCTGACTACATGTCCTCACTATGCCAACTAACACGACTATCGAAGATTCTAGATTCCATGATTTAGGCGACCTAGCCCATATGATTTTCTCAGAAAAAAACAAACAAAAAAAGAGTAACATGACAAAATTAATCAATCAACAAGGAACAGATAGAATCGGATTTCAAGGTAATTATAAAAGACAATTGCGGGAATGGAATTGAGAATAACGGAACTTGCAGCAAGATCTCCAATGGTCTGCGCATCCTTGACTGTCCTGACGATAGCTCGCCCTGCTAGTTTTCCCTGGTCTGCTACTGATGCTGCATGAATCACCGCTGCAGAGAGAATCAGAAATAACGTGAGAAAATCTCTGTACAGATAGAGGTGCACCTCCAATGTAGCAGAAATGCCAACCTGAGTCAGCACAACAAGAGCTGCGGTCTCGAGGCCCTGATGAACAGGACGAGGTGGCCAGCCTCTCGATAGTATCCCCCGAACCAGAGCGATGAAATCGTCTTCATAACCATCATGAAGATGGGTCAAACCAAAAAGCAATTACTGAGAATAAAGCAAAAAAATCAAGGGAGGACAGTTTATATTCAAGAGAAATCAATAAGCAGCAATTGGATAAAAGGAATCTGATTAAGAGTTTTTCCTAATGTGATTGAGTACCCCAAAAATAATCCTAATCCTACTGCAGGCTGTAGTGATACTCAAGTTCGAATACCACTACATAAACTCGACCTGCATGGGCCACCACTAAAAACGTGTCACGACCCGCACCCTAGAGTTAGGGCATGAGAACGTAACAACGTCCAGCCTACGCCACAGTGTCGGCGGTAGAACGCTGTCCTAGGTCTCAATGCATCTAACAGTATAAGACTAAACAGTTTATACTCCCCGAATGGGGGTGACATAGTAGATACAGACTCAATCACATCTAAGGTAGAGCATGATGAGGATAGATAAAACATAAAATCCAAAAGAGATACAGGAGATAGAAGTCTAAGTGTCTAAGATACATAAACCCAGAAATACATCTCAAAGCTCAATACAGTAATCCATAGAATAAATACAACTCAATACAACTGAAATAACTAACTATACAACCTCTACTGTGTCTCCTCTAGGCTAGCAGGCAACCTCCAGGCTATCTGTAAAATTTATCAACAGGTCCAGTCAGGACAGGAACGAGTACAACTCATCAAAAAATCCCAATTAAATGACAGAGAACTATAAAGCAGTTATAGACAGTTTTATTGATGAATATGGCAGTTTATACAGGTAATGATGTAGAGAAATAGCAAGGTACAGGAAAGTAAGGTAATGAAATAAAAGAAGAATGATGGCAAAGAAGACTGTAAAATAAGATCTAGCTGAACTAGGGTAACATATTATAAGTCCAGTTTGTACAATGTAAGTTGAGTGTAATCCTAATGTAAGTCTAATACAATTTGAGTCTAGTAAATGATTCTTGTACATGATGATTCTAGTAGATGATTTTTCTCAATGATTTGAGTGAAGTGATTCTTGTAAGATTCTTGTACACTAATCCTTGTAGGTGATTCTTGTAATAAGTACGGCACATCGTACGCTCGGCCAAGCGGTGATGGCTATCATTCTTGTAATACGGCACATCGCACGCTCGGCCAAGCGGTGATGGCTATCATTCTTGTTTGGTGATTCTTGTTGAATATGGCACATCGCTCGCTTGGCCAAGCGGTGATGGCTATCATTCTTGTTTGGTGATTCTTGTTGAATACGGCACATTGCATACTGGCCCAGCAGCGATGGCTATCGTTCTTGTAATGATGATTCTTGTATGATTCGTACATTTAATACTTGTAGTGTTTCGAGTAGATGAGTCTTGTGAGTGATTCGAGTAATAGGGTTAGACAAATCAAGTACATGTATTGCGAGTAAATGAATCTAAAATATTAATACATGTTGTGACAGAGAATCAAATAGAACTATACTAGAACTGAATCACAGTAATCATCAAATAATGAAAGAACTATCAGAATATACTCGCCTGATGTCTGAATGTCCAAAGTAAATATAATGTCCGATGAGAGTTGTCTGGCTCCTAATTAGAACAGCACAAGTCACAACATGTCCAGAAGGGTAATATAAAGCACTACAATGCATTCTACATGAATCTAGGTCAAACTAGGCCAAAGTCAACTCTGGTCAACTGCACTATCAAACTAGGTCAAACTAGGTCATGTCCTAACCCAACAAGTCTTACTAGGCCTAACCAAGACTATCCTAGCAAGCACACATCAATACAAGGCTATACAAGCCAACCTACACCCAACTCTATATAGCATACAATTATTCAATACTCAACTAGGCAAGAATTCACATTGGATATACACTAGGTAATCTATTACATTAAGCTATATATGACGACACTATACACATGCATATATTGGTATTAACATTAGGTCTATAATCATGGCATTTCAAATGGTTATATAACTTATATTTACAACACAATATGCTAACATATATAATATACATACATAGCTAAGTTAACTATATTCATAAATACTTATTTAAGAGGCTATGCGTGTGTATTTGAACATGACAAAGGGGCAAGTGAGGGTTAAATGGGCATACATAGTGTATACATATGAAAGTGTCAAAGTGTAAGTGAACAATGTGTCAAGTGTGATAGTGTCAACATAGTGTAAGGGGGTACATGAGGTAATATAGGATTTGTGTTAACATAGAACATTACATCTCATTAACTTGTATATTGCATATATTACATCTATTATTACATTACATTCATACTTACATTCATTCATCATTCATTTATTCTCTTGCACTACTATATGCACCATACATTACATATTATGGAACCTACATATTCATTACAAGCCATACTTATACATGCTTACATTAGATAGGATACTTATACCTCATACATCATTTATTTAAACATTTACTCATGCTTGCATTCTCTATTTAATTACATAATGTATATACATTAACATGGGTTAAAATCAAATAGAACATTATATTACACACAAGGGTGCACAAAATGCATATGCCGAATAGTAACTCCTACTAATAATCAATACTGTACCATCTTAGCATGAATTAAAATCTAGGATTAAAGTATGTTATAGATCTATGTGTTAGCTTTCCGAAACTTCAAACGGATCGCGTTTTCGTTTCCGAAAACTCCCGGAATCGCGAAAACACCGAGAACGCATTTGTCTTTCGTACAGCTGACACTCAAATTATTCTCCAGAAAGTTACAGAAAGAATTAGGCCTACTAATACATGTTTTTGGAAAGCTAACTTCAATACGCTTCTTTTAAAAAAACAGGAGATTAAACCGAGCTTTGAGCTAGAAGCTATGACATTTCTAAGTTAGGACTGGAATTAAAAACGTGGATAAAAATCTTGACGGATTTGGGTAGTTTGAGACAAAAGAACACAAGTTATAATATATAATCAAGAACTCACTCTCTACA
>JANAVB010020997.1:9457114-9642439 GCA_029216955.1 Iris pallida | reverse complement strand
TGCACCAGAATCAAATAATACAGACGCTGGAGAGGAGTTGACGAGAATAGTACTGCCACAACCTCACTGGTGCAAATTCTTCTTCCATAGCCATCATCATGGCCTGACCTTGTCCCTGGCTGCTGGTCCCTCTGCTGGAAACCTCTCTGCCTATTCTGGGTCTGAGCTTGGGCTTGTGCATACTGCTGGGGGTGCTGTTGCTGGAATGCCTGAGACTGAGGCAGCAAGGGCCTCGAAGACTGATATGCAGCTGCTGAACTGGTGTTGGGGCCGGTCCTCTCACCGAAGAGCTAGAAGGGTTGGATGCTGACGAACCACCCCTATTCGGGCAAGCCCCTATCCTATGATCTGCTGCTCCACAAGCCAGGCACAATCCCTGCGCCTACGACAATCTGCCACCACATGCCCTGGCTTCCCGCAATGAGAACATTCCATCGCGGATGTCTGCTTCTGCTTCTGATGCTGCGGGTACGTCGGGTTCGAATGTTGAACCGACGTTACTGAGGCCGCCCGCCTCGGAGTTCCAATGGTCAATCCCCTAGCTGCCGGGGCTGGAGCTGATGATTGGTGCATCTGACTGTGGGACCGCTTCCTACCTCCGGTTCTATCCACGATCCTCTGGGAGGTGTACTCATGCCTCCTAGCTGCTCTCAAGACTGCATCGAATGTCTGGTGCTCGAACTGCTCAACCGCCAACAAGATCTCCAAATACAGTCCCTGCTGGAACCGCTGGGCCCTATCAAACTCGGTCGCCACCAAGGTGGGGGCAAACCTACTAAGCCTAGAAAACTCCGATGCATACTGTCGACTGTTCTGCCTCCTTGCTTCAAGTTGGTAAATCTGGTCTACAGGTCGTACCGAGCCACAGCATCGAAATACTTCATTTGGAATCTCTCTCTAAATACTGTCCAAGCAATGGATGCCACTAATCCCATGGCTTGTGCTGCCTACCAACTGCGAGCCAAGTCCAACAACTGCAGGCGTAGCACCGCCACCTTCTCATTCTCGGGTGTCCTAGCTGCTTCCAGAATCACCTCGGTATCCTGAAGCCATGCATCCGTGGCAATCGCATCCTCGGTGCCGTCGAAGAAAGGAGGGTTCAAGCGCTTGAAGCTGTTGGCCGCCTGGTTCCCTGGATATCCGCCTCGGGTCAAAGCATCTTGAACTGTCTGGTGCAGGACGTCGCTTCGACGATCCTGGGAAGCTATCAAGGTTCTGATGAGACCTACTAAGGTACCATCATCTGGTCTGCGGGCTGGACGGGCCGAACTGGTGACTCTCCTCCAGTAGGTATCACTCTGGAGGCGACTCCGGAATGCTGGGCTTGATCTCCAGGTTGCTGCTGGCCCACGGGAGGTGCTCCTTCTTGCTGATCGGCAGGGTCAGGTACAGTGCCGCTGAAGAAGACGACACAGGGAAACAATAAGGAAGGACCAGGACAGATCAACGATACAAGCATGTAATCAGGGCAAGAATTTCAGGGATTTGAAAATACGGGCGGAGATCAAGGGCGAATACTGATTGAGACATCTATTCGGTAAACCCTCATATTTCTTGATTGACAAGACCTGCATGGGCCACCACTTAAACCGTGTCACGCCCCAGAACCAGAATACTGGAGAGCGGGGGCAGACACAGCCAGCTACGTATATTAAAATAGAAACCACCTCAATATACGGTCACGGCTGTCTAGAAATATGAGGGTTCACTACAAGCCAACAGTCTCTTATGGTCATGAACAAGCCTAATGTCTCAATCACCAGCAAGTAAGTAAGGTCGCAAGATGTATGATCATTAAATATACAATAATAAGGCATCCCAAATATTACATATTCAGCTGATCATGAAGCTAGTAGTATAAAATGTGAGGACTAGCAAGAGTTAAGTCATACATGATCAACCCTAGGATTTGTTAATCATGTTTACAGCCCGTAGGTAGACAGTAAGTAAAGTGCATCGAGCTAACAGGTGCTCGTCAGCTAAATGCCTCAAAAGAATAACTTTATAATAGAGTGAGCGAAACAAAATAGAAAACCCACTCGTAGCCCGGGTTCCTTCTAGTCGCCACCATTGGGCTGGAAGCTTGGTAGATCCTCGGGAGCTGCTCCGAAATTTGGCCACACAAAACCAGCTGGGTCAACCCCAGAAAGAGCAAGTGCCACAAGGGGGCCACAAAATAAGAACAAAAGCCAGCATTCAGCACAAGAAAGTCTAATATTAAAACTAGAATTTACGAAAACATGTCAGGATGATATACAACGAGATAACCATGGAACTTTTCCGATAGCCAGGTTACAACCCGCAAATCATACAAGGATCGGGGTTGTAACCCTTCGTCTGAACAGAACTTGGTTTCCCACCATTTATCGGCAAGATAATAATGTAAAAAATCAAGACAGTGAGAAATCTTGTACTAGATCAAGACATGGCTAAACTGGTTATACCTTATTCAATCAATCACGGCCAAGCAGATACTACGGCTTGCTACTTTAACTAACTAGGGTTATCACAGGCCTAATTACTAACAAGATGCAGTAAGATTGTTCCACAGCCACAAGCCCTGCAGACCATCCAGGTTACCCAGGTCGAAAATTAGGGGTTAAATTCAGGTGGGTATATCGTCCGGGAGACAAATGTACCCTTAGGTACGCGACGGTGTGCTGGAAATGTGCCCTACTCGACGGCAGGCTACAGATCCCAAGAGCGCCCAGGTAACGGGATTGCATGTAGCTGTGTCAATCTCTTCATGACTACTGTGTTATTCTAGTTATTAACCTTAATCCATTTTAGTAGGTACTCCTGACCGTGGTACTCAGGAGTCCCATCCTAGACATGATGCAAGACAGGACAAGTGGATTTAACAAGCAAGCAAGAAAGAACTACCCACGGTGTCAAGGCAAGTCAAGTTAAATTAGCCGTCACAACAGCGTAAGATAAATCATGTCAGGGTACTTGTCAGGAGTGCGCCATGATGGGCCACTATCATGTCAGGTTGGTCATGTCAGGAGTGCACCACTATGGGTCACTGTCGTGTTATGCTAATTCCTTGTCATACCATGCCATGTACAATAGTCATTCCAAACATATTAAGTAAAATCAAGTTCATGACAAAAGGCGTAAGGATATAAAATGGGCGTAAAAATATCTAATAAAATATCAATATACAGGGCTATAGAAAAGCCAAGCTTAAAGAAATAAGACCAAAACTCCAAGAGCCAATGGGTTAAGCAAGGGGTCAGGGGAGCAGCGTACGCGAAAAGTCATGCACGCCAGAGAGCAGCGTAGGTGAAAAGTCATGCACGCTTCAGAGAGCAGCGTAGGTGAAAAGTCACGCACGCTGAGAAAGCAGCGTAGGTGAAAAGTCACGCATGCTGAGAGAGCAGCATAGGTAAAAAGTCACGCACGCTTCAGAGAGCAGCGTAGGTGAAAAGTCACGCACGCTACAGAGAGCAGCGTAGGTGAAAAGTCACGCACGCCACAGAGAGCAGCGTAGGTGAAAAGTCACGCACGCTACAGGGAGCAGCGTAGGTGAAAAGTCACGCACGCCCAAGGAGCAGCGTAGGTGAAAAGTCACGCACGCTACAGGGAGCAGCGTAGGTGAAAAGTCACGCACGCTTCAGGGAGACACGCTTCCAACAGGAAGCGTACCCAAGTCCGCGTACGCACGCTAAGAGCGTGCGCAGCTCAGTGTGCGTAAGCTAAACAGCTCTGCACACTGCTCACTGTCTTCTCCAAACAGCAAGAACACTATGATTGAACTCAAGGCTACCCACCATCATAACTTGGCCATCCGAAGTCCAAATTCGGATTTCTAAAGTTCCAATTGGGGTGGAATTAAATGCTCTTCCACCTGGAAACATCAAAACTCATAGAAAACCAAATAAAATAGATAAAAACATACAAAAATCCCAAAATAGGAAGACTTAGATCTAGAACAATGGAGACTCCAAATCATAAAATGCCAAGAACTAATGTTGATCACCATGTCCTAATCTAGCAAATGGACCAATAAAAGAGGGTTCTCATGTAGTGGCAAGATGCACTTGCCTAGGGTTGGGAGAGTTGTGTAGAGGAAAGAGAAGAAGAAGAAGGAAATAAATGGTGGTGGTAATGAAGAGAGAGAGTGGTAGGTGGAAAATATAAAGAGGGTGGGATGTGGTGTGTTGAGGGTGGAGTGTAGGTTAAGGTGTTCCAATACCAAATAAACCAAACCAAACCAACCCAATCCAATCCAATTAAAATCGAACTATGACAAAAACCCAAAATACGAGAAATACCGAAATTCCACAAGTTGAGAAAAATAAAAATACATGCCAAAATCCAGAAACGAGTATAAATACGAAATACGGGAAATACGGGAATGAGGGTGACAGCCATGATCTCTTGCCTGATATCATTACTGGGTACACAAATATGCCTTCTATGTCGAAGTGTACCATCATCATGAATACACAACTCTACTCTCCGTCCTGTTACACATTCTGCCCTAAGCCGCTGAAGCTTAGAATCCGCTGACTGAGCTAACTTAATCCTCACAACTATACTGGACTGAACTTGCATACTGGCCATCAATAGGGGTATCAACGGATGCTTATCGGTACGGATAGGACAATATCCGTATCCGTATCTGAATTTTTTTTGTAATATCCAAATCTGATCCGATATCCGAACGGATATCTCATTTGAAACTCCGAATTCGTATCCGTCTCGGTTAACGGATATCGGATAATATCCGATCCGATTAGCTAAAAAATTTGAATGCTAGTATCCGAATATCCAAAATCCAAAATATTAAAAATTTAGTTATTATCCGAATATCCGAAAACCAAATTCAATTTCTCTACATATTTGAGTCTTTTCTTCTTATGTTGTAAATTATAATTAATATATATTACTATTATATATAAATTATATTATAATAATATTATGTAAAAGTTAGTTGAGAATAAAATACTTTAATCTTCTCTATTAATTAATATATATTACATATACATTACACTATAATATATATAAAATTTTGGATATCCGAATCCGATATCCGAATTCGATATCCGAAATTTGCAATTTAAAGTTGGATCAGATATTAATGGATTCGAATACCTTAATATCCGAATTCGTATCCGAAAATGGATAATATCCGAAAAAAAATTCGGATATCCGAATCTGATATCCAAAATTTTGAAAAATATCCGAAAGTTCGGATACAAAATCGGATCGGATTCGAATTTTCGACTATCCATTGACAGGTCTAGCCATCAATGCCACACTAGTAGAAAAAAAAACTTCAATACCCATTTTTTGAAGATCTGCTAACAACTCTGGTTGTGCGGTTAGAAAATAAGCTCCGGCCCTTCTGCTCAATGCATCTGCAACAACGTTGGCCTTCCCAGGATGATACTGCAAGTTGATGTCGTAATCCACAAATAACTCTAGCCATCTCCTCTGACGTATATTAAGATCCTTCTAGGTAAACACATACTTAAGACTCTTATGGTCGGTGAAAATCTCCACCCGATCTCCATATAAATAATGCCTCCAAAGCTTAAGTACGAAAACCACCGCTGCTAACTCCACGTCTTGGGTTGGGTAATTTCTCTCATGATCATGAAGCTGACGTGACGCATAAGCTACTACCTTACCATGCTGCATCAAGACGTATCCCAATCCCTTGCCGAAAGCGTCACAATAGACTGAAAATCCTCCAATCCCATCTGGAAGCGTGAGAATACACTACTAAAATAACCCAGATTAGCGACGTCAGGAGACGTCGCTAAATACGTCGCAGTACGTCGCTAACACTGATTTGCGACGTATTTAGCGACGAAAAAACTACGTCGCTTATAGGCAAGTCGCAGATGGTAATTTCGTCGCCGAACGTCGCTATTTGCGACGCGGCGTCCATTGTCGCTAGACGTCGCCAAATGAGCGACAGAGAGCGACGTATAAGTACGTCACCAACATTGCGACGTAAAGCGACCACTAGTGACGCTTCAAAAGTTTGTAAATGATGACGAGGCATGGCATCCACGTGGCCACGTGGGCATCGTAGCGACGTATATTAGCGACGTCGAGCGACGTAACGTCGCTAGTTAGCGACGTATAGCGACGTTTGTGTGACATCGCAGTACGTCGCAGAACGTCGCTATACGTCGCTAATATAAAAAAAATTTTAAAAAAAATATAATTGATATTTTTGTTATGCTGTGTGTCTGTGTTTACAGTGTGTGTGAAGTGCAGTGTTCGAACCATCGACAGTTTCGCTTACTGTAGTATGTTTTATCTTCGATAGAAAGAGCAACAGTTCAGGGTGCACTTCTCAGAGCTTCCTCTTCACGTCCTTCACCTTCTCGGGAACCTTTACGACGTCCGAGAAAGTGAAGGACGTGAAAATGAAGCTCTCAGAAGTGCACCCTGAACTGTTGCTATTTCTATCCAAGATAAAACATACAACAGTAATCGAAACTGTCGATGGTTCCGAACACTGTATTTCACATTCACTGTAAACACAGACACACATCATAACAAAAATACACAATATATTTTTTAAAATTTTGGCAGCATCTCCTTTGTATATCAGATCATCACTTATAACCCAGCGTAGGTATATTTGTCATCCTGTCGCAGATATCACAGTAAATATCACAATAAAAATAGGAGGCAGTGCAAAGTAAATATCAAAGACACACATCCTCACAAACATCCAATAGAGTCAAATAAAAATGGAAGATGATAAAAAGTCTCCCACCAAGTGTATAAACAACAGTGTATGAATAAACAATTTGCCCATAGGGCCAATACATACAAGTCATAAAAAAACCAATAAAATCACTGCAGACCCCTGCCACGCAACTGGGATAGAATGTAGTCATACTGCTCCTGGGTGAGCTATACCGTAGGGGCAGTAGGAGGCAGTACAATGTCTGGAGTCGGCGCCGGAGGCAGTACAGTATCTGGAGTCGGCGCCGTCGATGGACCCGGAGGACGTACCTGCTCCAACTCTCGCAGTCGCTCACCATGCACAGCAAGGGCACTCACCACCTTCTCAGTATACTGAGCGACTGAGAGAGAAAGGCTCCTCTGCGATCCGTCCAGCTCGAGCTGTCTACGCTTCGTGCGCTGCGTAGACTCGGTGAGCGTCTGCAAGTTGGCAGCTGCAGCCTGATGCAGACTCATCAGCTCCTGTATACTGCGTTCGACCGCATCAAATCGTCCGGTGACGATCGGAGGGTCGGATCGTCGCTCGACCGCATCAGAAATCTGCTGCTGCAACTCGCGACGCAGCTCCTCGATCTGACGACGAACATCTTCAGCTCATGACGACGCCTGCGTAGCCGGAGACTGTGCACTGACAGAGGGGGCCCGGGATGACTCCGAAGCCAAATACGCGCCGTAGGATCCCGTACCGTAGTACGTACCCTTCTGAAGACCGCCAACGGCGGTCATCCAGAGCTCGTCCGGCGATGGCTCTGTAGGCGGCTGGAAGGAAGTACCATCCCCTCCCTCTGCTTGCGCACTAGCAGCAGCAGCAGCATCAGCCGCCTCCTTCTGTAGCCGAACAAACTCGGCCTAGAACATGTTTGCTAACGTGTAAGTGTTTACTAAAGTCTATATTGATATCTATTTTCCTGTTTTCTAAATTATAGTCAGTAAATATTAGTTGAATAGAACTTACATATGCCTGCGTCGCCCTCTCGTCAATGAAGTCCCCAGCCCTCCGATGGGTGACCAGGAAGACGGTCACCATATTCGGGTCCTCACCCTTCTTTACCTGTTAAAATATATTATCTATTATTAGTATTAAACATTATATCGAACTATATCTAAATTAATGTCCGTCATAGGAAACGTACCAGACGACGAAAATGCTCCGTCATCGGAATGGAGCCGCCACACCACTTACCGGCGCTCGACCGCGCCACCTTGGCCTTCTCAGACCGCTCCTGGTACTGGCGCTCGCTGAATCTAGCCTTCATCGCAGTCCACTGCTCTGGCGTAATCCAACCCTGGATCGGACGTCCGGCGCGATCACGACGCTTCTGGTCGTCGATCGCATCACGGATGAGCTTGGCTATGACGGCAGGAAATTGGCCCTCGATCCTCGCCGCCCGGTGTGGTGGATAAAAATAGGTCCTCTACAAGAAGTAAAATACAAAAGTTGTATAATATACACAAATGATTATTAAAATTTAAAAATAAACAAATTTTTTACCTTGAAGTGGGCGAACCAAAAGGCCTTCCTATCTGCGGGAGCATCTGAGTAGTTGAGCCAAGGCCCACCATAGTTCTGCCTCACAAATGTCTCCAGCTGTCTCTGTACTGCAGAAGGCCGATATCTATACAATAATAATTTTTCATGAATATATATGTACATATAATCATTTGAGAAATATATAATAATTAATTAACTTACTTCATAGGCCCGTCCGTCCAAATCTCCATACGCGTCTCGCCCGGGGGAGCGCATGGAGGGTCGCTCTCACCTCCTGCCTGGGCAGGATCAGTCTGATGGCCGTCCTCCATATGATCGGCGTGGGCTCCCTCCAAAGAGCCGTCGACAGTAGGAATGCTGGACGGGGGATCAGGGATGCTGGACGCGGGATCAGGAAGGCTGGACGACGAGGGAGGAGTCGCCAACCTGCTAGAACTGCCCTGTCCCGGTAATGGACCGGGAACAGAAAGGCTGGACGACGAGGGAGGAGTCACCAACCTGCTAGAACTAGCCTGTCCCGGTAATGGACCGGGAACAGAATGGTACACTGGCGTACTCGGAGATGAGGATGAGGGTACGGAACTGCCCTCTCCATCCCCAGCCTGAGGCTGACGGGACTGCCTAATATATAATCCTCCGCGTCGTCCGAATGGTCTAGTCATACCTGACAATAAAACATATGACAATAAAACAAAAAAACATATTTATATGATGGACATCACAGATTTTTGAAAAATATCATAGTCAAAAAGTGTCACTGAAGTGTCAATAAAAGTGTCAATAGAGTGTCACTAAAGTGTCACAGATTTATATGATAGAAGTGTCACTAAAGTGTCAAATATGCTGATAAAACAAACGTACAGATTTAATCCTCTTCTGAAAATTCATCTAGTTCGTTTAGCTCATCTACTTCTTCTTCTTCTTCTTCTTCTTCCTCCTCTACATCTTCACTTTCATCTGCATCTTCCTCTTCAGATAATTCTACTTCTTCTACACAATTAGATATGTAATAGGAAACTTCCGTCGTGTCCACTTCTATAATATTTGTTACAAGAGATAGTTCATCCTGTTGATAAGCTATATCGTCAACCTCAAAGGTATTTCTAGCTTTGGTCTTGCATACTGCCCACCAGTCCGACCTTGGTGTTCTCCGTTTAGGATAACTTGTGAAGTACACGAGCTGAGCCTGACTTGATAGGACAAATGGTTCATAGGCTTGATATCGACGCCGATAGTTTATATCAACAAGACCGTGCTTGTCTACTTTCCAACCTTGACCTTCAATCGGATCGAACCAATCACACCTGAATAACACAATCTTAGCAGGCTCTATTCCATAACTATATGTCAGCTCCACAATCTCCGTAACACGCCATAAAAATTGTTGCCCGCATCAACATCTTTGTAGTTCGAAGATCTGATACACAAACAGCTGTTTTTGGTGGAATCGAGATCCACAAAGTTGTCTCTGATCGGGCAAGTTGTTGACTTGAACCTAAACCCATTAACACAGTAGCTTGGCCATATTTTTGCAGCATAAATTGGTCCCTTGGCTAGCGTTCTAATAGACTCATTCTCAAGTCTTGCGTATGGACGATCGACCTAAATACCACGAAAGAAGCAATTAAGCTCATTCTCAATCAAGTGCATATACAAAAAGGTAATTACAGAGTTCTCAAGTCTTACATATGTACTCAACCATGATGGAAAATAACGCCTCATTTCTTGTTCTAGTTCTTCTTCTGTTATGTGTGGCCTACCCGACCTCACATCATCGTTAAATATACTGAAAACAACATCGTTCAATTAATGTAATAGTATAATAATTAACACTATTAAAATAATATAGACGTATTAATTACTTACCCCTCCAGTTTCTCTACTTCCTCCTCGTCGCAGTTGAGTAATACATACACCTGAGCAGCCCTTAGCTCATCATCGTTCAGATATCTCTTTTTCATCTTACCCGATGGCTTTCCTGGAGCATTGAATACCTTCAGTATTGTATCATTACTTTCATGATCTCTCTCGTCGTTTCTGGAAGCTCTCGTTCTATTAGTTACAACATGAGGCTTGAAATACATCGAACAAAAGTTTGTAATCTCCTCGAGAACATAGGCTTCATAAATAGAACCCTCGACCCGTGCCTTATTTTTCACCTTTCTTTTTAGGTGATTCAAATGTCGCTCGAACGGGTACATCCATCGATATTCGACGGGTCCACCAACACGTGCCTCATAGGATAGATGAATCGGCAAATGCTCCATAGAGTCGAAGAATCCAGAAGGAAACACCCTCTCTAGCTTGTATAGTGTTACCGCAATGTCCTTCTCTTGCTTTTCTAGACGATCAACGAGCAATTTCTTAGAACAAAGATCCCTGAAGAATATGCTAAGCTCCGTCAATGGATCCCAAACTGCCTGCGGTAAGAATTCTCGAAATGCAATCGGAATTAACCTCTCCATGAATACGTGACAATCGTGGCTTTTCATACCCGTCAATTTGTTTTCCTTCGGATCGACACATCTTCTCAGATTTGACACATATCCGTCTGGAAATTTTAGGCCCTCGATCCACCGACAAAGTCTCACTTTATCCTCCTTGTCCAGCGAAAAAATTGACTTCGGAAGGAACTGTTTTCCATTCTGCTGTATCAAATGCAACGCAGGGCGTTTGCATATTTCTTTTAAGTCCAACCTGGCCTTGAGATTGTCTTTCGTTTTTCCCTTTATGTCCATCACAGTATTAATTATGTTATCAAACACATTCTTCTCAATATGCATGACATCAAGATTATGTCTGATCAGATTGGTACTCCAGTATGGCAGATCCCAGAATATGCTCCTCTTTGTCCAGTTATGAACTCTACCAAATCTATCGCACTTGTACCCAGTTGTAGGATCTTCGATAGCACTTGGGAAATCTTTAACCTCTTTCCATATCGTGTCTCCGCACCACCTTGGCGGTGGATCACCCTTCTCTACAATGCCGGCACGGAAAGCATTCCTGTTCCTTCTGAACGGATGATCTTTTGGCAGAAATTGCCGATGACAATCAAAGAAGCACGGCTTTCCGCCGTGTTTCAAGCGAAAAGCCTTACTACGGTCCATGCAATACGGACATGAGAGACGGCCATGAGTGCTCCATCCAGATAACATTCCATAGGCCAGAAAGTCGTTGATGGTCCACATAAGGGTTGCCTTCATCTGAAAATTCTGCTTCCTGGAAACATCGTACGTGTTAGCGCCTACTTCCCATAACTGATTCAACTCATCTATCAAAGGCTGTAAGTACACGTCAATGTTCCTCTTGGGATTATTCGGACCAGGAATTATAACGGTTAGAAACATGTACTGAGTCTTCATGCACATCCAAGGCGGTAGGTTATACGGAGTAACAATCACAGGCCAGCACGAATACTGGGATCCCGAAAGACCAAAAGGAGTAAAACCGTCAGAAGATAGTCCCAACCTGACATTTCGCGGATCTGAAGCAAAATCTGGATACACTCGATCAAAGTGCTTTCACGCTTCTCCATCGGATGGGTGATCCAACACTCCTTCAATATGTTCTCGCATGTGCCAACTCATATTTTCGGCCGTCTCTTTCACCATAAATAATCTTTGCAACCGCGGCGTTAAAGGCAAGTAGTCCATTGAATCGGTCGGTCTTCTTGCACCGGTAGACCTTCCTGTACTAGTTGTCTTATAGCGATCAGCACCACAAAATCTGCACACATCTGCGTCCTTGTCGTCTTTATAGTACAGCATGCACCCATTGCGACAGGAATCGATTTTCTCGTATCCCATCCAGAGCGATCTCACCATCCTCTTAGACCGGTAGAAGTCTTTAGGCAACTTAGCACCCGCCGGCAAGATCTCTATAATCAACTCCAACACTCGGTTGTAGCATTCTTACGACATGTTAAAATCTGACTTAATGCTCAACAGTCTTGTAACCACCTCCAACGGTGAATGATCCTCACAACCAGGATACAATGGAGTCATTGCATTCTCCAGCAACTCCATAAACTGTGCAGCATCGGCGTTCGGTGCCTCCTCAGGTGCATCATGAACGAAACTAGGCCCCACAGCGTCGAAAACCATGTTTACGCACCCGTCGTCATATGCATGATTATCTGAAACAAAATTAGGTCCCTCATGCATATACGGCTCAACGTAAGGCTCCGGCTCTGATGCTAAAGACACAAGTTCTCCGTGTGCGGTCCACTGATAGTAATTAGGCGTGAAACCCCTCGAGTACAAATGATATGTCACTTCCACTTCTGGATAATATTTCACGTTATGACATTTCACACACGGACACTTAATTTTGGTGCCGTCCATGTACTGAGGGAACGCCTTAGCAAACTGCAGGAACTGCTCTACTCCCGCTATGTATTCATCCCGCACACCACACATATCATCAGAACGACGATTGTACATCCATGAACGATTCCGCAAGTAGTAATTCATATCCATTTGAAAATAATTCTGCAAAGATGGACACACATTATCCAACAGGCACAAATTCGTATATAATGTCTTATTATGGGACACACATTAGTAGCGGACAGTTACTAATAACAATGATATGCAATCTAGGTCAAACTAGGTTGTACTAAGTCAAACAAAGTCAAACAAGGTCAAAGTAGGTCAAGGGTTGACCTATAGTTGACTTTGTCAACTCTTAGTCCAATCTAAGGAAACTGAGAATACATCTCAGGAAAATAGGAAGGGAAATCAGTTCCCAGTCCTGCATGTCTTCGAGAACCAACACACACTCCAATTTCTCATACTCAAACATATAGCCTATTCTAATTAAGCAATCCTGCAGTAAACACAAACTTAAACATGTGGGGATCATTATAACTCATCAAAAGGAATCAGTTTAATTCAGTTCAAGGAAGAACAGCAAACCAAATTCCTGAGTTTTCATCAAACCAATTTAAATCGAACCCCATGTCCAATATCCCATTCTCAAATCACAAGCCTAATCAGAAATAAAATTACCAGAGAGAGCCAAGGGGAGTGGCTTGACCAGAGAGAGGGCCACGGCGGAGGGAGCTCGACCCGGGGGAGCCGGAGGAGAGGCTCATATTTTTTTTTTTTGAGGCTCATATATATATATATATATATATATATTGAGGGAGGGCCCACTTGTCATATATAGAGTGTATCAAAACTTTGATACCCTCTTTTGTATGAAAGTTTTACTCGGACTAGCCACTCGCGATGGTGACATTCTTCCGGACCCACCGACATCTTTGCATGCACCATGCCTAGAACGGAGAAGAAGAGGGGTATTATCATGATAATTGGTACTGAAATTTGCTATCATTGTGAAGGGTTCCATGCATCCCTAGCTCTTTCCCCCTTTCTTCATGTATAGAATTTTCGAACACTCAAATCTTCACAAGACGAGTATATGACAAGTAGCCATTGCACATCACAAATCGAGACTTGCAACGTGCGACGGAGTCAATTGGTGTATGGGTGCAGATCGATGGATAGAATAGGAATTCAATCTCATTCCGACAGATACTTAGATATATATATTTTAATTTTTAGTTGTGATGGCTCATCTAGACTAATTTTTTTATTACGATTAAGAGTTAGTTTTGGATTTATTTAATTTTTTTACTTAATTAATTGAAAAGTAGAGATAACGTACGTAAATTACATACCTTCCCATTAATACAATTAATAACCACTAATAATTACACACATCCTACTATAATAAATGCTCACCCAACTCAAAGTTAATTTTACTTCAAAATATTTTATACTGATTATGTATGTGTGTGTGTGTGTGTCCGTGTCCGTGTGTGTCCGTGTGTGTCTGTGACTGTGTGTGTGTGTGTGTGTGTGTGTGTGTGTGTGTGTCAGTATCCGTGTGTGTCCGTGTGTGTATGTGTGTGTGTATGTCCGTGTCCGTGTGTGTCCGTGTGTGTGTGTGTGTGTGTCCGTAGGAGAGGAGGAGGAGGAGGAGGAGGAGGAGGAGTTAGGTTAGGGTTTACCTGACGAAGAGGAGGAGGAGCTCGAGGAGGAGGAGGAGGACCACGACGGGGTAGGGGTCGCCGGAGGAAATCACGGGGGGGGGGGGGGAGTCGCCGGAGGAGAAAATTTGGAGAGGGGGAGGAAATTTGGAGAGGGAAAAATTTTCGAGTGGGAGGAAAAAGAGCACAACGTGCCCTAAGTAAAATAGTTAGCGACGTCACCAGTTGACGTCGCTAATAGTCGCAAAAATTTTAATATAGGCGACATATTTTTATACTATGTCGCTGGACGTCGCTGTTCAGCGACGTCGCGTTCATAGTGTCGCTGAACGTCGCTATTCAGCGACGGTTTGCGACATCAATTGTAGGGAGTCGCTAGCTAATATTTTTAGCGACGAAATTTTAATCCGTCGCTACATAACGTCGCTAATAGAACATATTTTAGTAGTGATAGGTGCCGTCATCAATCCTTGCTTCAACTTCTCAAATGAACTCTGACACTCTGCTGTCCAAGCAAACTGTACATCCTTGCGGGTCAACTACTTCAGTGGTGCTGAAATTCGAGCAAAGTCTGATATAAACCGCCGGTAATAGCCGGCCAATCCTAGAAAACTCCAAACTTCTGCGACGGTACTGGGAACTGGCCATGTCTCTATAGCCACTATCTTCTGGGGGTCTACTTCCACTCCACCTCTGTTGATGATGTGACCCAAGTACGAGATATGATCCAGCTGAAACTCGTACTTACTGAACTTTACATACAACTGGTGCTCTCTGAGAATCTGAAGAACTACACGAAGATGCTTCTCATGCTCTGCCTCATTCTTGTTATAGACTAAGATGTCATCTATAAACACTATCACGAACTGGTCCAAATAGGGCATAAAGATACGATTCATGAGTTCCATGAATACGGCTGGCACATTGGTTGCTCCAAATGGCATAACAAGGAACTCCCAATGTCCATATCTGGACCTGAACGCTGTCTTCTGGACGTCTTGCTCTCTGACTCTGATCTAATGGTATCCTGACTGCAAGTCAATCTTCAAGAATACTGTCGCTCCTCTGAGTTGGTCAAATAAATTATCTATCCTTGGTAGAGGATATCTGTTCTTGATTGTTATAGAGTTCAAGGTACGATAATCAACACATAATGTTGACGTACCATCCTTTTTTTTACAAAAAGTATCGGGGCTCTCCAAGGTGATACACTAGCACGAATGAATCCCTTGGTTCTAAGTTCTTCAATCATCTTGTACAAGATCTCTAACTCTGAAGGTGCCATCCTGTAGACTCCCTATGACACTGGTGCCGTCCCTGGAAGCAAATAAATGGTGAACTCTATCTCTCTCTCTCTGGAGGCATGCCTGGAAGCTCTTCGGAAAATACATCAGAAAACTCTTCTACTACTCTGGAAAACTGAACTGCCACTGCCATCCGCAATACTGGTAAAGAAGGTTCTACTTCGCCTCTGGAAAATGAAAACTCCGGTTCGCTGGGAATACCAAAAATAATCCTGCCAATATGGCAGTCTATTCTTGCGTATTAACCCGTCAACCAAACTATTCCTAGGACCACATCATAGTCGGCCATCGGAAATTCTATCAATCTAGCGGAAAACTCTCTACCGCTAACTACGATTCGACACGAGGAATAGACTCTATCTACTCCCACAAGACCGTTACCAGTAAGTATATTGAGACTTACTGATAATGACTCGTGCTCCAGTCCTATCCGTTTTGTGAATCGTACAGACATAAATGAATGCGATACACCCGAATCAAATAATACGGACATTGAAAAAGAGTTGACGAGAATGGTACCTGCCACCACCACACCTGATGCCAATTATTCTGCTACGGTCAGAGCCATAGACTGTCCTTGTCCTCTTGGTGCTGGTCCCCTCTATTGGAAACCTCTCTGCCAGTTCTGAATCTGAGCGTGGGCATACTGCTGAGCCTGAGACGGTAATGGCCTCGGAGGCTGGTACTGCTATTGCACTGGTACTGGACCCCTAACCGATGGACTGGTTAGGTTTGATGACGATGTACTAGCTCTTTTCGGACAGGACCCTATCTTATAGTTCGGTGCCCCATAAGCCAAGCATAATCCCTGTGCTCTACGACACTCTGATACTACATGTCTGGCTTCCCACAATAAGAGCAGCCCATTGCGGAAGACTGCTTCTGCTTCTACTGCTGAGGATATGTCGGTGTCGAGTGCTGAACTGATGAAGCTGTGGTCACCCTCCTAGGAGCTCTAATAGTCAAAGCCCTAGCTGTCGGGACTGGTACTGATGAATAGGACATCTGTCCATGAGACCTTTTCTGTCTTCCGCTTCTGTTTACAATCCTCTGTAAAGTATACTCATACCTCTTTGCTGCTCGCATGACGGCATCAAACGTCTGGTGCTCAAATTGCTCTACTGATATGATGATCTCTAGGTGGAGTCCCTGCTGGAATCGCTGGGCTCGATCCAATTCGGTTGCCACCAAGGTAGGAGCAAACCGACTGAGTCTAAAAAACTCGGCCGCAAATCCATCGACCGTCCTCCCCATCTGCTTAAGATTAGTGAATTTCGTCTATAAATCATACCGAGCTACTACGTCAAAGTATTTGGTCTGGAACTTATTGCTGAACACCACCCATAAGACAGGCGTCGGTAATCCGACTGCTATCAACGCCCACCAGCTGTGGGCTAAGTCCAATAACTGCAGGCGCACAACGGCCACCTTCTCTTCCTCAGGAATCTTAGCTGCCTCTAAGATAACTTCTATGTCCTGAAGCCACGCATCAGCAGTGATAACATCTTCACTGCCGCTAAAGAAAGGAGGGTTCAGACGCTTGAAGCTGTTAGCCGCGTTGTTCCCTTGGTAACCAACTCTGCCTATGGCATCTTATACTGTCTGGTACAGGACATCGCCCCGACGATCTTGAGATGCAAGAAATTTCCTTATGAGTCCCACTAGGGTTCTATTATCAGGCTCTGCGGTCTGGACTGGCTGAATTGGGGGCTCTTGTCCCCTGGTAGGCACGACTCTGGAGGCTACCCCTGAATGCTGGGCTTGGTCTCCAGGTTGCTGCTGGTTCACTGAAGGTGCTCCGCCTTGCTGATCGGTAGAACCAGGAACAATGTCGCTGAAGAAACAACATGGGGAACCATAAGGAAGGACCATGATAGATCGAGGATATAAGCATGTGATCAAGTCAAGATTTTGGAAAGATTAGAAGACACGAGTAGAGATCAAGGGCGAGTGCTGATTGAGACATCTATTTCATGAAACCCTCGCACATCTTGATTTACAAGACCTGCATGGGCCACCACTTAAACCGTGTCATGCCCCAGAACCAGAATACTGGAGAGCGGGGGACAAACACAGCCAGCTACGTACATTGAAGTGTAACCCACCTCGATGTATGGTCACGGCTACTAGATGCATGAGGGTTTTACTACAAGCCAACGGTCACTTATGGTCAAGAACAAGCCTAGTGTCTCAATCTCAAACAAGCAAGTAAATGTAACAAGATGGTAGATTATCATATATATAAAGTAAGGCATCCCATACATTACATATTCAGATGATCATGAAGCTAGTCATACAAAATACGAAGACTAGCAAGAGTTTAAGTCATACATGATCAACCCTAGGATTTGTCAATCATGTTACAGCCCTTAGGCCGACATGAATACAAATTTAACACGAACTAACACTTGCTCGACGGATAAATGTCTCAAAAGAATAATTTACAATAGAGTAGGAGAGCAAAATAAAACCCACTCGTTGCTAGGAATGCGTCTAGTGTTCACCATCTGGCTGGAAGATCCTCGGGTGCTACTCAGAAATCTGGCCATACAAAACAGCTGGGTCAGACCCCAGAAAGATCAAGTGCCACAAGGTAGGCTTCACTTAAGAACTAAAACCAGCATATTAGCACATAAAAACATAAAGATAACGAAAGACATGAATTAAGGGAAACAGGGTAATAAATGATAAGATATCTAAAGGACTATTCCAGTAACCAAGTTACAACCCGTAAATCAAACAAGAACCAGGGTTGTAACCTTTCACCTGAATAGAATTTAGTCTCTAACCAATTATCAATAAAGTGCAGTATAACAGTAACGTGCTGAAATAACCAGTACTGGACTTGCCTAGACAAGAGTAGACGGGACTTCATCTATCAATCACGGCCAAGCAATGAGTATGGCTTGATATTTTAACTAACTAGGGTTATCACAAGCTTAGTTACTAACAAGATGCATCGAGATATTCCAACAGCCACAAGCCCTGCAGTCTTAATTCAGGTTATCCGATCACAAGTTGAAAGAGTTGGATTAGGTGACTTAGGGGTGAAACACATGACAGTGTGCTGGAAATGTGCCCTACTCGAAGGCAGGCTATAAGTCCAATTAGAGAGCCTAGATAACGGGATTGCCTATAGCTGGGAAATCTCTTCATGGACTACTTGATCAATCTAGTCATTATTCTAGTCAGATTTAGTACGAATCCCTGACCGTGGAAATCAGGAATTCATGTCCTAGACATGATGCAAGACAAGACATGTAGCTTGTCGATACAATCAAGAGAAATCATCTACGGTGTCAAGACGAGAGTTATATGTTACTTGTCGAGATTACATGTCTTGTTATGTTACTTATCAAGTCAAGAGTGTGTCATAACAGACCACCATCAAGAATTATCATGTCAAGTTATTGGTCAAGTGTGCACCACGACGGGTCACTATCAAGAGTTATCATGTAAAGTCATATTATCATGTCGTGTTCATGTAAGTACACCACGACGGGGTACTATCAATGAGTTATTTAGAAAGTGTACGTGCCATACCAAGATCGTGTTTAGAGCTCAGAGTACATGTGCAATCATGGAAAATAACACTATAGGACTAGTCAAATAGAGAGTACAAACAAAATCACAATTCACACTAAGGACCAAGGGGTATTATGAAGAGCATAGACCCAAGATGGCTGTGCTGAGAGTGGCATGCACCCAAGGCTATGCGGCTAAGACAGAGGATATCATGGAAAGACAAGGGTTTTGGAAAGGCATGCGCCTGGAGCTATGCGCCCAGGCCTACGTGCCCACATGCATGCGCCTGCATGTTTGCGCTTGCATGTATGCGCCCAAAGGGTAGAGTCAGGATATCTTGGAGAAAGTCAAGAGACTCACTCTAGGACAAGTGCACGCATGATAGGGTCTATGTGCCCAAGGAAGGAGATATGGTGCACTTGTGTTCATACAAAACTATACGCCCAAGCCAGGGAGGGCCTTGGGGCTATGCGCCTACTAAAGGGAGTAAAGGGACTTGGGCGCATATATATGGCAATGCTCCCAGGGAAGCGTGCAATGGACGCATAACAAATCTATGCACCTAGTAATGTGCTTCTTCCCCAACCCTAGAGCACAAGTTCATTGAACCCATGAACGTCTCAAGATCATAATTCGCTCAAAACAAAACAAAATTCGGGTTTTCAAAGGTCTAACTTGAGTAAAATCGAATTCTCTACAACATGGAACAATTAAAACTTGAAAATAATGAAGTTTGAGAGATCAAAACCCAAGAAAGTCAAGTTTTGCATAAACTTAGATCTACAAAAACTAATCCTTCAAAACCAAAAATACCAAGTACTAAATAGCCTTAGAATCATGTAGGAAAGATAATGGAACAACAAAAATGGAGTTCCTCCATGAAGCAAGCTAGCACTTGCCTTTGGAGGGGAGAGGTTTTAATGGAGAAGAATAAGTTATGAGAAATAATAAAGAGAGCGAAAGAGTAGTTGGGTTATAAAGGGGTGGTTTCATCTTGAACCAACTTGGTTCAAACCAAGCCAAAATAAACCAAGCCAATCTAAACCAAGACCAAACCAAGCCAAGCTATGCTAGACAAATCAAAATATGGGTCGGGAGTCCGTACACGTATACTGAAAATACGTATATCGAAAAATGGGAGTAACACTTTTGCTCTATTTTTATTGCACAACTTTCGGGTCAATTTAGGCCAATTTTGCATCTACCGTAGAACTTGTCGTATTTTTCTATTTAATTTTAGGAGTCAACTTCGACCCAACCCATTCGACATAATATATAGTTTTGACCTATTTTGAGCTTATACACACATGCTGATGGTGTTCCACTCAATCGAGTTCCCATGTCCTATTTATTTTCAAATGGCACACAAGACCTATCTAATAGACTTTCAGGTTCTATTTTGACCCAAAAAATTCTATCGGCTCAAACCTAGTCCAACTAGCTCGGTAGAGTCCATCCTAGGTTGCTCTAATCATAAAGGATCATATCTAATTTATTATTAACAATTAAATAGTAGCCATCATTGATGGAAAGCATCCTATGTATCACTCAATATTACTCTTCCATATTAAGAAACCCATTGATTGCATATCTTTTGATTAGGTTACTAAAACTCAACCAAATCTTCTCAAACCAATTCCTGTCAAACCCCAACTCATAATCCCTCAAAATTTTATATATTCATGTCCATATATGGAAGGCCCCTCTCCCCCAAACCATCAAAACCGAAATTCTTTTAGCCTTAAGGCCGACAACCACCTTTCAGTCTAGCCATCAAAACTACCCCTTCTTGACCTCCCTCGATGCTCCACAAGGGTTTATTGTGAAGTTAAGACACCCCTCTTCAACTTAATCCTCCAAGAGCCACGATCGTTCATTTGATCGGTAGAGAGCAAAACTCGAGCCATATTCACAACATAGTGCTGAAATTCGAACAACAGATTATTCCATTTCTAAATCTTATTTCTATGATTTTTATTAATCAACCCTCCATCAAATAACTCTAACATGTACCCTTATAAGTCTTCTATCATCTCCAATTGTCACCTCACGTGGTTCTCAACAGTTTGTCCGTGGTGAGTGTTCATGAAACTTGGTCCAAGCTGAACCAATTTCGGTGCATGGATGTTTTTGATGACTTGGGAAGCCTTTCGACCTCAAACAAATTATTGGTAATGATCCTAACATCCCTCTCTATCATCTATAATGCTTAATAATGATCTCGTCGAGTTATTTATATATTTATCAGCCCATTTTTGTCGTACAAATTATTGAACATCGAAATCCATTGATCTAGCATAGCCTTTTAATCTCTAAACCTCATAGAATATTTCTATAGATTTATTGGGTATCTTTGACATAAAATCATATTATTTCTCATATTATTGTGAATTATTTCAGAAATTAAAACTTCTATTTTCTATGGTTATTTGATTTTGAACTTATTCGACAAGTTGGCAACTTATGTTACTGGTTAATATTTATAATTTGACACTTTGTTTTTCTTTTGTATATATATATATATATATAAATAAATAAATAAATATATATATATATATATATATATATTTTATATATATATATATATATATATATATATATATATATATAATTGTCCAAAAATACTTATTTAATTATTTCAGAATTGAAAAATATTCGTTTTATATATAAAAGTATTATTTTATTTTAACATGATACAACATATGGTAGGTATGGTTATATGTAGTTATGTATTAGTAAAGCAAGTTGGTTTGATACTTTGTTTTCTTTATATATATATATATATATATATATATATATATATATATATATATATATATATATATATATATATATATAAAGTCTAAAATTATTTTAGATTAATATTTCAGAATTACAATGTATTCTAAAATATTATTTCGCCATGATAGGGTGAAATGATGTATAGTGGATATGGTTATGTAAAGATATATACTAATTTAGCTAGAATAGGCTAGTTGAGACTCTCTCTCTCTCTCTCTCTCTCTCTCGATATATATATATATATATATATATATAAAAAAAAAAAAAAAAAAAAAAAAAAAATATATATATATATATATATATATATATAAATAAAAAAAGATATATATGGTCATCAGAGAACATAAAAGTAATAGAAGTAAGTAGCACTCATCCAAGTTACTATTGGCCAATAATGTGTGTGAGAGTGTGTATAGTAGAAACTAAATAGTGGCCCCTGCGCTAATAGTTGTTCTCTCCCTCCCATGATACTATACAGGCTTCATCTCCACAACACACAAACATGTGTCGTCTATATGATACCGTTTATCCCTTAATAGCTGTTAGGTCTTCTACGTGCTTATCTATTAGCAGTTATATCCTATCGTACGACCTGTATGCACCGATGCGCGGTCGGTAAAAAAGTTTGAAAATATATGCATTCGCGACTCGTGGCACACATGTGTTAAGGCCAATGAATGTGGTACAAACATAGGTCAGTCCCTTAACTCTAGGTCATTATGCATAAATAAATATAAGTAATTGACTAATTAGCATAAATGTAACATGCTGAAATAAATGTACAAAATTAGAAAGTCAATGCAAGGTATACTTGCCTGGTGGTGGTGTGTTGATCTGACAATGTCCAGAAGAATCCAATAACCGGGATCGATACATAGAAGTCCAAATTCACAAGGAAAGGAAATACGTGATTAGTCATGATCGAAAACAATATATTCTAAGAGGGAAACTTAATTTAAAAAATCTTACATAGAACATATATATATATATATATATATATATATATATATATATATATATATTTTATATATATATATATATAAATATATATATATATATATATATATATATATATATGTATATACATCATAATTGTTATTTTAGAAGTACTCCAATTAAAAACTCATTATAATAATTAAGCCCCTTTAGCAAGGAATTTAGAAATACATATTTAACTTATATAACACTATATAGATAAAATTCCTTTAAAATCCCAAAACACATTTGTATTGAAGTCCAATATATATAGTATGTAAGCTTAAAATATTAGTATGATTAAATGCCTAAAACCCAATATATAAATATCGAAAATAAAAAGTTAAACCCATTTGTCAATGCACAGTCTGAAGCCCAACAATATTAAGAGCTTTTTTTTCCTCTTTTTATATCCCAAAACCATCAAATAACCCAAGGCCAAATCCACATTGGAAGCCCAACATATACGCAATATTCTTCCATCATCATAATAATAATAAAATAATAATAGTGATAATAAGAATAACAATAATAATAATATATTAAAATAAAAGAACACAGAGTGGGGGAGAGAGAGAGAATAGAGTAGAGAGAAATAGAGACAAATCAAGAGGAAGAAGAGAGAGAATGGAGAGATCGAATAAGCAGAAGCGGAAGGGATCGAGCTCACCATTTGTGTGCTCTCGGTTACGGAGGCCGAAGCTCCATCGGGGTTTGAGGGCTCTGCGTGGTGGAACTCCGGTCTGGGCACAGAGATCGGCTTGGCAAAGTCCATCATGGGGGTCATCGAAGGTTGGTCGTGTTATTGTCGGGGCACAATTTTCGATAAAAAACTGAGAAAATGAAACAATTATAAGAACGATGTTCCAACGCAACACTTCTAGGAAGGTTGCGCAAGTTTAACGAAGATCTAAGAAGATCTCGTTATGTAGCACCCAGTTTCCCAAATGAGGGTAATTTTGAAATTTTGTATTTATAATTATTTTAATAATGATATTTAATTCATGATATGATTTTTGGTAATTTTAAATCATTTTAAAATTATTTAAATCAATGACTTGTGGTTTTGACGTTTTGCTAGTGAAACCCTAGAGACTGTTTGACCTAGAACCTAACCATGTGATTATGATATTTTAATGTTATTTTTGGCCTAAGAATATTTTTGCATTTGACCTCTTGGAATTATTTTGATATTATTTAATTATTTAGGATATTGTTTTGGGGTTATTTGAGTCGGGTTTGAATTTCAACTCAATCCGACTTGAAACGGGGACCCGGGGATAGTTTGACTCTAGTGGGACCCACACACTAGTTAGGCATGGCCCACATGATATTAATTTTAGTCCACATGATAGAAATATTTTAGTTAGAGGTTAGACTAATTATTATGGATAAGGTTAGTGTGATTAGAGACTTTAGAATGACTAATTTAGCCCCAACCAATTAGCCCTTTCCTAATACTCATAGAATAGGTTAGTGGGGGCATTTTGGACCTTACCATAATAGGACAAATAGTCCCATATGGCCAGCCACTTTGGGAGAGGATAGGCTCAAGTTCATTTCATTATTCTCATCCACACTCTCTCTCTTGTTCTTCTCCAAATTCCTAGAGAGCAATCCCTAACAATTTCTCTACCAAATCATTCCATTTCACCACCAAATCTTCTTCTTTCCCTCTCCATTCTAGCCAAGGAGGAAGCTACCCAAGTTTGGGAGGATTTGGAGCTCGTTCGTGTTCTTTTGGAATCTCTACGTGTCGGTGTCGCTCCGGGAAGGCTTTTCTTCGATTCGATCTACCGGGAGGTATAAATCCCTTCTCCTTTTCATTTCCTTATACATATAGGTCTATTTTGAACCCATAGGAATGATCCTATAGTTGTATCTCCATTTGTGTCCATTTCGTGTCCATTTAGAGGTCATAGGAGTGTCCTTTGTGTTGTGGTTGTGTCCATGTGAGAAAATCCCAAATTTGGACACACACTCTGTTGTTGTTATGTATGAATGAATTATTACATGTTTAATCTCATATTTTTGTATTGGAGATGTGTTCTATAGTGTCTCATATATATATTAGTGTAGAGAGTGATTTTTTGATATATTATGTTATATACTTGTGTTCTTTTGTCTCAAACTACCTAAATCCGTCATCCTTTTTATCCACGTTTTTAATTTCAGCCATAACTTAGAAATGTCATAACTTCTAGCTCAAAGCTTGATTTAATCTCCTATTTTTTTTAAAAGAAGCGTATTAAAGTTAGCTTTCCAAAAACATGTATTAAGAGGCCTAATTCTTTCTGTAACTTTCTGGAGAATTATTTGAGTGTCAGCTGTATGAAAGACAAACGCGTTCTCGGTGTTTTCGCGATTCTGGGAGTTTCCGAAAACGAAACCGCGATCCGTTTAAAGTTTCGGAAAGCTAACACATAGATCTATAACATACTTTAATCCTAAATTTTAATTCATGCTGAGATGGTACAGTATTGATTATTAGTAGGAGTTACTATTCGGCATATGCATTTTGTGCACCCTTGTGTGTAATATAATGTTCTATTTGATTTTAACCCATGTTAATGTATATACATTATGTAATTAAATAGAGAATACAAGCATGAGTAAATAGTTAAATAAATGATGTATGAGGTGTAAGTATCCTATCTAATGTAAGCATGTATAAGTATGGCTTGTAATGAATATATTGGTTCCATAGTATGTAATGTATGGTGCATATAGTGGTGCAAGAGAATAATGAATGATGAATGAATGCAAGCATAAATGTAATGTAATAATAGATGTAATGTATGCAATATACAAGTTAATGAGATGTAATGTTCTATGTTAACACAAATCCTATATTACCTCATGTACCCCCTTACACTATGTTGACACTATCACACTTGACACATTGTTCACTTACACTTTGACATTCTTTGATATGTATACACTATGTATGCCCATTTAACCCTCACTTGCTCCTTTGCCATGTTCACATACACACACATAGCCTCTTAAATAAGTATTTATGAATATAGTTAACTTAGCTATGTATGTATATTATATATATGTTAGCATATTGTGTTGTAATATATAAGTTTATATAACCATTTGAAATGCCATGATTATAGACCTAATGTTGAATACCAATATATGCATGTGTATATATGTAAGGGGGTACATGAGGTAATATAAGTATAAACTGCTTAGGCTTATACTGTTAGATGCATGAGACCTAGGACAGCGTTCTACCGCCGACACTGCGGCGTAGGCTGGGCGTTGTTACATTCTCGTGCCCTAACTCTAGGGTACGGGTCGTGACACGTTTTTAGTGGTAGCCCATGCAGGTCGAGTTTATGTAGTGGTATTCAAACTTGAGTACCACTACAACCTGCAGTAGGAATAGGATATATCTTGAAGGTACTCAATCACAGTTAGAAACCCTTGAGAGATTCCCGGAATGACCCTTGAGAATCTTATTTTAACTTCGATTTGAGAACTCTTTTTTCCCTTGATTTGATTTATTTTTACTTACTGTTGTTAAATTTGATTTTGATGGATTATGGTTGAATTTGAGTTGTATTCATTGATTTTGATGAATGATTGTCGAATTTTGAATCTTGATGATAGTTGTTGCATCCGAGTTGTATTTTGATGGATTTTTGTTCATTTTGAATTTTGAAGTTCGTTAATAAATTTGATTTGATTTATGGGTATTTATTGTTGATTTAATTTAATTTTTTTTGACAAGATAAAATTATATGGGCTAGGTCATCTATGTTATGGAATCTAGTCTTCTACAGTCACATTAGCCAGCATGGTGAGGACATATAGTCTGACTCTGGATATATTTCTCGGGTGTGGGAATTTAAGGTTTTCGCAACCAAGCTAGCGGCACCGCAAAAATGTTAAATACCATGATTCTAGAGGTATGTGCATAAGTCAAGGACTCTGTGATTATCGTAGCCTTGCTTACTAGTATGACGGGAATTTAGAGTACCATAATTTTGGATAGACGCATATGATTATCAGATTGTACCTTAAATATTTTCAAGCATGTTTTCTCTAGTTTGATGCAGTCCTTCAAAAAGAATTATTATTTGTTTTGCTTTGTTTTGCTTCTAATTATTTAACTTAGGAGTAGCTTGTCTAACTTCTTGCTATGAGTTTCTTCTTAATACAATGAATCGATGATTTTGCTAGACTTTATCTTGGATTTGATATTTAGCTCTGGTTTCAAAATGGTTCCTTCTTTTAGGCAAATAAGCAAACAGCTTTTATCGTTATTTCCTTCTTGCTATTATTCTAGTATTGAATAATAATAAAAAAACTGCCTTGATTTCGTCAATCACCTATTTTGCGATCTTGGTAGGAATCTAAATGTTGGTCTTAACGTAGAATTAACTTTTTTTAGGACATGAGAATATATGAGTATATTTACATAGTGGACACTTGCCTGATACGTATGCATGCTACACTTGATTTTTTACCTATCTAAATACATATTAATATGTTGTTAATGTTAAAATTTTCAAAACCCCAATATTTCTAGTTTTCTGCTTTTCCAGTTTAAATTCGTAATTTAAATATAAATTTCATGTTATTAGTTTTGTCTACATAACTGCACATGTATAATATCTGCAGAGTTTCAATTTTTAGAGAAATTGGTTAAGTTATGTTAAATTTGTAAAATCTGAGACTGCATTATGATAATATTACACTGGTTTAAATGTTAGCTTATTTTCAGATTTTGTATGTAAATGCTGAACTAAAACTGGGTTTAACCTTTCAATACTGAGCTATAACCCTGTACAAGGACACACACACACCCTAACTTAGTATACGCTGTCATGTAACCTAACCTTTCCTCTCTATGTTATGATCACATACTTGTATATATATATATAGAGCTTAGGCATACATGTTATAATATATGTATATACATAACTAAATCTCTACCTCTTATAGATGTTTATGGTTAGCCATGCATGTTATGATTAAATAGGTTGTGTATTGTAGGTTGTTAACCCATATGCCATGAGTAGTGTAACAGGATAGCTCATATACAATTTTATGTATATTTCACATACACCCATACACACACAAACCACATAACATTACATAATGCTAGTTTTTCCTCTCTAACGCTCTCTCTGTATATATATATTGTGATTTGGATTTCAATGCAAGTAATTTTCAATTCTTTAATTTTTGAATTTGATTTTCTGTACCCTTTTTCAGATAATTGGTAGTTGCCTTTATTTTGTTTTGATAAGTACCAGTTTCATATAGTATGGTAGACCGCCTTACAGTTTTGATGGTTTGTTGTTTATGTAACTTCTCTAGTTTAGCACCCTAGATTGCTTGTATGTTTTGATACCCTATTACCGTTTCGGTTAGCATGACTAGTATACCTAGATGAGACTTTCACTGCCACCGTATGCCATGACCCTGTATGTCGTCCTTTTGATCACATGATTTGTTTTAATCTGGGACTTTGATTGTGGGGGTTTGACCTAGAGGGAGTATGGACATTTTAATTTCGAGGACAAAATTTTTTTAAGGTGGGTAGAGTTGTAGCACCCAGTTTCCCAAATGAGGGTAATTTTGAAATTTTGTGTTTATAATTATTTTAATAATGATATTTAATTCATGATATGATTTTTGGTGATTTTAAATTATTTTAAAATTATTTAAATCAATGACTTGTGGTTTTGACGTTTTGCTAGTGAAATCCTAGAGACTGTTTGACCTAGAACCTAACCATGTGATTATGATATTTTAATGTCATTTTTAGCCTAAGAATATTTTTACATTTGATCTCTTTGAATTATTTTGATATTATTTTATTATTTATGATATTTTTTTGGGGTTATTTGAGTCGGGTTCTTTTGTCTCAAACTACCTAAATCCGTCATCCTTTTTATCCACGTTTTTAATTTCAGCCATAACTTAGAAATGTCATAACTTCTAGCTCAAAGCTCGGTTTAATCTCCCATTTTTTTTAAAAGAAGCGTATTAAAGTTAGCTTTCCAAAAACATGTATTAATAGGCCTAATTCTTTCTGTAACTTTCTGGAGAAGTATTTGAGTGTCAGCTGTATGAAAGACAAACGCGTTCTCGGTGTTTTCGCGATTCTGGGAGTTTCCGAAAACGAAAACGCGATCCGTTTAATGTTTTGGAAAGCTAACACATAGATCTATAACATACTTTAATCCTAAATTTTAATTCATGCTGAGATGGTACAGTATTGATTATTAGTAGGAGTTACTATTCGGCATATGCATTTTGTGCACCCTTGTGTGTAATATAATGTTCTATTTGATTTTAACCCATGTTAATGTATATACATTATGTAATTAAATAGAGAATACAAGCATGAGTAAATAGTTAAATAAATGATGTATGAGGTGTAAGTATCCTATCTAATGTAAGCATGTATAAGTATGACTTGTAATGAATATATTGGTTCCATAGTATGTAATGTATGGTGCATATAGTGGTGCAAGAGAATAATGAATGATGAATGAATGCAAGCATGAATGTAATGTAATAATAGATGTAATGTATGAAATATACAAGTTAATGAGATGTAATGTTCTATGTTAACACAAATCCTATATTACCTCATGTACCCCCTTACACTATGTTGACACTATCACACTTGACACATTGTTCACTTACACTTTGACATTCTTTGATATGTATACACTATGTATGCCCATTTAACCCTCACTTGCCCCTTTGCCATGTTCACATACACACACATAGCCTCTTAAATAAGTATTTATGAATATAGTTAACTTAGCTATGTATGTATATTATATATATGTTAGCATATTGTGTTGTAATATATAAGTTTATATAACCATTTGAAATGCCATGATTATAGACCTAATGTTGAATACCAATATATGCATGTGTATATATGTGTAGACATATATAGCTTAAAGTAATAGATTACCTAGTGTATATCCAATGTGAATTCTTGCCTATTTGAGTATTGAATAATTGCATGCTATATAGAGTTGGGTGTATGTTGGCTTGTATAGCCTTGTATTGATGTGTGCTTGCTAGGATAGTCTTGGTTAGGCCTAGTAAGACTTACTGGGTTAGGACATGACCTAGTTTGACCTAGTTTGACTAGTGCAGTTGACCAGAGTTGACCAAGGATTGACTTTGGCCTAGTTTGACCTAGATTCATGTAGAATGCATTGTAGTGCTTTATATTACCCTTCTGGACATGTTGTGACTTGTGCTGTTCTAATTAGGAGCCTAACACCTCTTCTCGGACAGTATCTTTACCTTGGATATTCAGATATCAGGCGAGTACATTCTCTGATCGTTTCATACTTGTCACGAATTATATTCTCGCTCTAGATTACTTTTACTTGATGCTGTCACGTTATCATCATGGATTGGTACTATACGGATCTCTTCTTGGGATGTTACCCCCTTAGCGGGCGCATCGGATACTTTATGACATATGTTTCATGTACATCATGTATTCCTTGCTTCTGCGTTATTCATGTACACTCATGTTCTCTCATGTTCTTACATGTACATTCATATACTCTCATGTTCTTTCATGTACGCTCATGTGTTTCTTGTATAACCAAAACATCATGTCCGTAACGTAACTTGAATAGATCCTTGTGTATTAATTGTGGGTAGGGGTGAGTATAAATGGTCATGTGATTTACCCATCATGTACACTCTATTACTTTTCATGTTCATCATGTACAACCTAAGCCAATTACATGCCATCTCGTACTCTAAATCACTAGTCACTTACAGTTCTTACTTATCATGTATATATATTTCCAGTTATCAAATATCTCTCATGTTTTCATGTACATCTTCTTACAGCATTTTATGTATCTTATTCTATTGCCTGCTTTATATTTCCTGACATGATATGAACTGTATGAGATGTATTGTGCTCGCTCCTGTCCTGACTGGACCTGTTGATAAATTTTACAGATTGCCTGGGATTGCCTGCTAGCCTAGAGGAGACACAGTAGAGGTTGTTTAGATAGTTATTTCATTTTGTCGGGAGTTGTATTTACTTATGGATTACTGTATTTGAGTTTTGAGATGTACTTCTGGGTTTATGTATCTTAGACACTTAGACTTCTATCTCCTGTATCTCTTTTGGATTTCATGTTTTATCTATCTTCCATTATGCTCTACCTTAGATGTGATTGAGTTTATATTCTACTATGTCACCCCCATTCGGGGAGTATAAACTGCTTAGCCTTATACTGTTAGATGCATGAGACCTAGGACAGCGTTCTACCGTCGACACTGCGGCGTAGGCTGGGCGTTGTTATGTTCTCGTGCCCTAACTCTAGGGTGCGGGTCGTGACACGTTATAGCAGCATATGATATTATGAGAATCTAAGAAGATTTCGTAACCTACAGCAGCGAAGAAGATGACAGACGAAAGATGGAAGATGGCCTGCTGGGGTGATTGATCACCGTTGCTCAAAGCTATATTTTTCCCACACGAATACTACCAAGAACCAGCAAGTTCGTCGGAGAACTTGGAACACTTCTGTTCTTCTGACCCCTCGGATCGTACATGGACTCCCGTGCAAAAGCAATGCTGGTACAAAGCTTCTCTTCTCTCTCACAGCCTCTGTTTAATTGTGTTAAGAAGCACTTGTAAACTTTCATAACTTTCTATTTTTGCTCCGTGTATCTTCCTGTGAAAGAGAAGAGACCTTTTGTAGGCCCGAGTACTAACTGCCCGGTTAGCACATCATTTCGGACGTGGTAATAACCACTCCGAACATGCAGTAACCGCTCAGATCATGCACATGCATGATCTAAAGCAAGTTGCGCCACTCGTTCGCCCCGTGCGCCTTGCACACTGCGCGTAGTACGCGCACTGAGCCAATTGCGCCACCTGTGCACCCTGTGCCAGCTACGCAACTGGGCGTGCACCTGTGTGCGCAACTGGTTGCGCCATTGGGCGCACACCTGGGCGCGTACCTGGGTGCACCTGGTCGCAACCTGGGCCGCGCAACCTGGCCGCGCTAAGTGTAAAGTGCGCCAACAAAATGCCACATTACGTCTCATGAGCCCATGAGCCTGAGTCCAAGTCCAAGTCGCTAAGCCCCTACGGGGCTTAGCTCCCATGGAAATAAATTTTCCAAGAGCAAAAAGCATGAATGCTTTCAATTGTTTATTTAGCCTTTTTTCTATTAGAAAAATAACCCCACATGACACACCCATATGCACCTCCACACCACATGTGCATCTCTAAAGTACATAGCTAATATATAGAGATACAACTTCTTTGGCCTAGCCGATGTGGGACTAAAGTTCCAATAAAAAGGCCAAAACCCAACAGGTCACACTGGGTTGGTGGTTCGGGTGAGGGGCGACGATGATGGTGGATGGTTGCGGCACATATGGAGCTGTAGATGGTTCCAGCAGTGGTGACGGCCATATCTGGTTGTTGGCTCCAGATCTGGAGACGGGGGTAGTGGTAACGATGATAGCTGGTGGCCTTGAACTTGATGGTGGTGGCCAAGTCTTCGTTGTTTGGTGAAGTCAGGGTCAAGGTTGGGGGAGCTCAAGGTGGGCATGTTGGCATTAGGAATATTCGGCAATGCTGGTGGTCAAACTGACGTGGGATGGCTGCAGCTCGAGTGGAGATAGGCGACGAGGGTTGGTACTGTGGTAGAGCGTGGAAGGATGTTGGCTATCACCGACGGGTGGTAGATTTAGTGGATCGGGAAAGCGATGGTGATGATGGGGACAACAGGAAATGAGTAGTAGTATAGTGGTTGGTCGCTAGTGACAACAGAGGCTGGTCGTCAGCAAGAGGGGCGACCGCCGACGGATGGTTAGGATTTGCTTGGGTTTTTCTCTGTACGTGTTCCTGCGTTGGGCACATGAACAAGATGTGTGTGGGAATTGGGATGGATTGTTGTAATGTAGTATAAAGCTTAGAAAATAGTGGATAGACACCCGGGGTCGGACTCGAGGTTGTCACAGCTGACACTATGGATAATGGTGGACACGAACACGGACACAGTTGCACAATTTGGTTTGGTGGTTATTGATATTGATGGATGGTCATTAGCTGGTGTTGGAAGAAAACAAGAAGCAAGCTCTCCTTAAATAGGTGGAGAAAATTTTTCTAGTTGGATAAGGATTTTGAATCCTATAAATAATCTTAATTTAAATAAAATCAAGTTTAAGTAAAAAATAATATAATCTTAACCATTAATTTAAGTTAAATAAATTCTAAAACTAAATCCATCTAATCACAACCTAATATTTAATCACAAATAATAGTTTAAAAATAATATTCAACAATATTAAATAATTTAAAGCATACCTGCATATATCCAAACTTATTTGAAAAATAAATTTGGTAAATCTTTTTATTGAAAAATACTAACAATTTTCTATATAAAAATTCAAACAAAAAATTATTTTCCAACACCATATCTAGAAAAAATATTAAAATAAATTTTAGAATTTAAAAAATATGGGATAAAATCCTATATAGATTATATATATATATATATATATATATATATATATATACACACACACACACACTCAGTAATACCATAGTTAGTTTAATAAAAAAATATCACAAAATTTGGGGTATTTACACCTATCTGAAAATTTTAGGCCTTGAATTCAACTACAATGTCTTTCTTTGTCTTTGTATAGTGAGAAATTTCCATAGTTGTATCTACCTTCTATATCCCATGAGGACCTGGTGAGCTCTCCAAGTAATCGACTGAGTGAAGTTAGTTGCTGATCATGATGGTGTTGTTATTTCGAATTTAGGTACCTATTATTATACATATTTATTTCCTTTTATTTGCATTCTGGTTGTTATTCTAGTATTTGTAGACTGATACTATTTCTTTCGAGTCTCTTCGGACAAGTGTAGCATGGGGTGAACACATGATATATATTGTCCATTCTTGTATTTTATATTACTGTAGATTGTGACTTAGAGATATTATTGATTTGTATAGATAGATGGTCGTTACTGTACATCTTATACGTATTCGAGCTAGGCTGGAGTCCACTTGATACATAGAAGGCATATATACGTACTACTAGTCCTATGTATTTTGGGACTGGGCTTTACAATATTCACCCATTACGACATGCATTGATTTTCTCGTATCACAGCTAGAGCTATCTCGCCATTCTATTAGATTGGTAGAAGTCCTTAGGTAACTTTGAAGAACAAATAGACAACTCTAGAGGGGGATGAATAGAGTTTATGACAATAATGTCCAATTAAAAATAAAACTCTTTACCAACAGTAAATTATCAGAGTAAATGCAGAAAAAGTAAAGAGCAAGAAAGCATACGCAAACACAGCCGATTTTAACCTGGTTTTCCACGTGGAGGACTAGTCCAGGCCTGAGAACTCTAGCTCAGGATTAAATCCACTATTTGTGAAATAGTAGTTACAACCCGTGCCTTTTCTTCAGAAGAGCACGTCAACTTCTTACAGAGATCGCAGTGACGATGCTTGGAATTTTCCAAGCGACTTCTTGAACTCTTGCATAAACTCCAAACTGAAAAATACTGAGCACTTTGAGGCTTAGGGAGCTTGTGGCTAGTATATGAGATGGGTATGGCTTGTATAAGGCTTTAGAGAGAAGAGAAGAGAAGATTGGATGAATGAAAATGAGAGAATTCATGGCCTATTTATAGGATACCATACAGGCAGAATTCGGCTAGAATTCTGGTTGGAATATTCAAAAATTTGGCCGTTGGACAACTTGCATCCAGCCAACCCTAAAAATTAGGTCCTGGATTTTAGGAGCCAGAGTTCGGCCCGAACTCTGTGTGGAGGCAGAGTTCGGCCCGAACTCTGTCTCCAGAGCACAGAATAGGTTCCAATGGGCCAATGGGCTATTTGGATGTTTGGTGGGGCTTTTGGTTTGAGGTATAGGTATAGTCTAAGTCTCAACATGCTCAGCACAGCTAGTTTACATACGTCTAGACTCAAATAAAATGTAAAATAAAGACTCAAACTATGAAGCATTGCAGGTGCGAGCTGTCGTCTTGCTTGTACTGAATTAGTCTTCATGTGTCGTATTAAAATATTACAAGTATCATGTTGTCAATTGTATCAATATTTGGTTGTGTGATTTTGTGTTAACAATCTCCTCCATATTGATAAGTGACAAAAATGATATTTGTATATTCAATATTCATACTGGACATATTAAAAAGCAGTAGCGTACCTCCCCGTAATAAGTACAGAGCTAGCAATAGCTCCCCCGTAAACATTGCTTTGAACCTGTTGTCCTGATAAAAACATTATTTTCCCAAAGCACAGATACACAAAGCCAGAAAAATGATATGATGATGTAATATGAATATAGCAAAATATTTCTCTCCCTTTTGGCATTTATCAAACAACCAGAAATAATGATTGGCAAGCACACCAAAAATAATTATGATAAACTGCATAAACTGATAAACAGCATAAAAAATGTCTCCAAGAGTCACATAACGAGTTCTAATACAACCAAAGTGCAGAAATAAAAACAACTACATCAACTAAAAATGCATAAAAGCATAAACTACGATCCTCAGTAGCAGCAGCAAAGAGAAATCCATATCCATCATCGAGCTCGTGAAGGCCCAGCATCGATGGATCAGTGAAGGAACGACGAGGGTCCATGAAGGCCGCATTCGGATCCAGGTAACGGATAACCAAGGGTCATCGATACGGTATCCATCGCGAGCAGGGTCCCGCTCCATGGGAATAGGCATAGAAGGATGCCGAGACATAGAGTACCAATATCGTGCAGTGAGTTGCAAATGGCACTCATCTGCAAGTAGTCGGTAGTCAAGCTGAGTCCAGCGATCATCCTCTAAAGTCAATCGATCGTGGAGCATAGTCTGGAGTGACTCAAAAGTAGCAGGAGGAGGAGGAGGATCCTGTCCAAAGGAGGTGCGTCAGGCTCATCGTCAAGTGCTCGACAAAACAGGTGAGCCAATTGCTGTCTGAAGTCGTGTCTTAGATAGGAAGGCAGGGCAGGTAGAAACTGGCACTCATCAAGAGGTACACGAAAATACGAAAGAGCATAGGAAGATAAAGAGCATAAACAAGGATCTTGGTTTCTTTCGAGCATTAATCATCCAGTCTATCATGGTACGTGGAAGATTAAAAGAACATAAAAATGGAGGTGATACAAAGTAGAGATTTCAAAGTACGTAACCTCATCGGTCGATCCTGCTTTGGGCAGAATCGTGTTAAGACGATCCGATGAAGTTCATAAAAGTAAGGATTGAGAAACTTGGCGAGAAGCTTGCGAGGACGTGTGTTAGGGGTACAAAAGTCGTCCTTAAAGCTTTCTAGGGATGACCCATCAGGAAATTAAAAATTTGAGCTTCAACAAGTTTTTCCCATGAGTTTAGCTCGGGAGTTCAAGGTGTTCGGCCATGTCGAAATCATCAAAAGAAATATCAGTGCCTGCAACCCGTGAAAATATATGTGTATCATTGTGAGTAAGGTTGCAGTAAAACATTTGTATGGCATTGAGATATGTAACCGAACGGTAGTGACAAGTTCATCAAGACAAAGATCATGAAAAAGTGAATCATATTATGAAAAGATATAAAATTTATAGGGTGACCCGCATACACCGGACGTGATCGAAAATTACTAAACCACTCATTGGAAGCGTCAAGTGATACAAATATCCGGTCATCGTACGTGTTGGGGTCGAGTGGACGAGATGGGTTGAACAACGGGTGAATGGGTTGTTGATTGGGTTGTTCAACGAGTGGTTCAACACGAGGAGGAGCATTTGTAGAGGACGCACCACGGTTCGAAGTCTCTTCCCCCTATTGAACAACTTGGGAGCCATGAAATAATAAAAAAATTGAAGAAATTTAGATAGAGAGAAGTGTGGAAATATACCTCAATTTGATGATTAAAGATGAAGGAGAATGGTGAGAGTATCCTTCTCCTTGAGTTTTGAGAAGAAATATGCTCTAAAGGAAGAACTAGGGTTAGGGTTTGGAGAAAAATAGTTTGGAGAAGTTTAGAAGGTGGCAATGGAGGAGAGAGAAGAGGGGAACCGGTTTTTAGTGTAGGGGTTCGAATGGTCGGAGCAAATGTGGACCATTGGATCACAATCTGATCAGCGACTGAGCTGCTTTCGGTTCTGGAACAACCAGACCGAATTCGGCCCAAACTCTGGGTAAGGCAGAGTTTGGCCCGAATTCTGGTTTCTATAACCAGAATAGAAATCAGCTAAAAACAAGTTTGATCAAGTAAGAGAGACTAAAAATATGATAATAAGTAATACAAATATAAAATGAGAAAACCAAGTAGCGAATAGCAAAAAATTTAACGCTGAATCAAAGTAAAGTTTGAAAGTTTAAATTTTAGCATGTGATAAATAAAGTAAACCATGTAATAAACAAGGAAATATGCCACAATTCAATAATTGAAGCTGCCATGGGATAGCTGCAGGGGCCGGATCCCAGCTAGCGGTAGTCCTGAGGACTAGTGCACCGTGTCGCTTAGGCTTTTACGCTTTGTTGTCAGAAGGACCCTTTCGGCTTGTACCCATAGCAAGTTCATCATAAAGAATCAAAACATAGTCGATATTTATGCAGGTTACTTTAATGAATAACAGCTTCATCCAAAATTCCTAGTTCACGACAAAGAAAGTTAAAACGCTCTTCAGATAGTGGATAAAAGATAAGTTATAGTCTTCAAAATATAGCACTAGTGTTGTCACAAAATAAAAATGTGCATAAAAGATAAGTTATAGTCATCAAGGGTTTGCTTCATCCACAGAATTTGTGCACAACAACGACCAGCTGCAATATATTCAGCTTCTGTTGTGGATAGTGCGACAGAATTATGCTTCTTGCTAAACCAAGAGACTAGAGCCTTTCCTAATAAATGACACGTACCACTCGTACTTTTACGGTCGACCTTGCATCCGGTAAAATCAGCATCAGAGTAACCAATGAGGTCAAATGATGTTGACTTGGGATACCATAGGACCACTGTAACCGTACCCTTAAGGTATCGAAAGATACGCTTAACAGCAGTCATGTGTGATTCCTTAGGATTAGCTTGATATCTAGCACACAGACAAACACTAAACATAATATCAGGGCGACTAGCAGTTAAATAAAGTAGACTACCTATCATACCTCGATACTTACGTTGATCCACTGGTTTGCCGCTTTCATCTGGTTCTAGTTTAGTTGTAGTAGCCATTGGAGTGCTGATTGGTTTGATGTTGTCAAGGTCCAATTTCTTCAGCATGTCCTTTGTATACTTTGACTGACAGATAAAGTTCCATTTGATGTTTTGACTTGCAGTCTAAGAAAGTAATTGAGCTCCCCCATCATGCTCATCTCAAACTAGGTCTGAATACACTTGGCAAAATCTTGACAGAGGGTTTCATCAGTAGAACCAAATATAATATCATCCACGTAAATATGTACGAAGAGAATAGTATCTTTGAAAGATTTTATAAAAGTATAGTGTCAATTTTTCCTTTTGAAAAATCTTTTTCAAGCAAGAAATTGCTTAGCCGTTCATACCAAGCTCTAGGGCTTGTTTGAGGCCATATAGCGCTTTCTTGAGCATGAATACATGGTCGAAAATTTGTGATTTTCAAAACCAGGGGTTGTTTTACAAAAACTTCCTACTTAATAAATCCATTCAAGAAAGCACTTTTAACATCCATTTGAAACAATTTGAAATTTTAAAAGTTAGCAAATGCGCAAAGTATCCGAATAGATTCTAATCTCGCAACAGGAGTATACGTCTCATCATAGTCGATACCTTCCTTTGGTTGTATCCTTGAGTTACTAGATGAGCTTTGTTGCGTGTAACTGAACCATCTTCATTTACTTTGTTTCGAAAAACCCATTTAGTACCAATGATCGAGTGATTTACCGGCCTAGGAACAAGTTCCAAACTTGGCTCCTCTCGAATTGGTTGATTTTTCTTGCATGGCAGAAATCCAAAATTCATCATTAAAAGCTTCTACAATATTTTTTGGCTCAATTTGTGAAATGAAGGCAATACTAGCAATGGAGTCTCTTAATGATGATCTAGTACTTACCGCGTGAAATCTACCTATAACCAAATTTTCTGGATGTGACGGCTTGAAAAAGAATTTCTTTGGCAAGCCCTCCAGGGAGTTGGTTTCAGCGTGGTATTCATTGGAGTAGAAGTTGATGGCTCAACATCATCATCAAGAGTAGTTGCTGTACTGTTATCCTCATCGAAAGTCATATTTGTAGACTCTTCATAATTAATGAGCATTTGTTCAACACTCTATCCCTTGCTCTTGGCCACATAGCCAAGGAATATACCATCGTCAGCTTTGGCATCAAATTTGCCTAAGTTGTCTTTGGTGTTAAGGATAAAACATCTACAACCAAAAACTCGAAAATATGAAACGTTTGGAGTTCTTCCAAACCAAAGCTCATAGGGTGTTTTCTTCATAATAGGACGAATAAGCACACTATTTAAAATATGGCACACTGTACTGACAGCTTCAGCCTAAAAATAATTCGGAAGAGAGAATTTATTTAAATGACTCTAGCCATATCGCCAAGAGTCCTATTCTTCCGATTCACAACACCATTTTGTTGAGGAGTTCTTGGACAAGAAAACTCATGATTAAAACCATTTAAATCACAAAACTTTCAAAATCACTATTTTCAAATTTGCCTCCATGGTCACTTCGGATTCGAGTAATCATGTAGCCTTTTTTGTTTTGAACCTTTTTAGCAAATATTTTGAAAACTGAAATGGCATCGCTTTTATTTGTAAGAAAGAAAACCCAAGTAAATCTAGAAAAGTCATCAACTATAACAAAAGTGTAGAGTTTTCCACCAAGACTGGCTACTCTACTAGGGCCAAATAAATCCATATAAAGTAATTGCAAGGGTCTAGTAGTACTTACAGAGTTTATGGAATGAAATGAGGACTTGGTTGCCTTATTCATTCACATTCGGCACATACCGTGTCCTTTTTGAATGTGATGTCGGGCAAGCCTCTAACTAGCTTCTTGGTCGATAGCCTGGTTATAGTATCTCATATTGGCATGACTAAGACGTTGGTGCCATAGTAATCTTTCATCCTTGTGAGCATAGAGACATCTTCCTGCACTGTTAGTATCTCTAGATAGATAGAAAATGTTAATGTTATCCTCTCTTATCCCTTCAAAAGCAATGTCTCCTGTTGACCTATCATAAATAAGCATTTATTTTGTCCAAAGTTAATATCATATCCATGATCAGCAATGACTTATGCTGCTAGATTATGCTTTAACTCGGTCACTAGGCAGACATCCTTTATTACAGGAGAAGGAGGATGACCTATAGTACCATTACCAATAATATACCCTTTTAGGTTGTTGCCGAAGGATACATACCCTTCCCTCTTCATCGATAGTGATGCGAAAAGATTTGCGTCTCCCGTCATATATCGCGAGCATCATTATCGAGAATCCAGTTACTCTTAGTTGAGGAGGGAAGGTCCACCTACATCAAGAGTAGATGTGACCTTTGGTACCCAAGTTCTTGAGGGTCCTGAAAAGTTAGTTTTCGGCAACCATGCATATATGTTTCTATCTACTAATCTCCTAACTCTACATTGTGGTGAAATGTGTCCATGTAATCACAATAAGTACAAATAGCATTCCTATTTATGTTAGGAGCATGTTGATGATGTCTATATGTAGAGTAGTGTGGAGTAGCATGGTGATGATGTCTATATGTAGAGTGGTGTGGAGTATGATGATGATGTCTATATGTAGCATGGTAAGAGTGGTGTGGAGCATGATGATGTTTATATCCATAAGCAGTATGATAGTGATTTTGTTTATGTGCAACACAGTGATGATTGTATCTATGTGTAGCATGGTGATTATGTGTCATATAAGAATTATTTCTACGTGCATGTGTTTGTGTGCTTTATGAAAGTGGGTGTACATATAAGCATGATTACGTGCTGTAGGTAGATGACGTGGTTGACTAGTATGAGTAGTGTCATGCTTTGTGTGTGTCTCATGTGATTGAGTTTGAGGTTGAGCAACCTGTTTTCCCAATCTAGTTTCTAATTTCTTAGAGACAGCCTGCAATTCATTAATTTTAGTATTCAAACCATAAATCTTAGTGATAGAGATCTTGTGTCTATTTTTTTCTTCAGGATCTCAGCATTGAGTGTGTGATCTCTTGTGTTTGCTTTTCAATACGTGCTTCGGCATCATGTAGGCTTAATTTAAGCTTAGACACCTCATTTGTGACTCCGTGGGTGAAGTGTCCTACTATTATCAAGCAATGAAGAGAGTCTTTGAATCTCGACTTTATAACTTTTGATCTTCTCCTTGGCGTGTTTATATTTACCAATGACTTTCTTGTGGTCATTGAGTAAATCATTGAATGCATCGCCAAGTTCACCAAACGTGAAATCATTGAGAGTTTCGTTTGTTACCTTGTCGGATGTAGCCATTAGGCAAACATTGTCGGTGTCTTGAGGAGAGTCCTTTTCTTCCTCGGAGTCACTAGCTTCGCTTTCATGCAAATGCTTGTGTTGGCATATTTTTGTGGAAGCTTTCTTGTATGGTTTCTCATATCGGTTCCTTTCTTTATGAATGGACAGTCTTTTCGAACGTGTCCAGTCTTCTTGCAACCATAGCATGTTGGCTCTTCGTCATCTTCTTGTTGTTCCTTCTTTCTTCGATTGAAGCGAAGAATTTCTTGAAGTTGCGGACAAGGAGAGCTTTATCTTCACCTTCCGAGTTGTCGTCATCCGTCTCTTCAGGATCAGCCCTTCGTCGGTGAGCTTTAAGGGCAATCTCCTTTGTCTTAGAAGCAGGCTCTTCGAAGTCTTTGAGGTCAAGCTCATGAGTCATCAGCTTTCCATCAAAGTCTCTATGGACATAGTCGTGAGATTATTCCTTCTATGATGGCTGTCACCTTAGGGTTCCAAATCTTTGGTAGCCCCTAAGTATCTTGCGGATCTTCTCGTGATTTGTATATTGTTTGCCGAGAGAAGACAAGGGGTTGATGATGTCGAGGAATCTTATAATATTTGTGTGATCGTCTCATTTGGCTTCATCTTGAAAGCCTCATATTCTTGAGTGAGACGACTTATTTTTGGCTCCTTCACTTGAGTGGTTCCTTCATGCGTCACTTCTAGAAGTCTCCATACTTCGTGAGAGGTGGTGCATGTTGAGACCCTATTAAACTCATTCCTGTCTATAGCACAGAATAAAGCATTAATAGCTCTTGCGTCTAGACTCGCCTGTTTCTTCTCCTCCTCAGAATATTTGTCATGGATTTTCTTAACGAGATCACCATTGACAACTATTCTGGCGGGCTTTTTGTAACCATCGGTGATAATGGTCCACAGGTAAAGTCTAGCGACTTGAGATAAAAAATTATCCTTGTTTTCCAATAGGTGTAGTTAGTTCCATCAAATAGGGGAGGCCTATGAGTGGACTGCCATTCACCGTGATTGGAAATCATGGATTATGTGGTTGCCTTGGATCAGCTCTAGGATGTTAGTCCTTGTTGAGAGAACAGAGCTCTGATACCAATTGAAGAACAAATATGCAACTCTAGAGGGGGGTGAATAGAGTTTATGACAATAATGTCCAATTAAAAATTAAACTCTTTCACCAACAGTAAATAATCAGAGTAAATGCAGAAAAAGTAAAGAGCAAGAAAGCATACGCAAACACAGCTGATTTTAACCTGGTTTCCCTCGGAGGACTAGTCCAGGCCTGAGAACTCTAGCTCAGGATTAAATCCACTATTTGTGAAATAGTAGTTACACCCTGTGCCTTTTCTTCAGAAGAGCACGTCAACTTCTTACAGAGATCGCAGTGACGATGCTTGGAATTTTTCAAGCGACTTTTTGAACTCTTGCACGAACTCCTAACTGAAAAGTACTGATCACTTTGAGGCTTAGGGAGCTTGTGGCTAGTAGATGAGAAGGTATGGCTTGTATAAGGCTTTAGAGAGAAGAGAAGAGAAGATTGGATGAATAAAAATGAGAGAATTCATGGTCTATTTATAGGATACCATACAGGCAGAATTCGGCCAGAATTCTGGTTGGAATATTCAAAAATTTGGCCGTTGGACAACTTGCATCCAGCCATCCCTAAAAATAGGGTCCTGGATTTTAGGAGCAGAGTTCGGCCCGAACTCTGTCTCCAGAGCAGAATAGGTTCCAATGGGCCAATGGCTATTTGGATGTTTGGTGGGACTTTTGGTTTGAGGTATAGGTATAGTCTAAGTCTCAACATGCTCAGCATAGCTCATTTTACATAAGTCTAGACTCAAATAAAATGTAAAATACAGACTCAAACTATGAAGCATTACAGGTACGAGCTGTCGTCTGGCTTGTACTGAATTCAGTTCATGTGTCGTATTGAAATATTACCAGTATCATGTTGTCAATTGTATCAATATTTGGTTGACTGTGATTTTGTGTCAACAAACTTGGCATCCTCCGGCAAGATCTATATAGTCAACTCCATCAGTCATGGTGGCATTGTTGTTATATGTTAAAATTGGACTTGATGCTCAATAGTATTGTAATCACCTCCAAATGTCAATAATCCTCACAACTATGATATAATGGAGTCTTTACATTCTCCAACAACTCCATAAACTTTGCAGGATCAGCATTCGGTGCTTCTGTATCATAATTGTCCGGATCCAAATAAGGTCCCATAGCATCGAAAACAATGTTAACTGACCCGTCGTATCTTCATGGAACATCCATATAAGACTCCATATAAGGCTCTGACTCCGATGCTAAAGGCACAAGCTCTTCGTGTGAGGAAGAAGGGTCTCTAGAGGAGGACGATCATCGGAGGAGAGGATGGTCAACAGAGAGAGGGTTGCCGGTTGTAAGGGGGATATAGGTAGATCTATAATGAAGGGGGAAGTAAAAACGATCAGGTATTTGATTTTTTTAGCGAAATCTAATAGACATCCCTAAACGTCGCACCTATAAAAATTGATGACATATCAGAAAACATTGTCGCTAAACGTCACATATAAAAAATAGCGACGTTCAATGACTCATAACGACCATGTTTCTAAAATACCCAATTGTTGTTGCTACTAGTTGTAAATTGTCACAAATAGCGACATATTACGATATTTCCATCTGGAGTCGCTAACTTCTTCAACTTTAGCGAGTTAAGTACTATTGTCGCTAAAAACGTCGCTAACATGTCCTATTTTGGTATTGCCCTTGGAGGGATGGCCTTTTTGTACAAATGTTTTATGCATCTATAGCCAAATTTTGATATTTCAGAAGTATTTGTTGAATGTCCAGTGATATTCTTATACCATTTCTACTACTTTAGCTTCGGATAGATCTGCCTTCTTGATTTTAACATATTTTTTAATTATAGAAATTATTTCTTGTTTTTGGTGAAAGGCTTGGATTTTGGATTTCGAGTATTTTCTTAGAAACTATCTTGTGATATCACTGGTAATATTTTATGACTTCACATAAGTTAGACATAGGTTTATGGATTTAAATATGTTTGGATGTTTGTCTAGGGTGACCACGTGTCCCTAATATATCCTAAGGGTGTGACAGAAAGCTACAGTCATTTGATCAAAGAGTAGTAGTGAATCTTTTGCAATCATTTAGGTCGAATAGCTAGGCAAAGATCACTGAAACATGCTTCATGATAGGATATGAAAGAACTGCGATTTTTGGCTTGAGAGATACACTTGATTTCGTAAGTTTTTGTCCATTTTCATGCAGTTGGAATTTAAATTTTCTGAGTATATATATATATATATATATATATATATATATATATATATATATATATATATATATATATGAAATATTTGAAAAAACTATCACAACAAAAAAAAGGCTTTTGGGACGACACTATTCGGAACATTATTCTAAAACGTCCTAAAACTTAAGTTTTTGGGACGACTATATTTTTGCTAACAAAAAATAGTATCATTTGTGACAAATTAAAAACTAGCTATCTTATTTTGGACTATTAAATTTTTTTTCCCAAATAAATTCTAAGACAGTCCCAAATAATCTCGGCAGGAATGCCAAATGACTACAAAACAAAATAAAAAAAGAGCTCTTACGAAAATTTTATTTTCCCTCTAATATATCCGCCTTTATTTCACTAGTTCTCCTTTCTCCCTCCCAAATCATATCCACACTCTAATATATCCTCACTCTATTTGATATTCTCTCTCATCATCTCCATCCCGAGCCAGGCCTCCTCCACACTACTTCCACCACTCTTATTCTTTTCTTTTTCTCTCTTCTCTTCTCGATCGAAACCCTAACCCAAAAATCTTAAAGAAGAAGTATAAGAAGGAGACCACCCTAACCTTAATTTCCTTCAAAATTTTTTATTTTGTCGCTTTCTCCAAAATTTTCCCTGATCTAGCCCAATAAGAAGGTTTTCCCTCTCCTCTCCTCTCATTTATTTTGTGGACTCTCTCTCTCTCTCTCCTCTTCTCTTCTCTCCTCTCCTCCTCCTCCTCTCATCTCTCTCCTCTCCTCTCTGTCTCTCCTTCTCTTTCTCTTTTTCTTTCTTTTCTCTTTTTTTTTTCTGCCTAAACCTTTTTTTTTTTATTGGCTCTCTCTCACTGAGTTTTGGGCGGTAAGGGGGCTGCAAGTGTCAAGCACGTGCATTTTTAATCCATTGCTAGGGGCTACAAGGGAATGCACATTTTCCTCCCTTCGCTGTCACTGTTTCATGGACTGTCTCTCTTTTGCAGTTGCCATAAGGGGGTTACAAGGGGCTACACATTTTCGTCGGTACTGCCGTCACCGTCGATGTCAAGGTCATCTCTTACTCCCATCTTCACCCATCATTCTTTCTTAGTTTTTGTTTATTTATATACTATCTAGGGTTTAAAGAAAGAATGGATCATTTAATAAACAAAAAATTTAGAGATTTTGTAAACATAAGAATTATTATTTTTTTATAAACGATTGTGTTCCGTCACAACATAACAGTAGAATTTTTTGAGTTAATGCTACAAAAATAAGTCACAAAATGGACATAATAACACAAACATGAACCTATTTTGGCATATCTGAGTGTATTGGAGAAGTCTTGTGCTGCTGTCAAATGGTGTCAGAGAGAAGAAAAAAATGTCCGAATGATTTAACACCAACACATACCTATTTTAGGTCCTAGTATATTTTGGAACTCCCATTTTTTCTGTTTGGAGAGAATGGATGGGATCTTGTGTGTAATACTTGTTGAACACATCCGACCCAGACATACACTACACCAAATGGCAAATTATGAACACTAGGAATTTTGTAATCTGGAACACTTATTTTTTCTATATAGGTTCTGGAATGGAGAACAAGCGTTCCAGACTAGAAAATGTGTTCCTAATATTTCATTAAAATTTTTAAAGTTATTTATTTAGGCAAGATTTTATGATGTTTCAAGTAGTTCCAAATACTTAACCTGAAAACCCTTTTCCAATAGTCTTTGGATCACTTCTCTCTTCTTATTGCCACCCCACCCCCACATCTCCCCACTTATCAATCCACCATTCCCACTATTCTTCTTCTTTTTCTTTAATCCACCACCGACTCCTTCTCAAAAGCCTAACCCTAGAAATTATCCAAAGCTCTCCATGTAGGGTAGAGAGAAGGCGATTTGGGCTCGTCATTATTGTGGAGCAAATAGTCGGGCCGGTTCCTGAAGGCCGACAAGTATGCCGAAAAGGTCGACGTTGAGCTCTGATCTACCTTGACGCCGTCCTAGACTACCTAGCCGCCGAGGTAAATCTTACATATCCATCATCATCTTGTAGATCCAATTGAGGAATAATAAATTAGGGTTTGTTCTAGAAAAGATTTTAATTTGGAGAAAAATTACTATTCATTATAGGTTCAAATAGTTGTTTAGTTTGGTCAATCTAGCCTAGATTGTTATTGCTTTTGTTGTTTTTTTGCCTTGGAGACTAGAAAGATAGTCCTACATTGCTCACACAAAAAACTGAGTATCACTGTATAAAGCTTTGCTTGTGTTAGATGTGCATATGAGGTGTTGTGGGGCATGGGTGCCATGTGGGGGTATTTTTCTCGTAGAAAAAAGAATTAACTCCTCAATAAAGCATTTATGCTTTTTGTCATGCTCATGGGATTATTCCCTTAGTAGCTAAGCCCCCAAGGGGCTTAGCGACTGTCACACTCACTTTTTCATATAAGGGTTTTAGTCATTTGATTAATTGTGTGATTTCCTGAATTGAGCAAGTAATAATTGGTAATTAGACTAACAACTTGTTTAACCTTAGTTAGAGGCCCAACATGACTCATGAGACTTAATTTGATAACTAGAGACTTAAATTGGGCTTTCGGCCGAATTAGGAAACTTTTGGAGTTAATTTAAGGGCTCAAGTCAATTAGCCTTTTTGCCTTTTGACTAATGGGATTTTTAACTTAAGTTAGAAGTGAATTTGGCCCATGAGCAAACCCTAACCCTAATCTAACTCCCCTTGGCCGGCCATAGCGGCAGCCCACATCCCTACATAATCATATGCATGGCTTTGATACCCCTTTATAAACCCTAGTTTCTCAACTTCTCCAAAAACTCTATTTTCTCATCCGGCATCCGATTTGCGCCAAACGAATCGCATTGTGACCATTAGAAGGAGAGGAACTTGCTGGAGCATTTCTAGCAAGGATTTGGGAACGTTGCTCGGGAGAAACTGGTCGTCAAAGCGTTCGAGGATTCACTTTCACTGAGATTCCAACTCTCAATAGGTAAATCTCTTCAAATCCCTTCAAATCTACGATTTCTTTCCATAAATGCATCCATATAGGTACCCCAGATCTGTAGGTGAAGTTTGATTGGTTTGTGATTTCGTTTGATAGCCGTATCGGACAAGTGTCGGTCCTATGGAACAAGTGTTCGACGAAATGCCACTTAGAACTGAAAATTGTTATTTTTTGATTCTGTTTTCACGAACTTATTGATATTATTTGTAATAACTTTCGTGAAGACGGATCTTTGATTAGACACGATTTCAGTATCCGAATCGGACACAGACACGCGTTCACGAGGCCCATGCATGCCCTGCTGTCTGTGCGTTATAACTCAACGACAGGGCTCCGTTTTGCGTGAAATTTTATAAACGCGTGGGGGCAACCTCTGCCCATGTGCTCCTAAAATTTAATGATGTTTCGTGAAGCGTGCGTGGAGAAATCCAACACGCACGGTTCAGCCAGCACCATGCACGCGGCTGAAAAGTGTCGTTAACACGGCCTTCGTACGTGAACACGACGCATCGAGGACCTGTTCCAGGAGCATGAGAATGAAGCCCTTTACCTGGGCTACCCAGGAACCCAACCCTGAGACACGACGTGGCTCGTGTCGCGAGCCACATGGCTCGACACGTGCCCACGGGCACGCACGTGTGCGCACACACGCCGCACGGGATCCGCGTGTCATGTGTTGCATAGACACGATGTGGGGTCATGTCAGTGTATCCTAGACCTAGCTTGAGACCTTACCTAGCTAGGTGCATGAGCACGAGTCTTCTCGTTGTGCGTGTGGCGTTCAATCGAGCGAAAACGCACGTGCACGTACACTTGTCAATGCACGCGTATCCGGTTCTCTCCGATTCGCACTCTGTGGACATGATACGGACACGAGTTTGACCCCATGAGTACCCGAGCACGTCACACGCGTATACACCATCGTGTTTGCCAAGTTTCACGGGTTCTAGTTGAGTATGGTGCGTTTTGAGCTTCGAGTTGGGTTTTCGGTTTCGGGTTGTGTAATTTTGAGTTGATTTTTGTTATAATTTGATATTTTGTGATTTAACTCAGAATTTTTGAGTTTGTATAATGTTAGATAGATCCTGGACTTGCTGGTATTGATCTCTAATTTTACATTCTAAGGTTTCTATCATATATTATATATATAGCCCCTTTCTATCTCCATATATATAATATTATATATATATATATATATATATAATATTATATATATATATATGTTGTATATATTATATATGGAAGCGGATCAAAAGCTCCCTTTAGAAAAACCCCCTAAAAATCCCCTCACTCTAATCCGTAATTAGTGTTAATATTAATGTTAATATAATATTAATATTAATATTAACATTAAATACTAAAATTAACATTAAACTTAACATTAAAATTAATATTAACATTAACATTAACATTAATTCATTAACATCAACATTAACATTAATATAAAAAATAAAAATAATATATTAACATTAACATTAATATTACGAATTAGAGTGAGGGGGTTTTCTAAAGGGGCTTTTGATCCGCTCCCATTATATATTATTGATTTCAGTGTTGAATTTATATTGGGTTAGTTGATTTGATTTTGATTTTATAGATATTGGGTGTATCCATATATATATATATACATACATACACATGTCTATGTATATAGTTTTCTTATATATATACATGTATAATTTACTTGATGCATATAGATATATTATATGTATAGTTGAGATTTTTGTGTTTGTTCTCATATTTTAGTCTCACAACAGCAGCTCTCACACAACACCCTCGCACACACTCTCTTTTCCCTTTTCTTGTATGCCTATGTTTATGTGAATGTGTATATACATATATATAAATATGTATATATTATATAGTGAATGAGTGGAATATATATGTATATGTGTGATTGCTTTGAGATATAGTCTAAGGGTTAGCTAGTCAATTTAGGATTGATCCAATGAGCCTTATTTGGTCGAGTCGACTAGCAAGTTGGCCAAGTTGACAAAAGTTAACTTGAGTCAAACTTGATCCAAATCGACTCAAACGGACTTAGAATGACTTGATAACTTGTGTTTGACCTAAAAATTAGTAAACAGACTAGTTGACTTATTGTTGACCAGGTTTGACCAGAGTTGACCAAGGGTTGACTTTGACCAAGAAGGACCTAGAATCATGTATAACTACATTGTAGACCTTTCTTATGATATTTTAGACCATGTTGTTACTTATGATTATTTTAAATAGAATTACATCACTCCAGTTCAGTTACACTTCCTTATCAGCAGCTTGGATTACCATGCGAGTACATTTTCTGACCGTTTCGTGCTTGTTTGGACATATTCACTTGTTATAGACTAGTTTACTTGATGCTGTCACGATATTATCACGGATTAGTACTATATGGATCTCTTCATACGATATTATCCTTTCGGATATATCGGGTATATTATGCTCATGTACTTTATCATGTACATCGTCTACTCTTTGTATTCGTATTTATTCATGTATACTCATGTGATATTCATGTACACTCATGATCATGTGAGCCTTCATGTATAAACCAGTGGTACTCATGTGGACTAGCTATCCATGTGAGTCATTACTCTTTCATGTGCAATAACATAACTTGGACAGATCCTTGTGTATTAGTTGGGGGCAGAGGGAGTATTTATTTGGTTATGTGACTTACACCCATCTCATGTGCAACTCCAACCTAGATTTAAGTCATGTACAACCTAAGCCTATTTACATAACCAAACATGTGCTTTAAATCACGTAGTTATTTCAGTTTCCTTATCTATATCATGTATATCTATTTCCACTATATCATGTTCTTCTTTTTACAGTCTCTCTACTATTTCTTTACAACGTTTCATGTATATTATTCTATAGCTTGTTCATATTTTTCTTTCATGTTATGAACTATGTGAAAGATATGTATTCGTTCCTGTCCTGACTGGACCTGTTGAAAATATTACAGATGATGAGGATTGCTGCGATACTTACTATAGAGCATGCCTAGTTGACATAGGTGACCTGGACCCTCAGGAGAATCCAGTAGTTGCTGAGGACTTGCCATTAGCTTAGTCTAGACTTATCTTATTATCTAGCTTTATGAGACAATTGAGATTGTATTGAGATATTGTTTATGATGTAGTTTACACCGAGACTTATTATTCATATTTGTGACTCTATGTTGAGATTATCTTATCTTCTATTCCATTTTAGATATTGTGATTGAGTTGTATCTTATATATTGTTCTCCTTTTGGAGCATATTCCATATTATGTTAGATGTTGTGACCTAGGACAGCGTTCTACCGCCGACACTGCGGCGTAGGCTGGACGTACGTACCTCTCATGCCCTTACACTGGGTGCGGGTCGTGACAGCGACTTGGAATCGGGCTCGAGCTTGGACTCGGGCTCAAGGGCACAAAGTGTAAAGTGGCGCTTTGTTGGTGCACTTCTCACTTCGAACATCAACGCAAGGCGTATTGTGCGCTCGTCTTATGCGCGAGTCGCATGTGCTATGCACATGCGCGGGAGCTGCATAGGGGCTTAAGCGTTTGCGTGTATGCGCACATACGTCATTGCGGGGCTGCGTGCATGCAGGCCTACGCACCTACATTGTTGGGCAGTTGCGTGCGCAGGCGCATAAGCTGACGGGCTATTACGTGCATGAGCGTTGCCGACAGCTAATTAGGTTGAATGGTAGATTTGAGCGGTTATGGAAAGATTGAATCAATTATTCAGATCCAATATTTGTGGGATTTGAATTTAATTTAGTTATATCTTTCCATTTATTTACTCCTATCTTTTAGCAATCAGTTGGCATCCAGGATTAGGGTTAGGGTTTCCACCTAACTCTATAAATACTCTCTTCGTGCCTCCTTTGAGGACTTACTTCAAAATTGAGAGACGGAGAGACTTGTGTGGTCGCCTTTAGAGTACAGAGGAGTTCGACGAGTTCATAAAAGAGGTGATGACGAGCGTTCTAGAAGTTCCTTCAGAACTTGCTGGTTCCTGGGAGCAGATCGTTGTTGAGCGAATCTTGCTTTGAGCAACGGTGATCTTCATCACCCAGCAGAGTTGCCTTTCTCTCTTCCTTCTTTCTTCTTCTTCTCGAGTGGCTTAAGAAAATTAAGAGAGCAAATTTATTTGCAAGAGGTCTCCAAAATTCTACAAAGTCAGAACATAGTGCAAACTTATTTGCAAGAGGTCTCTACTTCTGACAGTTGCTATATCAGAATAAAGAGCAAATTTATTTGCAATGGATCTCTAAATTCTAATTATTTTTCTATCTAGATCTATTTCGGGAATAACAATCTTAAAGCAAGATCCGGATTCGATGGAGAACAACCGTGCAAACCTTCTTAACACAAGTTTTAATAAATGTGAAAAGTTTGATGGAGAGCATTACAACGTCTGAAAGAGAAAGGTCCGCCTTAATCTTTAACTCGTGAGCGTCGACTACGTGTTGACAGATCCTGAGCCCATAATTCTAGAAGGTGAAATGCTCGAAGGGTTGTTGATGCCACTGCTTTGCAGTCCAAGTGGAGGAGAGAGAACAACATCTGCAAGTTGCTTATCTTAAATTTGATGGAGGACTCTCTAGCAGAGTCATACAGCATGATGGACATTGCTAAGGACGTCTGGGATTCTGTAGTGAATCTCTATCAGTCATATGAAAACAGGAACAAGATCAAGGTCTGAAAGATGTCATTTAAGGACAATAAGACAATGTTGCCTCAAGTCAAAGAATTTCTCAAGTCATGTTAGAAACTTGAGGATGGCGGCATGCCCTTGGTTGATACTTTTGTCATTGGGGGTATGTCGCCAAGCTCCAACCTCGGTGGAGTAATTTCATCGCGGATATGCACCGCAAGATGATGGAGGTGGATCTTGAGCGCCTCCTGCACTGGATACATGTTAAAGACGAGTTGAGGGCTCAACTCAAAGTGGGCACCTTGTCCAAACAGATGGCCAAGGCCAATTTAGTGCAATAAGGAAACTTTAAGGGAAAAAAAGAAGGCTCCCTACCATAAGAAGAAGGACGTTCACCATTTGAAGGTAAAATTGGCCCAGTTTAAGCTAATGTCCAATTAACCTTGGACTTGTTTCAACTGTGGCAAGAAAGGCCACTGGAGGAAGGACTACAAAGAAAAACCTAAACGGAAAGGGCAAGGTGAACCTAACTTTGTTGTTATGATTGTGCAGGTTGACTCAACTAGTGTTGACATGGACTAGTAGATAGACAATGGGACGTCATGCCATGTTTGCTCAAAGGAGTGGTTCACCACATACAAACCTATTTCTGAGAAGGTTATGGTGGTGAATCGGACACAAGCTGAAGTACTGGGGATAGAGACAGCGGTACTGCAACTGACTTCGGGGAAGTCGCTGACGCTTTAGGATGTGAACCATGTACTGGCTATAGCCAAGAACGTGGTCTCTAGAAGTCTGCTCTGCAATTCAGGCTTGAGGATAGATATTAATGCCAGTCAGGTTGTTATGTCTTATAAAGGAATATACTTTGGAAATGCTTTTTGTACCGAAGGGATGTTCAAACTTCAACTTGTAACTCCAATAGAGATAATAAGTGTAGTCTCTTCTTCTGGTTGTTCTCTTGAGTTGTGGCATAATAGACTAGGACATGTTCATTATTAAAAATAAATAAGATGTCTAGTCTAGGGCTTATCTCCAAATGTGGTGGTAAGGAGTTGGAGAAGTGTGAGGTCTGTGCGCAGATGAAGATCACTAGAAAATTGTTCAAGCAGGCAAACCAAAGTACATATCTTATGGACTTGGTACACTCAGATATCTGTGACTTCAAACAGTTCTCCACAAAGTCTGGGATGAAGTATTTTATTACATTCATCAATAATTTCTTAAAGTACGCATTCGTTTATCTGCTCAAGTCTAAAGATGAAGCATTTGAGAAATTTAAGGACTTCAAGGCTGAAACCGAGCATCAAACCAGAGAATAACTCAAGAGACTTAGAAGTAATCGATGTGGAGAGTATAGGTCTCATGCATTTGCATTATTCTGCAGAGAACATGGAATTATCAACGAGACGACTGCTCCATACTCATCTCAAGCAAACAATGTTGCAAACAGGAAGAACATAATGTTAATAAAGATGATGAATTCAATGTTATTGACTGCAGGTCTTCCAAATTTTTTCTGGGGTGAAGCTGTTCTTACGGCTACTTTTATTCTGAATAGAGTACCACATGAAACTTTTGATGTCATTCCTCATGAACTCTGGTTCAAGGTCAGACCCAACTTGAATGTCATTCGAGTGTGGGGGTGTCTAGCATATGTGAAGCTTCCGGATTTGAAGACTCAGAAGTTGGGAACGATGAGTACGAAGACAATCTTTCTAGGTTATGCTGAGAAGAGTGATGCTCGAAGATTTTTTGATATTGATTGAAATCATATCATTGAATCTAGCGATGCAAAAGTCTTTGAAGAAAAATTTGCAAGGCCAAAAATATTGTTCTTGCGGACATTATGGAGAATATTATGGGTGCACAGAAGGCTGAAGCTCCTAACAAAGATGTAGTCTAAGCAAAAGTTGCTTTTGTAGAAACAACTGTTGAACCAGAACTCGCAGAACCTGTGTCTAAACGAGTGAGGAGACAGAAGGACTTCGGAGATTATTTTATCACCTATCATGTGGAAGCAGATCCGCTTACCTATGATGAGGCGATGAAGACCAGAGACACAGTCTTCTAAGAGGACAATTAACGATAAGTATGACTCGATAACCTCCAATAATACGTAGGTGTTGGTTGATCTGCCTAAAGGTGAAAAACCAACCGGATGTAAATGGATCTTCAAGAACAAGAAAAAGATCGATGGAACTGTTGACAAGTTAAACGCTGGGCTGGTAGCCAAGAGATTTTCTCAGAAGCAAAAAATCGATTATTTGACACATATTCTCTAGTAGCACGGATGACAACCATCAGGATGTTGATTGCTCTGAGAGCAATTCACAAGCTGGTTATTCATTAAATAGATGTAAAATTCATATTCCTGAATAGTGAGTTCATCGAAGTGATTTACAAGCTATAGCCAGAAGGATTTGTCATTAAGGGCCTTAAAGACAAAATCTGCATGTTTGTGAAATTATTATATGGTCTCAAGCAAGCTCCCAAGATGTAGCATAAAAAGTTTAATAAAGTCATAAGATCAAACAACTAGATGGTCAGCAAGATGGACAAGTGTGTGTACACAAAGTTTGCTAACAAAAAAGTTGTCATTTATTTGTACATGAACGACATACTGATCTTGGGTACAGATCTAGCAAGTGTCACAGAGACAAAAAAAGTTCATCTCGTCTAAGTTCATCATGAAGGACTTAGGGGAAGCTGATTTTATCTTAGGAATAAAGATCATTCGGACGAAAACTGGAGTAGCATTATCACAGTCTCTTTACATTAGGAAGATGCTCACACGCTACGGGTATCAGGATCTTCCACGGATCGATATGCCATATAGGTGTGACAAGAAGCTAAAGCCAAATCCAGATAAAAGTGTCAGAAAACTGAGTATTCAAGCGCCATTAGGAATTTGATGTGTGCGACTACTGCCATAAGGCTTGGCATAGTTTTTTGTCATGGAAATACGGAGTCAGTTAATGTTCAATCCAGGTGTTAAGCAATAGAAAGCTATGAAGCCAGTAATGAGATACCTCAAGAGGACTCAGACATATGTACTGTACTACTGTGGAGATCCAACAGTAGGGGAAGGCTTTAGTGATGCAAGTTGGTGCTCAGAAGTAGAGAGTGAAAGGTCCACATGAGGATAAGTCTTCTCTATGGATGGAGTTGCTATATCGTAGAAGTTGAAGAAACAGACTATGCTCTCACACTCTTCTATCGAATCTGAGTTCTATGTACTGACGGCTGCAGCGAATGAAACAAAATGGCTTCGGGAGCTTATATATGATCTACAATGGTTGGTGCTCAGATTCCGACGGTACCAATATACTAAGATAACTAGGCGACTACAACGGTTGCATCGAATGACCTCTTCAATGGCAAGAAGAGGACTATACAGTTAAGCACATGGCAGTAAATAATCTTATCAAAAGAGGATTCATTGTCGTGGTTAATATTCAGAGCAGAAGAATCTGGCAGATTCGTTCACTAAAGGTCTAAAGCACCAGCTGGTCAAAGACACAACATGTAAAATGGGCTGGAAGACATTATGATATTGTGCCTTTGTAATTCTATCATAAAGGTTTATGTTATTAGTTCAAGGAGAAATCTACTATGCATCTAACTTTTCATTCAAGTAAGGACCATTTACTGGAAGAATATCATGAACAGAGGGTAATCCTTTGGAAGATTACGGGGTTACGGATCAAGAACCACTGTTGTCTATTGTTTGATCTTTGTACAGTACAAAGTCCTGTGAAAGGATGGCTTGGAAGCCTTAATGAGTTCTCGGGCATTTGGAATGTTCGGCGCAAGCTTAAAGGTTAATTTCTGTTTTAGAGTGATGTCGGACATATTTATATAGTATCACAATTTTTGTTCGTTTTGGCTTCGAGCAATCCCTTTATAATTTGTTTGACTATATGGAAATACTCCAATCAAATTATGTTTTACCCTCGTGTATTAGAAAGGTGAACCCTATTTGGATTTTTTTTAATTTGGGTACATTTTTTATGGAATTGGGGATTCCCAGGACCCTTACTTTGGTGTGCGTATTGATCGATATAAAGTTAAACAAATTTAATACGTCTTCTAACCCTTTATATGCGGAAACTAGGGTTCACGAATTATACCTACGACGGGAAGAAGACAAGTAGTTCCTGGCAATCTCGAGCGGACGATTCTAAGATCTTCTGCACGTATTCCTTCCTCGAGTTGGACGTCGTGTGGGCGACGATCTCCCAACCTTTTCTTCTCCTTGGTAGCCCTCTCTTTCTTTCCTTACTGAATCACGAATTTAGAGAAAGCTTCAGATTTTTGATCAGTAATTTGGCAGCCAAAGAATAGAGGATATATATAAGCTACGACAGGGACCATGAGGAGAAATTAGGGTTAGGCCTCCTAATGGATCTGGATACCCCATGTTCAGCCCGAACACACAATCCAGGCCCATTAATAATAGCTCGGTCCACTAATGAGCTATTGTTGCACTACCTACCTAATCCCAAATTATGTTTATGGTCTTCTTTTATTATATGCTCGTTTGGCTCCCCATGTTAAGATATCGAATGTCCGTCGATCAATTTAAGTTACTAACAACTATATTGATTCGACATCTTTTATCCTTAAGTAGTACCGCCCAAATTTATTTGTCATGTCAGATATAATCCACCTGCAGGGTTTACATGACAATCCTTATGAGCTCCTTAAGGGGACATCATCAACCCGATGTATCGGGACATGGATTCTATTTATATTCAACAACCCATCATACATACAATGTTATTACCCAATTTATAGAGGTTGTTGACCCATAATGAATCTCACTCTTTCATGAGTCAAAGTAATGCACACTGCATATACATGTCCGTTATCACTACACCAAAATAGTCCTTTTGGAACGGAGAAATTATGTTCCAAATATTTTTTGGAATGCCTTTATTTCGTGCCTATTTTTGGGCTATCAAATTCTTGGAACGGAATAAAAGTGTTCCAAAGGACGATTATTGGAGCGCTTTATATGCGTGCCAGTATTGGAACACCTACAAAGCGTTCCTAATAAAGGGTTCCAATGGATGATTTTTGGAACACATTATGTGTGTGCCAATGTTGGAACACCAATAAAGTGACCCTAATAAGGAACAGTCCAAATTAATTTGTACATTCATACTGGAACGGATAAAATGTGTTCTAATATTGGAATGGTAGAAATATGTTCCTATTAATTGCCCATATTCTTTAAAATACCATTACCTATAATCTGAATTTATATATAGATAAATGATTTTTAACCCTAATAAGATTTATAATAAAATAGGAGATAGTAAACAAATATCAATAACACAAGTACACACAAAATAGATAAAGGTAAACTTACATATCACTAATGAAGTCAGAATGTCTTACATAATAATATTGTATTATGTTTAATACAATTTTACTACACTACCATTCTAACAAAATATCCTAGTGATGTGAAAATAATTTGAGATCTTTTTCTCGTTCTCTTTCTTCCCCATAGCTAATTTTTTATCGCTTTGTGATCAAACTCTTCCATTGTTGGGATGGACATTGGGCCTGCAAAAGTTGAAAGGTTAAAAAAAATTAGTGGAGAAAAAGAAGATCAAAAAAGAATGTTTCCAGAATGATATTTAACACATATAGGAGACAAACATGATGATTCTTCAAAAAGAATTGTCCCGAACAATATAACCAATCTTGTTTGCAGTGAACAATATAAAATACCTATGCCATTGTACAACAAAGAGAAATTGAAAATGTAGTCTGTAGAATAATAAGCTACTATATATGCTTTGGCAAAAGAGATGATAATATAACATTCTCAAACCTGCTTTTTAAAAAAGTTGGTACTGATCAACACCTCGAACTCATGAGAACTGTAGGAATATTTGACAAACTGCCCAGAATAGAATGACGAAGATACAACCGACAAAAATGAATATCCCATCTACTCGGCGTAAGCTATGTAGAATTTTATGCTCATTGTTCATATTGGAGGCTATGATCTTTGAGAAACATACAATCTTTTCCATCAGTTCCTAGTTCCTACAACTTCACAGCAAGGCCGATCCAAGGGTAGGTTTGACAAGACTTTTTGAACAAAATCACAGGGCAATGGCAAAACTTTTAACAGGGCATATGTAGGAATTTTGTTCAAAGTGGTCTTTAATAGGGCATGTAAAGTTTGTCTAGAGATGCCAAATAACTATGTTGTTGTCACAGCATATTGTTAAACTTGAACATTGTGGCAACATCGTTGATGTGGTCGCAACTCGCAAGAGCACTGCCGATGCTTTATGGAATCATTGTAATTCCATCACAGCAACACCCTGTTGTCATTAGCGATAACACTTGTTGTGAACACTATAGTGAACCATCGTGGAAAGATGGGAGACCAGGATTGCAGAGGGGCGAATGCCTTGGGGGAGAGTAGAGGTAAAGATATTGGAAAGTTTGAGGGGGTACAAAACCAACCTAATTTACTGAATACCTCTTAGAATTTGGAAATACGTCTATACTAAAATTATGGTTTCTAAAATTCGTAAGGTAATGAACAGATCGGCCCTTATCGTATGTGTGATAGATGCCATCTATTTTCAAGTGGAGTATTTTAGGTTGTCTCACAGAATTACTAGTAAAACAAAAATAACCTTCTATAAATTTTAGCTATAGAGAACACTTTGATAAACTTCCACAGGAAAAAAAAGGATCTTAACACCAATTGGTACTTGTCAACCTGCTTTCCTACCAATTGTACCAGAAATAAGGGTTTATGCTCATCATCAAGATAAAATACAGTGAGATTGAATCAGAGACAAATTAGAAAATAAGAGTTCTTAACCCTTTATCCGAAGGCTCTTGTGCAAAGCTAGCTCTAAGCAAGTTTTGCTATTTATTCTAAAGCAAAGGAAGAGATGCAGTAAATGAAAGGGTAAGAACAGGATTGCAGTGAAGCCCAACACCTTGATACCTTTTTTATGTACTAGAATCAGTTCTCCAATCTTTGTCTTCGACCGTCCATCCACTCTTCAGGATATATTAGAACTAATCCCGAACATTCAGTAGTAATTAAAATAGAGCACCAATCATCCTCTAGCATGATATTGATTTTCGATATCTGAATATTTAATAGAAAGAGCAAAAAAATTTACAAATACGACTCATGACTCAGTAAATAGTCCTGTAAATAAAAAAGCAACAAAAATTGTTCTAAGTATTGCTATGACATCAGAGATTATTAGTAGACAACTATAAGCAAGTGCAATGTTGTAGATTTCGCTAGGCAGAATCGGTGCGCTAAGGGTCCGACTAGCGCCTAGGACGCCTAGGTGCCCGATTTCTTTTTTTTTTTGTTTGCACATATATGTATACATATATAAGTATTGTATGTGTAATATAATGACACAAAAGCCTTTGAGCACCTATGGCTAGCAGAGTTGAGTTGAAGTCTTAGTTTGTTGTTAAGGTCAGGGGTTCGAATCATCAAATTTTTGTTCAGTTTTTTTTAAACATAAAAAGGGAGGAGATGAGAGAGAATGCATTCACAACAGCCTCCTCTCCTCCCCTCCGGCCTTCCCCTCCCCTCCCCTCCCCTTCCCTCTCCCTCTTCCCCTCCGGCTTTCCCCTCCCCTTCCCTCTCCTCCGACCTTCACCTCCCCTCAACAGCAGAAACAGCAGCAACACCAGCAGCATCCACCACCAGCATCAGCGGCAGTAGCGGCGGCGGAGCCAGGTAAGTTTTTTTTTTTGCTTTTCAAAATTCAAATATGTTTTTTTCTTTTCAAAATATTTGTTAACCTTGGGAATCCATTCCAAATCCCACTTATTTGTTTCAACATGGAATGGAAGCATAATAGCAACCACAGATACTCTATATAGTAGTACTATATAGAGTATCTGTAGTTGCTATAATACCAACTCCCACTTGGATACTAACAATTGTAAAGGGCCAGGGCATCACTAACAGATACATCCTACTCAGGACCTCTATAAACATATAGTTAGCACACCCAATTCTGACAACATCCAGCAAATGTCGGACAAGATAAGATTGGGACTAGGGATGAAAAATAATACAAGTAATCTGGCTTGTATTCGATTCCATATATGTATTTAAGCTAGTATCAATACCTAAATCCAACAAATTGGTTATAATGCTTTACCAACTCGTACTAAAAGAACTATACTCAAACTAGTCAAATAGTAACGTCGACACTTTAATATGTCTTCTACTATACATAAAAGGTAATTAATCAAATACCCAGTAAAAATTATTTTACTCCAGTATCAGCCACAGTCAAAATACAACAAAAGGAAGAGCTAAAATGAATGGAAACCATCAATAATTCAATCATTTTTAGTCTTCCCTTTTCCTAACACTAGCCTACATTTTGATCGAATATGGATATAATAGATTTATCTGGAAATAAACACGAATATTGTTAAGACCTAAAAGTTATAACAGTCGTTTTAGCACTTTAGTTGGGGCCTAATTGTCAATGAAAGAATAGACAATCCCGCATTCTACCGTCTTCTTATGTAATCTATTTAGCAGAATTTTGATGTATTCTAAGAATAGGTTCCTTAATAGTGAATACCCAACATAAAACTTTGATGTGGGAATGTCATTATAGGCACCTTAAGGGTACTCATAAAGGATTATGGGATATTATTTAAAAGGATATCTTTAATTCGAGAATATGTGCCATCTCCTCTCCTCTCCTCTGGTTACCAAAAGCCTCAAAAACTTGGTTGCCCAACCTTTGGTCTAGAAGAAAACTATTGACTAGACTGATTATATGCTCGTAACCCAAAGCAACGACCACAGAGTATTAATAAATAGCATGGATACTAGAAAACAACTTTGGCAAGAGAGCATTTGACTCCTTCTCTATCATATGCCAAAAGTAGTTCCTGGCCCATATTATATTAGGCAACTAAAGTGCATAACACCAAATTACTAAAACCCCTTAAGGTGTTTGCATATGATCAAAGGCTATAGTTAATTCTACTTCTAAAATCTATGGACCAATCAGTGATGCTGATAGTAAATTTCTCGACTTAATGCTAGATGCTCACACCAAGGGTGGAACTGCTCAAGGGATGGTGGGGGTGAGCTCCTGCCCACACCAAAAAAATTCATTTTTTCTATATAAGTTCCGTACCTCAGCCCATCCCAGCTCATCCCAGCCCACTCCAGTTTGAATATCTAGTTCTGCCCTTGGAGCAACTGATTTATTTTTCCACCATTACTACCACATCGAACAAAGGCATTGCTAAGGGCATCTACAATAATATGAAATCCCTCCTTAAATTGGGAAATTAGTTTATGTGCAATGCTACCAAGTGACTCCAGCTAAAACAAGCATATTTTACTGAACGTACGACCTAGAAGACCCATACCATTTTTAGAAATAACATTTTTTTCCTAGATCAATAGGGAAACATTGAATTTGGGAATGCACAAAATGTTTATTCCTAAAACTAATCACATCACATACACCAATTAGAGACAATTTATAAAATATGTAACATCAGATGATCCGACAACTATAGATAAAGAATTCAAGCAATAATAAATTTATAAATCTGAATCCAGACCTACACCAATTAATCATCCCTAAAAATCCAAATGTTAGGGTTTTGATCGTAAGTGGAATACAAGTACCTTAGTGTGCGAGGACGAGGAGATGAGGGCGGAGAGACACCCATAATCCGACGGCGAGATGACTCGGGATGGAGAGAAGATGATGGTCGAGGATGGAAAGAGGACGCCGACGTTGATTCAGACCCGACGGCCGCTAGAAAAGCAATGGCTTTCCCGCATGGTTTTCAATTCCCGCTCGAGGTTGGGAGAAGGGATTTTGGTATGCAAAAAAGAGGTTGAGAGAGGGGATTTTTATGGGATTTTGGTGTGCCTAGGTTTTCAATTCCCGCCAGAGGCTTGCAAAAAAGAGAGAAGGGTTTGTGTGCCAGATTGGAAGAAAATGTGCTGGATGCTTTGTTAAGGTCACGTGATATTACGTGAATTTAATTTTTATACATTTGGAACGGTATTGGAACGGTTAATGTGTGTTCCAAAATTATCAAATTTTAATTAAAAATAATAACATGATATTTAAAACATTTTTCAATTCTGGCACAGTTTTTTTTCCGTTCCAAAACTTAGGTACGCTAAATAAGCGTTCCAGATTGAAAAACATCTAGTGTTCCTAATTAGCTATTTTGGTGTAGTGTATTATATCCGGATTAAGAGCACAAGCATCCATAATAACAGAGGTGTTTGTTCTCTTATGTAGTCAGTACAAAGAGAACAACCTCAAGTGGTCCTGTTCAATAAATACAAAGTGTACTAGTGTAAACCTATAGTCAAGATAGACTAATACCAGATTATACTACAACCTTTCCAATAGATTGTCCAAGTCCATTTAGGTTGTGAACTATTTATATACTCCATAGGGAACTGATAATATGATCTTCTGTGTGATACCATATACCATATTATCTACAATATAGAATATCAGACATTTGCATTAACACTGGCAACAAATACAATACGCAAACATTTGCCCATATGATTCTCATTTAAAATTTAAGGAAATAAGGTTACTACAAAAGTGATGCTTTTAGTATATAACCCTAATAATCTCCCACTTATACCCATAGCACTACTTTTCAGTATACCGTTACAAATCTCCCACTTATACTTAAAGCCATGCTGCTACACATCTGACTCCCATTCCTTCAACATGACTATCAAAAGCCTTAGCTGGTAAGCTCTTTGTACATGGATTAGCTAGGTTGTCAGCTGATGCTATCTTAATCATAGCAACTTTTTATTTCTTTACGAAATCTTGTATCAGATGGTACATGCGCTTAATGTGTTTACATGTCTTATGGGTTCGTGATTCCTTCGAGTTTGCAACTGCACCACTATTATCATAATAAAGTGTAATAGACTTAGGCAAACCAGGTACCACATCCAAGTCCAATAGAATATTTCTGAGCCAAACCGCTTCTTTGGCTGCCTCAGAGGCTGCCACATACTCGGCTTCTATGGTGTAATCAACAATACATTTTTGCTTAATACTCCTCCACACAATGGCTCCACCTCCCAAAGTAAATACATAACCTGAGGTAGATTTTCTGGAATCCCTATCTGACTAAAAATCTGAGTCACCCCAAGGGATCTAAACTATCTACCTGGTAAACTAGCATATACTCTTTAGTCCTTTTCAGGTACTTCAAAATATGCTTTACGGCAGTTCAGTGCTCTTGTCCAGGGTTAGACTGATATCTGCTGACCATGCCTACGGTAAAGCAGATGTCTGGTCTCGTACATAGCATTGCATACATTAAGCTTCCTACTGCTGAAGCATAAGGAACTGCTTTCATGTTCTCTATCTCTTTAGGTGTCCTCGGACACTGCTCCTTTGATAGAGCAATTCCATGTCTAAAAGGTAAGAAACCTTACTTAGAATTTTGCATACTAAAACGAGTATGTACGGTATCGATATAGGAAGCTTGGGACAAGCCCAACATCCTTTTTTGTGATCTCGTAGAACTTCGATCCCAAGGATGTGACCTACTTCTCCCAAGTCCTTCATATCAAACTGTTTGGATAACCATACCCTTATATCAGATAACACCTTCACATTATTTCCAATGAGCAAGATGTCATCCACATATAGTACTAGGAACACCACCATGTTTCTGTCACACTTTCTGTATACACATGATTCATCCTAACGTTGATCAAATCCATAGGATTTTATCACCTGATCAAAACATATGTTCCAAGATCTGAAAGCTTGCTTAAGTCCATAAATGGACTTCTTGAGCTTACAAACAAGATGTTCTTAGCCCTTTTCAATGAACCCGTCTGGTTGCTTCATATAGATGTCTTCCTCAAGACTTCCATTAAGGAAAGCTGTCTTGACATCCATTTGCCAAATCTCATAATCGAGATGAGCAGTAATAGATAAAAGTATCCGAATAGACTTAAGCATGGCTATCGGAGAAAAGTTTTTCTCATAATCGATACCCTCGCTTTGAATAAAACCTTTTACAACAAGTCGAGCTTTAAAGGTTTTAACCTTACCGTCTGATCCACTTTTTCTCTTATAGACCCACTTGCATCCAATGACTTTTATACCAACGGGTGGTTATACATGCTACCAGACCTGATTGGAATCCATAGATTCTATTTCAGATATCATTGCTTTTTGACAAGACTCTACATCTTTATCTTGGAGTGCTTCGTTGTAGGTACAAGGATCAAAATATTGTTCCTCGGGGACGAAGTCTGACGAATCTCCCAAGAACATATATCTATCAGGTTGTATCACAACCTTCCCACTACAACGAGGCACTATCGGTTGTGGTATAACATTTGTGACACGTTGTGCAGTTAATTGTGGTTCATCCTCTTGTACTGTTGGTACTGAAGTACTTGGTGTCATACCTCTCAGTTCTTCTAGAACAACTCTACTTGTGGTTTTATGGTTCATCACATAGTCTTCCTCTAAGAATCGGGCATTGGTGCTAATAATGACCTTCTAATCCTTTGGACTATAAAATAAACCTCCTTTGACATAAAGTAATAACTCTGCCATTAAAGCTGAAATGATGAACTTCGATGTGACGGTGTATTCCTCGGGAAATAGAGAAAATCTCCTCTGCAGCTGGCACGATCCACCAACTACAAGGCCCCCTATGCGGCTGCCACCAACCCATGCGGCTGATGCACGCATGCGGTTCGGAGCGGGAAGACCTTTGTCATGCGGCTCAAATTATGAACAGTCACCCTATGTGGCCGCTGTTCTCATGCGGCTCGGGTCATGAGGATCATCTCCATGCGGCTCACGACCATGCAGCCTTGACACATAGCAAGTCCTATGCAACTCAATTGGAAACCACCCCTATGCGGCTTAAATTATGAGAAGTCACCTATGCGGCTGCCACCTTCATGCAGTCTAAATCCTAAGAATTTACCCTCATGCGGCTTTGACATATGGTAGAAAACAGTTGCCCACGTGGCACTAAATCAATCAAGAGTCATCAGCAAATCCTAACAACCTGATTTAGTGCAATCATCATAATTACCCGAATCAAAGCAGATTTATTACAATCGTGACACGTGGCAGGAGATCCGAGCTTCCAAAGATTCATGACAATCAATATTAAATGCCCATACAGATTTGACACAATCAGAACTAATTGGCCAAATTCACTGCAATCAAGATTAGTGGTCAAGATTAATTGCCAACAAAATATGATCAAGGCAAATGGCAATTAAATCCCCAAGCCGCCGACTTTTAGGATAATTATTGCAAACCCTAATGATCACACCCCACTCCTACAAATAGCAAGGTGCCATTCCCTTGCAAACAGAGAGAGCGAAAAAAAAGAGAGCACTACAGAGACATCCAGAGATCTAGCAACCGAAGGCGTATCACGACCCGCACCCTAGAGTAAGGGCACGAAAAGTAGGTACGTCCAGCCTACGCCGCAGTATCGGCGGTAGAACGCTGTCCTAGGTCACAACATCTAACAATATAATGCTAAGCAGTTTATACTCCCCGAATGGGGGTGACATAGCAGAATGTAAACTTAATCACAACTAAGGAAGATAAAGTACGATATGATATAGAACTCAAAATAAAATACAGATGATCAGAAGAGTCTAAGTGTCTAAGATAACAACTCAGCAACATCCAGAATACAAAGTCTCAACTACAGAATATGAAAGAATATATACAACATCTCAGAACAATAACTAAAAGTCAATAACAATGCTGAAAAGAAAGATAAAGCCTAGCTGTCTAGCCTAGACTATGGGAGTAGCATCTTGTACTGCAGCTGGATCCTCCAGAGGAACCAGGTCGCAGGTGTCATCTAAGCCTGCTCCGTAATAGCTGGTACATAGGGCCTCATCCTCATCCTCTGTAATATTTTCAACAGGTCCAGTCACGACAGGAGCGAGCACAGTACATCTCATGCAGTTCATATCATGGCAGGAAATATAAAGCAAGCAATAGAGTAAGATACATGAAATGCTGTAAGAGATATACATAAAAACAGGAGAGATATTTGATAACTGGAAATATATACATGATAAGTAAGAACTGTAAGTGACTAGTGATTTAGAGTACGAGATGACATGTAATTGGCTTAGGTTGTACATGATAAAACATGGAAAGTAACAGAGTGTACATGATGGGTAAATCACATGACCATTTATACTCACCCTACCCACAATCAATATACAAGGATCCAGTCCAGTTACGTTACGGACATGATATTTTGGTTACACAAGAAACACATGAGGAAACATAAGCGTACATGAGAGCACATGAAAGTACATGAGCGTACATGAAAGAACATGAGAGAACATGAGTGTACATAAATAATGCAAGAGCAAGGAATACATGATGTACATGAAACACATGTCATAAAGTATCCGATGCGCCCGCTAAGGGGGATAACATCCCAAGAAGAGATCCATATAGTACCAATCCGTGATGATAACGTGACAGCATCAAGTGAAGTAATCTAGAGCAAGAATATAAGTCGTGGCAAGTTTAAAACGATCAGAGAATGTACTCGCCTGATACCCTGGATGTCCAGAAGAAAATACTGCCTGAGGAGTGGTGTCTGGCTCCTAATAAGAACAGCACAAGTCACAACATGTCTAAAATGAAGTAATTGAACATTACGATGCATTCTACATGATTCTAGGTCAATCTAGGCCAAAGTCAACTATTTGTCAACCATGGTCAACTACACTAGTCAACTAGGTCAACTAAACCATTCCAAGTCTAAACCTAGACTAACAAGTCATTCTAGTCAATCTAGGCCTAACCAAATCTAGTTTAGAACCCAATTACAAACACAAGCCAAAACAAGCTAAGCTAATCACACACAACATATATATGGAAGATAATAGGGGTGAGTGAACATGTAGGAAGGCCCAAGTGCAATATGCTTCAATATGCACTAGTGTCATAGTGATAGTGTCAACATAGTGTCATAGCAATGTGTAGGGACATAGTGTAATGGGTACATGAGGTAAGTATAGGGTTTGTCAACATTGAACATTGCATTACTTTACATACAACTTGCATCTATTCCTTACATACATTGCATACATTCATGGTACTTACTTTACATTTCAGTTCATGCATATATTCCATTTAACAGTTTTCATTACACCCATTCATACTTGCATACATAATGTATTCATATATGCATTCAAGCCTACATACATATTTACATATATACTTATATTCATATATACATTTATATAGAGAGGGGGATTAAGGGGTATATATGTGTGTGTATGTGGTGAGAGGGTGTGTGTGTGTATAGGATGTTAACAATGGTAGGAGAGTGAGGGGCAAATACATGTGTGTGTGTGCGTAGGATGTTAACAGTAATAGGAGGGTGTGTGTACACATGTGTATAGGAGTATATGTGTGTATATGTATGGTCTCAGATTTTGTGAATTCAGTTTAGAGTGTACATCAGTCCATTGGGTGCATGATCTCAGTTTCAGATTTAGGATAGGAAATGTATTCATATTCCAATGTGCAATATGTATAAATCTCTGTCATGACCCGTACCCTAGAGTTAGGGCACGAGAACGTAACAACGCCCAGCCTACGCCGCAGTGTCGGCGGTAGAACGCTGTCCTAGGTCTCAATGCATCTAACAGTATAAGACTAAACAGTTTATACTCCCCGAATGGGGGTGACATAGCAGATACAGACTCAATCACATCTAAGGTAGAGCATGATGAGGATAGATAAAACATGAAATCCAAAAGAGATACAGCAGATAGAAGTCTAAGTGTCTAAGATACATAAACCCATAAATATATCTCAAAGCTCAATACAGTAATCCATAGAATAAATACAACTCAATACAACTGAAATAACTAACTATACAACCTCTACTATGTCTTCTCTAGGCTAGCAGGCAACCTCCAGGCTATCTGTAAAATTTATCAACAGGTCCAGTCAGGACAGGAACGAGTACAACTCATCAAGAAATCCCAATTAAATGACAGAGAACTATAAAGCAGTTATAGACAGTTTTATTGATGAATATGGCAGTTTTATACAGGTAATGATGTAGAGAAATAGCAAGGTACAAGGAAGTAAGGTAATGAAATAAAAGAAGAATGATGGCAAAGAAGACTGTAAAATAAGATCTAGCTGAACTAGGGTAACATGTTATAAGTCCAGTTTATACAATGTAAGTTGAGTGTAATCCTAATGTGAGTCTAATACAATTTGAGTCTAGTAAATGATTCTTGTACATGATGATTCTAGTAGATGATTTTTCTTAATAATTTGAGTGAAGTGATTCTTGTAAGATTCTTGTACTCTAATCCTTGTAGGTGATTCTTGTAATGAGTACGGCACATCGTACGCTCGGCCAAGCGGTAATAGCTATCATTCTTGTAATACGGTACATCGCACGCTCGGCCAAGCGGTGATGGCTATCATTCTTGTTTGGTGATTCTTGTTGAATACGGCACATCGCTCGCTCGGCCAAGCGGTGATGGCTATCATTCTTGTTTGGTGATTCTTGTTGAATACGGCACATTGCATACCGGCCCAGCAGCGATGGCTATCGTTCTTGTAATGATGATTCTTGTATGATTCGCACATTTAATACTTGTAGGTGTTTCGAGTAGATGAGTCTTGTGAGTGATTCGAGTAATAGGGTTAGACAAATCAAGTACATGTATTGCGAGTAAATAAATCTAAAATATTAATACATGTTGTGACAGAGAATCAAATAGAACTATACAAGAACTGAATCACAGTAATCATCAAATAATGAAAGAACTATCAGAGAATGTACTCGCCTGATGTCTGAATGTCCAAAGTAAATATACTGTCCGATGAGAGGTGTCTGGCTCCTAATTAGAACAGCACAAGTCACAACATGTCCAGAAGGGTAATATAAAGCACTACAATGCATTCTACATGAATCTAGGTCAAATTAGGCCAAAGTCAACCCTTGGTCAACTCTGGTCAACTGCACTAGTCAAACTAGGTCAAACTAGGTCATGTCCTAACCCAGCAAGTCTTACTTGGCCTAACCAAGACTATCCTAGCAAGCACACATCAATACAAGGCTATACAAGCCAACATACACCCAACTCTATATAGCATACAATTATTCAATACTCAACTAGGCAAGAATTCACATTAGATATACACTAGGTAATCTATTACTTTAAGCTATATATGTCTACACATATATACACATGCATATATTGGTATTAACATTAGGTCTATAATCATGGCATTTCAAATGGTTATATAAACTTATATATTACAACACAATATGCTAACATATATATAATATACATACATAGCTAAGTTAACTATATTCAGAAATACTTATTTAAGAGGCTATGTGTGTGTATGTGAACATGACAAAGGGGCAAGTGAGGGTTAAATGGGCATACATAGTGTATACATATGAAAGAGTGTCAAAGTGTAAGTGAACAATGTGTCAAGTGTGATAGTGTCAACATAGTGTAAGGGGGTACATGAGGTAATATAGGATTTGTGTTAACATAGAACATTACATCTCATTAACTTGTATATTGCATATATTACATCTATTATTACATTACATTCATGCTTGCATTCATTCATCATTCATTTATTCTCTTGCACTACTATATGTACCATACATTACATACTATGGAACCTACATATTCATTACAAGCCATACTTATACATGCTTACATTAGATATGATACTTACACCTCATACATCATTTATTTAAACATTTACTCATGCTTGCATTCTCTATTTAATTACATAATGTATATACATTAACATGGGTTAAAATCAAATAGAACATTATATTACACACAAGGGTGCACAAAATACATATGCCGAATAGTAACTCCTACTAATAATCAATACTGTACCATCTTAGCATGAATTAAAATCTAGGATTAAAGTATGTTATAGATCTATGTGTTAGCTTTCCGAAACTTCAAACGGATCGCATTTTCGTTTTAGGAAACTCCCGAAATTGCGAAAACACCGAGAACGCGTTTGTCTTTCGTACAGCTGACACTCAAATAATTCTCCAGAAAGTTACAGAGAGATTTAGGCCTATTAATACATGTTTTTGGAAATCTAACTTCAATATGCTTCTTTTAAAAAAAATGGAAGATTAAACCGAGCTTTGAGCTAGAAGTTATGACATTTCTAAGTTAGGGCTGGAATTATAAACGTGGATAAAAATTATGACGGATTTGGGTAGTTTGAGACAAAAGAACACAAGTATATAACATAATATATCAAGAACTCACTCTCTACACTAATATATATATATATGAGACACTATAGAACACATCTCCAATACAAAAATATGAGATTAAACATGTAATAATTCATTCATACATAACAACAACACATAGTGTGTCCAAATTTGGGATTTTCCCACATGGACACAAACACAACACAAAGGACACTCCTATAACCTCCAAATGGACACGAAATGGACACAAATGGAGATACAACCATGGGGTCATTCCTATGGGTTCAAAATAGACCTATATGCATGAGAAAATGGAAAAGAGAAGGGATTTATACCTTCCGGTAGATCGAATCGAAGAAAACCTTCCCGGAGCGACACCGACACGTAGAGATTCCAAAAGGACACGAACGAGCTCCGAATCCTCCCAAACTTGGGTAGCTTCCTCCTTGGCTAGAATGGAGAAGGAAAGAAGAAGATTTGGTGGCGAAATGGAAGGATTTGGTGGAGAAATGGAAGGATTTGGTGGAGAAATTGCTAGGGATTGCTCTCTAGAAATTTGGAGAAGAACAAGAGAGAGAGTGTGGATGAGAATAATGAAATGAACTTGAGCCTATCCTCTCCCAAAGTGGCTGGCCATATGGGGCTATTTGTCTTATTATGGTAAGGTCCAAAATGCCCCCACTAACCTATTCTATGAGTATTAGGAAAGGGCTAATTGGTTGGGGCTAAATTAGTCATTCTAAAGTCTCTAATCACACTAACCTTATCCATAATAATTAGTCTAACCTCTAGCTAAAATATTTCTATCATGTGGACTAAAATTAATATCATGTGGGCCATGCCTAACTAGTGTGTGGGTCCCACTAGAGTCAAACTACCCCCGGGTCCCCGTTTCAAGTCGGATTGAGCTGAAATTCGAACCCGACTCAAATAATCCCAAAACAATATCATAAATAATAAAATAAATTTCAAAAATATTTCAAAAATACAAAATAACAAAAATATTCCTATTCCTGAAAACTGGGGATGACAAATTCCTCGAAATTAAAACCAAACAATAGTAAAATATCAAAATCACAAGTCATAATTTTAAATAGTTTAAAAATGATTAAAAATTACCAAAAATTATAATATGAAATAATAATCAATAAATTATAATTATAATTATAAAATTTCAAAATTACCCTCATCTGGAAAACTGGGTGTTACAATCCTATCCACCTTATAAAAATTTCGTCCTCGAAATTAAGATGATCGCACCCCCTTCTATGTCAAACATAGTCAAGGGTCAATCACTAGTCAATTTCTCAACATCCAAGTACTTGGTCATCAACTGGTCAACTTCTTAGGGTTTTACCTATGCCAGCTATCTAGGTGTTGGCAACTAGAATTTAGCAAAAGAAAAACTCTATAATAGACTAGCTCTTAACTTCCCAATCCTATCAAGTCACCTATAACTAAATACCTACAAGCTAAGCACATGAATACCAAATACCACATATATATATATGCTCAAGAACAACAACCCATCACATATATCCCAAGTATATCATATATATATACATGACTGATCAACCAAGGGTTAAGGCAGACTAAACTTATAAGGATCTGAAATAATGCTTAGAACTAGGCTAAGGATGAATGGTCTGAATCAAGGGGACATGGTATCTAGTGAAGGGTCTGCACACTGCCTATAAAGGTGATCAACACAAAGAAACTCAACACGAAGGGAACTTAACTAAAATGGAAAACTGAACCAAGTATAGGCTAAACAACATGTTTATAACCCTATACAACAATGGCTTATAGATACCAACAAACCTATATTCCATATGCCAATATCATCTGCAATCTATCTATGCAAATAGACCTCTCGATCTTAGGTGAAACTACAACTATACTCAAAGGCAGGCTCTGGTCATGGGTGCCTCACTGGAAAAGGTAAGGGAAAGTAGTAATAATTATCAAGGATGTAAGGCATACTAACATCCTATGTGTAACTGGTTGGTATTATAGATAACAGGAGAATTATCTACAATGGGTTACTATTCTAACACCAATGCTAACTATCACCTCTAGGGTACAGATACTCTACAAGTCATCATACCATTATACTATGAAGGAATTACCTATGAATAAGCTCTACAAAACTAAATATCCCTACTCCTAAGTCATTTATAACAATCAAAAGGGTATGATGTTTAAACCTTCTCAAGATACAATCTGTTAATCATATGTGTCTGTCCAAAATCATGTTGTCCAGAGTCTTCATCATGCTAGTGAGCAAGGCTACGATAATCACAGAGTCCTTGACTAAGGTACGTACCTCTAGGTTCATGGTATTTAAAATTTTCGTACTGCCGCATGCGACGGCGAAAACCTTAAATTCTCATACCCGAAAATACAACCAAAATCTGACTACATGTCCTCACTATGCCAACTAACACGACTATCGAAGATTCTAGATTCCATGATTTAGGCGACCTAGCCCATATGATTTTCTCAGAAAAAAACAAACACAACAAAAGAGTAACATGACAAAATTAATCAATCAACAAGGAACAGATAGAATCGGATTTCAAGGTAATTATAAAAGACAATTGCGGGAATGGAATTGAGAATAACGGAACTTGCAGCAAGATCTCCAATGGTCTGCGCATCCTTGACTGTCCTGACGATAGCTCGCCCTGCTAGTTTTCCCTGGTCTGCTACTGATGCTGCATGAATCACCGCTGCAGAGAGAAATCAGAAATAACGTGAGAAAATCTCTGTACAGATAGAGGTGCACCTCCAATGTAGCAGAAATGCCAACCTGAGTCAGCACAACAAGAGCTGCGGTCTCGAGGCCCTGATGAACAGGACGAGAGGTGGCCAGCCTCTCGATAGTATCCCCCGAACCAGAGCGATGAAATCGTCTTCATAACCATCATGAAGATGGGTCAAACCAAAAAGCAATTACTGAGAATAAAGCAAAAAAATCAAGGGAGGACAGTTTATATTCAAGAGAAATCAATAAGCAGCAATTGGATAAAAGGAATCTGATTAAGAGTTTTTCCTAATGTGATTGAGTACCCCAAAAATAATCCTAATCCTACTGCAGGCTGTAGTGATACTCAAGTTCGAATACCACTACATAAACTCGACCTGCATGGGCCACCACTAAAAACGTGTCACGACCCGCACCCTAGAGTTAGGGCATGAGAACGTAACAACGTCCAGCCTACGCCACAGTGTCGGCGGTAGAACGCTGTCCTAGGTCTCAATGCATCTAACAGTATAAGACTAAACAGTTTATACTCCCCGAATGGGGGTGACATAGTAGATACAGACTCAATCACATCTAAGGTAGAGCATGATGAGGATAGATAAAACATAAAATCCAAAAGAGATACAGGAGATAGAAGTCTAAGTGTCTAAGATACATAAACCCAGAAATACATCTCAAAGCTCAATACAGTAATCCATAGAATAAATACAACTCAATACAACTGAAATAACTAACTATACAACCTCTACTGTGTCTCCTCTAGGCTAGCAGGCAACCTCCAGGCTATCTGTAAAATTTATCAACAGGTCCAGTCAGGACAGGAACGAGTACAACTCATCAAAAAATCCCAATTAAATGACAGAGAACTATAAAGCAGTTATAGACAGTTTTATTGATGAATATGGCAGTTTTATACAGGTAATGATGTAGAGAAATAGCAAGGTACAAGGAAAGTAAGGTAATGAAATAAAAGAAGAATGATGGCAAAGAAGACTGTAAAATAAGATCTAGCTGAACTAGGGTAACATATTATAAGTCCAGTTTGTACAATGTAAGTTGAGTGTAATCCTAATGTAAGTCTAATACAATTTGAGTCTAGTAAATGATTCTTGTACATGATGATTCTAGTAGATGATTTTTCTCAATGATTTGAGTGAAGTGATTCTTGTAAGATTCTTGTACACTAATCCTTGTAGGTGATTCTTGTAATAAGTACGGCACATCGTACGCTCGGCCAAGCGGTGATGGCTATCATTCTTGTAATACGGCACATCGCACGCTCGGCCAAGCGGTGATGGCTATCATTCTTGTTTGGTGATTCTTGTTGAATATGGCACATCGCTCGCTTGGCCAAGCGGTGATGGCTATCATTCTTGTTTGGTGATTCTTGTTGAATACGGCACATTGCATACTGGCCCAGCAGCGATGGCTATCGTTCTTGTAATGATGATTCTTGTATGATTCGTACATTTAATACTTGTAGGTGTTTCGAGTAGATGAGTCTTGTGAGTGATTCGAGTAATAGGGTTAGACAAATCAAGTACATGTATTGCGAGTAAATGAATCTAAAATATTAATACATGTTGTGACAGAGAATCAAATAGAACTATACTAGAACTGAATCACAGTAATCATCAAATAATGAAAGAACTATCAGAGAATATACTCGCCTGATGTCTGAATGTCCAAAGTAAATATAATGTCCGATGAGAGTTGTCTGGCTCCTAATTAGAACAGCACAAGTCACAACATGTCCAGAAGGGTAATATAAAGCACTACAATGCATTCTACATGAATCTAGGTCAAACTAGGCCAAAGTCAACTCTGGTCAACTGCACTAGTCAAACTAGGTCAAACTAGGTCATGTCCTAACCCAACAAGTCTTACTAGGCCTAACCAAGACTATCCTAGCAAGCACACATCAATACAAGGCTATACAAGCCAACCTACACCCAACTCTATATAGCATACAATTATTCAATACTCAACTAGGCAAGAATTCACATTGGATATACACTAGGTAATCTATTACATTAAGCTATATATGACGACACATATATACACATGCATATATTGGTATTAACATTAGGTCTATAATCATGGCATTTCAAATGGTTATATAAACTTATATATTACAACACAATATGCTAACATATATATAATATACATACATAGCTAAGTTAACTATATTCATAAATACTTATTTAAGAGGCTATGCGTGTGTATTTGAACATGACAAAGGGGCAAGTGAGGGTTAAATGGGCATACATAGTGTATACATATGAAAGAGTGTCAAAGTGTAAGTGAACAATGTGTCAAGTGTGATAGTGTCAACATAGTGTAAGGGGGTACATGAGGTAATATAGGATTTGTGTTAACATAGAACATTACATCTCATTAACTTGTATATTGCATATATTACATCTATTATTACATTACATTCATACTTACATTCATTCATCATTCATTTATTCTCTTGCACTACTATATGCACCATACATTACATATTATGGAACCTACATATTCATTACAAGCCATACTTATACATGCTTACATTAGATAGGATACTTATACCTCATACATCATTTATTTAAACATTTACTCATGCTTGCATTCTCTATTTAATTACATAATGTATATACATTAACATGGGTTAAAATCAAATAGAACATTATATTACACACAAGGGTGCACAAAATGCATATGCCGAATAGTAACTCCTACTAATAATCAATACTGTACCATCTTAGCATGAATTAAAATCTAGGATTAAAGTATGTTATAGATCTATGTGTTAGCTTTCCGAAACTTCAAACGGATCGCGTTTTCGTTTCCGAAAACTCCCGGAATCGCGAAAACACCGAGAACGCATTTGTCTTTCGTACAGCTGACACTCAAATTATTCTCCAGAAAGTTACAGAAAGAATTAGGCCTACTAATACATGTTTTTGGAAAGCTAACTTCAATACGCTTCTTTTAAAAAAAACAGGAGATTAAACCGAGCTTTGAGCTAGAAGCTATGACATTTCTAAGTTAGGACTGGAATTAAAAACGTGGATAAAAATCTTGACGGATTTGGGTAGTTTGAGACAAAAGAACACAAGTATATAATATAATATATCAAGAACTCACTCTCTACACTAATATATATATATGAGACACTATAGAACACATCTCCAATACAAAAATATGAGATTAAATATGTAATAATTCATTCATACATAACAACAACACATAGTGTGTCCAAATTTGGGATTTTCCCACATGGACACAAACACAACACAAAGGACACTCCTATGACCTCCAAATGGACACGAAATGGACACAAATGGAGATACAACCATGGGGTCATTCCTATGGGTTCAAAATAGACCTATATGCATGAGAAATGAAAAAGAGAAGGGATTTATACCTCTCGGTAGATCGAATCGAAGAAAACCTTCCCGGAGCGACACCGACACGTAGAGATTCCAAAAGGACACGAACGAGCTCCGAATCCTCCCAAACTTGGGTAGCTTCCTCCATGGCTAGAATGGAGAAGGAAAGAAGAAGATTTGGTGGCAAAATGGAAGGATTTGGTGGAGAAATGGAAGGATTTGGTGGAGAAATTGCTAGGGATTGCTCTCTAGAAATTTGGGGAAGAACAAGAGAGAGAGTGTGGATGAGAATAATAAAATGAACTTGAGCCTATCCTCTCCCAAAGTGGCTGGCCATATGGGGCTATTTGTCTTATTATGGTAAGGTCCAAAATGCCCCCACTAACCTATTCTATGAGTATTAGGAAAGGGCTAATTGGTTGGGGCTAAATTAGTCATTCTAAAGTCTCTAATCACACTAACCTTATCCATAATAATTAGTCTAACCTCTAGCTAAAATATTTCTATCATGTGGACTAAAATTAATATCATGTGGGCCATGCCTAACTAGTGTGTGGGTCCCACTAGAGTCAAACTACCCCCGGGTCCCCGTTTCAAGTCGGATTGAGCTGAAATTCGAACCCGACTCAAATAATCCCCAAACAATATCATAAATAATAAAATAAATTTCAAAAATATTTCAAAAATACAAAATGACAAAAATATTCCTTTTCTTGAAAACTGGGGATGGCAAATTCCTCGAAATTAAAACCAAACAATAGTAAAATGTCAAAATCACAAGTCATAATTTTAAATAGTTTAAAAATGATTAAAAATCACCAAAAATTATAATATGAAATAATAATCAATAAATAATAATTATAATTACAAAATTTCAAAATTACTCTCATCTGGAAAATTGGGTGTTACAATCTCAGGTTCTAATGTTTAAAGAGTGTACAAAATAGTTTTCCCCAAATTCTCAGGTTGAAAGTGTGTACAACAGAATTTAGTTCAATAGTCCAATAAAAAATCCGAAACCTAAATCCCATGCCAACATGAAAACTCCACATGTAGTTTAATCTCAGTTATGTATTTAGTCTAGGTAATTACATACAAACTAAAGTTCAGTTAATGGTTTGATATTGAGTATCACAACATTGATCACAACCAAAGCCCATGCTCGAATCCCATACAACAACTTAACCAACATTACAAGTAACCCAGAGGCAAAAACTTAGTATAACACACATGCTAGTATATTAACATCATTAAATTTAATCATGAATTAACCATTTTAACTTAATTAAACTCGATTAACCAAAATCAGAAAAAGAGGTATCAGAAAAAATAGGGGATTTAAAATTTGAACATCAAAATCAGTTTAATACTAGGAATTAATGCTTCGTAATGTGAGTTTCATATGTTTTGGTGTCATCCATAACCAAACGTATCCACATAAGTGGACACGAACGTGTCCAAAACTAAAATACAATGTCAGGAAACACATTGTTCAGTATGGCCTCGTGCACGTGTTCACCTAGGTCTAGGACACGACACAAGTGTCCATAGGTCTCGTGCACACGTGTGTAGGTCCGCCTAAGGTTGGTCTAGGTGTCTAGGTTCCTGCACCGTGTCTACGTGTCCTTAGGACACAGTACGAACACCGTATCAGTCGAGAAAAACTCGACTGATACACGTGCACAGTGAGCATCGTGCAGCGATACAGGTGTCTCATGGACACGACACGAGCCACGTAGGGCCTCGTGGTCACGTCCATGTGTAACCCACGTGTTGGGCTACACACTCGTGTCAACACGAGGTGTCCACAACGTGTCCAGAGTCGATACGACTCGCGTGTCAGTGAGGAAAAATGTGTTCGTGCAGTGCAGTACATGACCCGTGTGAACGCGATTGCGTGTCCGATATGACACGAGACCCTCTAAAAATTTATTGGTGGCACGTCAGACGTCGCCCCTAGGTGCTGACCAAAAATGGTCGTGTCTCGTGTCGTGTCCAGTGAGAACTAGACACGAGGTAGCAGGACAGTTTGTGTGGGTGTGCACAGCGTGTTCATGTCCAATTTGGACACGGACACGACACAGTTTCGTGCTCAGTCAACTAGGATTGGGACCTACAAGTCTAGGGCTACCTAAAAATTTAATTTGTTTTAGAAGAAAATAGTTTTAGTTTCTAAGTGGCAATTCATCAAACACTTAATTAAACACACAGATACGTGTCCGATATGGACACCAAACCCAATCCATATCCTACCAAACTTGACCTACAGGTCTATGGTACCTAGATGCATGCAACCAAAAAGAGAAAACACAATATTAATAGGTTTTAGGGCATATTACCTATTGAGTGAAAACTCAAAGAAAAGCCTAAAATAGGGGGGGTGTCCTCTTCACTTGGTGATGCCAATAGGATGATCAACCTTGCTAGCTAGCCTCCCTTAGTATCCTCAATTGTAGGGGGTTCCAATGCAAGAAATTTGGCTCAATTTGGAGTTGATTTAGGTATTTGGGGAAGAACACTAAAGGAGGCAATTAAAATGAATCAAAAAATGATGCTAATGATTAATGGGTTGTATTTATAGAGGGAGGGAATGTGCGGTGGCTGCCATTAGGTTAGGGATAGGGTTTAGGATGAGTGGCTAAGGCTTCTCCAACAATTTCAAGCCAATCTAATAGCTCATAACTAAAGTAGCCTTCTAACCTTTAGCCTAAAATATCTTTCTAACAAATATCTAGATATTACCCTAATTTGATTACTTAACTGAAACCCTCTAACTTAGTCTCTAGGGTTATGACTAACATCTAGATTAGGCTAACTTCTAGGTCAAGTCTCAATTAATTTAACTAACACATATTTAATTCATATAATTTACAATTTCATAAAAGTGTCAAAATAACCAAAATATCCCTAGGCTTAAAAGTAGAAATTTGAAATCCTAAACACATGATTAGGTCTCCTTGGTCATGATTAGTCTTCTAGGTCATGCATGATTAAGGTTACACTAACAAAACACCAATTTCACATTTCACCATTTTAAATAGTTTTAAAATAATTAAAAATCACCAAAAATCATATCATGACTAAAATCAAATATTTTAATGATTTAAAATACAAAAGTTCAAAATTACTCTTATTTTAGAAAAGTGGGTGTTACAAGGCGCAAGGGAGTCTCCCCACACGTCTAAGAGCATTTCTTTCCCAGAGCCAAGGCTACGTCCGATCGTCCAAGGAGTAAGGCAGAGCTGCTGTCGCTTTCCCGAGCCTCTACTGTCACCTCCCAGAAAAAAAACAATTGTACTTAAATTGTTGTACCTAGGTTTTCGTCCCTAGGCTTTCTTTGTACAAGCGAGTTTGTATTGTGCAGTAAAAGTCCAGTCCTCCGATATAATTGTTCTGTTCTTTTATAATCAATAGAAAACATGATGGAGACTCTGCTGGGGACAAACTTCTCCACGGCTGAGAAGTTGTTGACGCAATCAGATGCAGCCAAACTTGGCTCCACACAACAGAAGATGGTCGTCCGCTTCGACCAACAGGCGTTTGAAGAAATTCTCTCCGACGGGAGCGCTGGCCCGGTCCAGAAGCGAACCCGCACAAAGAAAGCTCACAGGGAGTGGAGGCCAAAACCATTTGCTTCTTCCCAAGCTCTGGACGGAGTACTCTCTGCTGCCCAAGACGGTGAAGGCAACTCTCATACGGCCCCACTTCAAGCCATAGAGGACTCTGTTGTCCCCAAGTCCGACAGAGAAAAGCAATACGATGCTGGACTTGCAGGGTAAAAGAGTGATTATATGTGCTCCAGGAAGAAGCCGAACAAAGGCACTAGCCGCAGGCTGAACATTCATACGGCCAAGATTGCCAGCCGCATGCATGATGTCCATGCGGCCGAAACTGCCATCCGGATGCAGAATACCCATGCGGCCAAGATTTCCAGCCGCATGGAGAAGACTTATGCGGTCGAGACTTCCAGCCGCATGAAGAAAGCCCATACGGCTAAGATTGTCAGCCGCATGAAGACTAGCCGCATGCTGTCTGCTCCACGCGGCTCAGGCTCAGTCTTCGATCGCCTCTCCTATGGTCCTGATCTCTCATGCTCCCGAGAAAATATGTCTGACTCTCTGCAGCACTACTTAGACTCTTCCTACTATGTGCCCTCACGCACTAGAGTGAAGAAGTCTAGGGCAGCGCGAGCTTGGCGAGCTCAGTCCGCTGTCCCGACCTCTGACCATCCTAGCGCTCCACATACTGTTATGTGGGCCTCTGATGGGAAGTTGTACAAAACCACTCAAGTTCAGCCCCCGGCGGCAAACGGACAGAGTGGTTCCCAAAAGTCTTCCAAAACCCAGGGAGAAAACATGGTCGTTCCAGACCCATCTGACTTGCGTAAGGTTATCCTCCAAAAATACAAGGAAAGAGAAGAGGCCTCGGTGTGCAAAGAGTCCTCCCACGGACATCACTGCACCCAAGTCATTGTCAACTGTTGTTGCAATAACGCGATGGTACGGGAAGACCGGCAGTCCGTCTTCCAAAGATTACAACAGCCGAGCTCAGGGGATGAGGCACCTCCCGTTGTCTCCTGCAACTCTACTCAGAAAATTCCTGCCGATTGGAGAGGGAAGAAGATAAACGTTTCCAGCCCAAAGATTTCAACCACTGTGACTAAGAAACTGTCGTCTAAACGGTTGTCCACCACCAGAGTTTTCTAAGGTACCTGTTCGAAGACGAAATCAGCTACAGTGGGAGATTCATCATCCACACCACTGGGGGTCGCTGAAACTGGGGGTAGCACTCCTCCAAACATCCACGATAATCTGATGTTCCAAGTAGATGATCCCGAGGAAACAACTCTCCCATCAGATACAGCAGGGTCCGACGTCCCCGAGGGCGTCTACGACTCTCAAAACGAGGCAAGCTCTGAAGCTGGGGGTACTATTCCTTCTGAGTCCGAACCAGAGGAAAACATACCCACATACCCCGATGACTTCTCGGTACAGGGTTATGATTCGGAGGGCACGTCATCCACCGTCCCTTCCACTTCTACTCATGTGAGGACGACATTTATGACAAACAACGAACAAGATGGTCCCAATGATCGCCAACGCATCGACACTCTGAAGGCCATACTATGCACCTTGGTCAGATCTGTGGACGAGATCAAAGCAGTACTTCCCACTCTACAAGAAAGGACACCTGGCCCAACAAGCTTGGGTCCCGCAGTCATTGCGAACTCGAACTCAGCGGTACCAAACCCGGGCGATAATCCTCCTGAAATATCGGCTTCCACCACGGCGAATGAGGCCAGGGAAGCAAGAAGAGAGGTCCAGGAGCTCCGGGCCATGTTTCACGCTCGAGAAGCCTCTCAAGACCTCAGAATACGACAACCATACCCCGCTGAATGGAGGGATGTCCCTTTTCCACCAAGATATAAGCCATTCAACATTAATCCCCATGATATAAAGACCTCCGCAAGTCGGTACTTCACTTACTTCGAGGTCACCACTGACCATCTGCCCTATGATGATGCCATCCTTACACGATTATTCATCGGGGCATTGGAAGGGGTCGCTTTCGACTGGTACCACAACCTGCCAGACAACTGCGTCCAATCCTTCGCCAGCTTCAAGCGCATGTTCTTAGAGAGATTCTATGAAGTAGGACTGGATGTCACAATGTCTACCCTCATGGACGTCGTTCAATGGGAGAAGGAGCTGATAAGGAACTAAATTGAGCGGTTTTACCAAACCGTAATGAAGTTGCCGTCTGGTAATCGAGATTCCTCCTTGATTGAAATTTGCCAAAAGAGACTGCTCCCAACAATCAGCCTCTGGATGGGTGAAAGTTAATTCAAGGACTGGAAGACGTTCATCATCAGTGCCACTAGCGCTGAAGACAGGTTGACGAAGGCTCGCCAACTGGGATTGCATACCTCGGAGGGAGAGGATAAGGGCAAGTGCCCTAAAACCAACAACAACAATGGTGGTAACTCCTCCAATAACCGGGACAACAAGGGCAAGCAGGCTACGGTGTCCTACACAGCCCAGAAACCTGAGTCAAAATCGGCAGACAAGCAATGGCCGCAAATGACCTACTCCTTCGAAGACGGCCATGTCAAGCCCATCTTGGACATGCTCATACAAGGAGATAGAATTCAGCTCCCTCCCCCAAGACCGGAATCTCAGTCGACAGAAATAGAGAGCCTAAAGTACTGTCATTACTATCGCTACGTCCACCATGCTATATACGACTGTTACTAACTGAAGCAATACATCCAACATCTCATCGATTCTAAGGCCCTGACCTTTGATTTCGAAGAAGTGATCGTGGCAGCCAACATGGTGTCGGTACAATTTGGCAACTTCTCTCCAACAAGAACTCAAGACAGAGTAGTACCTGCCTCCCGAGTAAGGATGGAGGTCGGTAACCTTCCACCTCCCCGAGACCAAGCTGCTGGTCTAGTGCCCCTTACCACATCACGAGGGGAGATCATGTGGGTCCATCCGGACTTGGTACCTGAGGTGACTCAGTCCGTGCCTCCCTCCACCAGTAAGAAGAAGAATGGGAAAGTCAAATCATGCCGCACGATCTCGACAGAGGTTGAAGAAGCTACTGTTGTTGTTACCCGCTCCGGCGCACAAACCCAATCTCCACCGGGTAACTCAGCTGAGGACCATCAACCGTCAGCCGCTGATGCTCCCGAACCTTCGCAGCCTTCGACGACCGACAAGCCTAGGCCGAAGGAGACCCGCTTCGAAAAACCACTCCGAAGAGAGACACCTCATGGGCTAGAGAGGCCCTACAACTTTGACATCTTGGCACAATTGGCCAACACATCGGCCAAATTGTCATTATACGAGCTCCTGAGACTCTCCAAGGATGTTTGCGTGGATTTGAACGATACACTCCAGAATGCCAACGTATATCTGGCTCAGGTCAACCTCACGGGAGAGAGCTCGCCGGCAGATCTCCAGGACAGCACTTGCACAGGTTCTATGCCAAACATTGTCTTCACTCCACAGGATATGCTTATCAAGACCAACCTGCACGATCGCCCTCTGTATTATACTGGGTACATTGGCGATATCAAGGTCGATCAGATGCATATTGACCCTGGGTCCTCCATAAGCATCATTCTGAAGAGCCTACTACACTATCTGTGCATCCCAATACATCGCCTGACCCCGACAAGTACCGCCATCAGCGACTTCAATTCAGGCCGGAGCTACCCAATCGAAAAGATTCGCCTGAAGTGTCAAATCGACGACCTTCAGTCAGAAGTGACCTGTTATATCATAGATGCGGACACTTCCTACAATCTTCTCCTGGGATGTCCTTGGATACATGATTACATGATCGTGCCTTCCATACTGCACCAGTGCTTCAAGTACGTCGACAAGCACGGCCTGGTGAGGACAGAATTTGCCGATATCGATCCCTATAAAGGGGTCGAATCCTACTACTCAGATTCATGCTTGTACGAAAAGTCCGAAAAGCATCTTGCCGAAGGAGATATTCAAGCTCCAACTGAGGCAGCAACGGGATCAGAAGAACCTCTGACGATCCACCTTCAAGCCCGCAAGCTTGGCATAACTGCGCCCCTTACAGCCACCTTGCGTAAGGACGTAATTAGCCTCTCTGCACAGGAGGAACATATGATAATCCGACTACCAAGGTCTGGCCAAGCGCCAAGACCCACGACAGAGCCATTGGCAATCAGGTTGCCTAAAGCTAACCAGCGACAAACAGGAAAGCTCAATCCCTCTGTCAAGCCGATAATAATTCGTCTTCCCAGGATGAATCGGCAACCGAGCACTAAGCTAGGGACCACCAGCCAGCCAACAACTCTCCGCCCAGCACCGAGCACCAAACTGGAGGTGGCTAGTACGCCAACGACTCCACCCATGGAGCCCCTGATGATTAAGCTGCCCAAGTCATCCTTTCAGTCTTCGTTGACACAGGAGGGTGGTTGAAGAAGAGCCAGAGCTGGCTAAGTATGTGGCTGCTCATACTGATGTTCCATCCGCAGATGATGTAATCCCACTGGAAAAGATACCTTATTTCATCAATAAAGGGCTATCTTTGAATTACCTCGAGCTTAATAAGCTTTGTACAATGTATGCTATGGAACACGGTATAGGCGCTCACCTGCACACACAAGTGATAAATGTCTACACCGCAAACCAACTTACCCTAGTGGAAGATGCTTACCGCATAATCGAGGGAGGGGATCACCCAATCATCTTCGGCCGGAAGAACGATCCACGGCCCTTCAAGATAGAAGAAGTTGAGCTCGAACCTAACACCGGGGTGTTGCTCCTTTATCTATATAGTTCCCAATCCAAGTACCTTATGCAAAAATAAGGGTATGATCTGGAAACTACACCAGGCTTGAACTACGGCACCGGACGGCGATTACCCTTACAATTGTCGGTCCCGGCTGGGAAACCACGAGACTACTACAACAAAACCAGATGCGGGCTGGGTTATGTCACACCGACAACAACCCCTAAAAGCTCAGACGAGGAAAGCGACTGGCATTCACACTCAACCGGATCACCCACTTCCGATTCAGATGTCAACATCGGGGACATGCTCAGGCAAGTCTGGTCCGTCAATATGGCATTTGCCGATGCCTACGAAGAAGATGAAGACATTCCTGAACTGCTTGAGCTAGAGCCATGGGCGCAACAGCTAGATGCGCAGTGGGAGAAGCGGTTCGAATAAAGAGAGCCTCCCACCGAGGATGAGGTTGTATAAGTCGATCTCGGTGATGAATCCTCTCCAAAGCCCATCTTCGTCAGTAAGAATCTGACCGACGAAGAACGAGAATCAATACTACAACTCATCAGAGAATACATCGACGTATTTGCCTGGAGCTACGAAGATATGCCAGGACTGAACCCCGAGGTTGTACTTCATAAGCTCAATATCCGTTCCGACGTAAAACAGTCAAGCAACAGCAACGTCGGTTCCGTCCTGACATCATGAATGCCGTTGAAGCCGAGGTAAACAAACTGATAGTCAGCGGCTTTATCCGTGAAGAACAACATCCTGACTGGGTCGCCAATATAGTTCCAGTCCTCAAAAAGAGTAGAAAGATTCGAATCTGTATCAACTTTCGCAATCTGAACGAGGCGTGTCCTAAAGATGAGTTCCCTCTCTCTATCACGGACATTATGATTGATAACACCTACGACTTCGAGCGCATGTCATTCACGGATGGTTTCTCGGGATACAACCAAATCAAGATGTCTCCCGACGACAAAAAGCATACATCATTCCGAACACCAATTGGCACATACTGCTACACAGTTATGTCTTTCGGTTTAAAGAACGCTGGAACCACCTATCAAAGAGCTATGAGCATCATCTTTAGAGACCACTTGCACAAGACAGTGGAATGCTACGTCGACGACATCGCCGTCAAAAGCCACTCTAAGGAAGATCATCTGCATGATCTGAGGACAATGTTCGACCTAATACGAGCGCATAATTTGAAAATGAACCCCACAAAATTCTTCTTAGGCGTATCAAGCGGGAAGTTCTTAGGTTTTATCATCACCTCCCAGGGTATCCACGTAGACCCTGAGAAGATGAAGGAAATCAGGAAGATGGGTCCCCTGAGAAATCTCAGTGAACTCCGAGGCCTTCAAGGGAGGCTAACCTACATCAGAAGGTTTATCTCCAACCTCTCCGGACGATGTCAGCCATTCACTCACCTCATGAAGAAGGGCGTCTCATTCGTATGGGATGAAGAATGCCAACGTGCCTTCGACAGCATAAAAGAATATCTGATAAACCCTCCAGTTCTGGTAGCCCCGATTGCAGGAAGACCATTCTTGCTCTATGTACGAGCGATAGAGCATTCTCTCGGTGCTCTGCTAGAGCAAAATAATGATACTGGCTATGAACAAGCTATATATTACCTCAGTCGAATGATGATGGGGCCGGAGCATCGATACACTGCCGTAGAGAAAGAGTGCCTCGCTCTGGTTTTTGCCATTCAGAAGACGCAAAACTACGTCACGGGATAAACCATCTATGTCATATCAAGAGTCAACCCCCTCAGGGTCCTCATGACTAAACCAGGTGCACTCAGCTCTCGCCTCGCTACTTGGGCGATATTACTGTCCCCCTACCACATGATCTTCGTCCCGTAAATGGCTGTTAAAGGTCAAGCTTTGGTAGACTTTTTAGCAGCTCATCCGGGTTCGGAGTCAACCAAAATAGACGAAGAGATTCCAAACGAAGTCGTTAATTCAAATATGGCCTCCCATGATACCATATGGCGAATGTTCTTCGACGGTACTTCAAGAACTGGGCCCAAGGGCAACATCGTCGCTGGAGTCGGAGTAGTACTGGTTTCTCCCTCTGGGCTAGTAATCAATCGCGCTTATTCCCTCACAGAGCCATGTTCAAACAATGTGGCTGAGTACAATGCTTTGGTCATTGGTCTCCAGATTGCAAAAGAGCTGGAGATAGAGCACCTCGAAGCATACGGTGATTCACAGCTAATCGTCAACCAGATCCGGGGCTCATACGAAGTTTGCCATGAGGACATGATCCGTACCACCAAATATCAATCGACATTATCTCGTCCCTGGAGGGGTTCTTCATAGAGCACGTTTCCAGGCTCCAAAACATTGAAGCCGATGTCCTAGCAGGTCTTGCCGCTTCCTTAGCAGTTTCGAATTAAGCTCATCATCTGGTTGACATCATAGGCCGCGAGTTGGTCTGTCCTAGGAATAATGTTCAGTATGTAGAGAGCTACTCCGTTCTGACAGTCGACGAAGCGCCAGACTAGAGACGACCGTTCATTGACTTCGTAGTCTACGACATCCTGCCGGAGAGTCCGAAGGAAGCCACTTCTATTAGAAGACGTTCCCTCAGATTCTTCTACGATATAGAGATACGTGAAGCTCACGACGGCATCTATGGGGCCCATCAGCCTGGCCCAAAACTACAAGATCGCCTTCGCCGAATGGGCTACTACTGGCCCACGATGGTTGTAGATGCAATAGACTATGCACGAAAATGCAAAGCCTATCAAGTCCACGCAGATTTAATCCACCAGCCATCCGAGTTTCTACACCCGACGGTGGCATCCTGGCCCTTCGAAGCATGGGGAATGGACATCATCTGTCCGATCCCTCCGCCTTTGTCCTGAGGACATCGCTTTATACTCGCAATTACAGATTACTTCTCCAAATGGGCGGAGGCTGTTCCGCTGGCAGAAGTGAAGACTTCAAACGTGATCAGCTTCCTTAAGCATCACGTCATCTATCGCTTTGGACTGCCCCGAAGGATCATCCATGATAATGGTCCACAGTTCGCAAGCCACGCCTTCTATCGGTTTTGCGATAAAACCGCATCCAGAATATTGCTTCAATACCATACAACCCAGCGGCTAATGGTCTGGCTGAAGCATTCAACAAAACAATCATCAAGCTTTTCAAGAAGTTTGGGTCATCAAACAAACGCAACTGGAATGAAAAGCTCGGTGAGTGCTTATGGGTGTACCATACCACAGTACGGACTGCCACCAGGAATACATTATTCTTTCTGGTATACGAAAGTGAGGCAATTCTCCGACTGGAGACTCAAATCCCCTCGCTCCGTGTCGCTCTCATATACAGATTGACGACAAATGATAATCACCACCGCCGACTACAAGAGTTGGAGGCCCTTGATGAGAAGCGCCTATTAGCTCAATAACAAATCGAGCTGTACCAGGCACGTATCTCCGGGGCCTTCAACAAGAAGGTTAAAATCAGAACATTCCAAGTGGGCGACCTCGTTCTGGCAGTCCGGAGGCTGATGGTTATGACTCACAAAACCGCCGACAAGTTCCAGCCAAAGTGGGAAGGCCCATTCATCATTGATGATGTATTCTCCAATGGAGCTTACTGCCTCGCAAAACAAAATAGAGACTTGCTCATGTTGCCCATCAACGGCAAGTTCCTAAAGAAGTATTACGTCTGAAACGACATCCTCCAGGGTGACGAGTCATGTACTCTCTCGTACCGCTGAACTCACATCCCGCCTACAAATTCTCCAGGGTGACGAGTCATGTACTCTCTTGTACCGCTGAACTCACATCCCGTCTACAAATTTCTAAGATGACGAGTCATATACTCTCTCGTACCGCTGAACTCACATCCCGCCTACAAATTTCCAAGATGATGAGTCATGTACTCTCTCGTACCGCTGAACTCACATCCCGACTACAAATCCTCCAGATTATCGAGTTACGTACCTGCAGGTACCACTGAACTTACATTCTGATTCCAAATCTCCAGATTATTGGGTTATGTACCCCTGGTACCGGTGAACTCACATTTTGGTCACTACAGATAAATCTATATCGTCTCTCTTAGGTAGTAAGTCATGTATGATCATACCTCTGAACTTTTCTCCTAAAAGAGCACCCTCCTTATGGTCCAATACCCGCACCCTCAGTGCACAAAAAGGGTAACAGATCCATAAAATTTCCAAAACAACCACGTCGGTGTTACCTCTGAGTTATTTTCCTTCCATCAAAAACAAACCGCCCCTCACACAGAACCTCCATGTCCTTATTACCTCTGAGTTGTTCTATATTCCCTTCATGGAGCCCACTCCTGCCACGTCCTCATTACCTCTGAGTGGGAAGGCTCCATCGAAGAAACCCTCATATTTACCATGTCCTCATTACCTTTGAGTAAGTATGTTGATTCTCTTCCAACTTATTATCCGTATCCAGAACCAGGGTACACCAAGGATAATAAGTCCACAAAAAGTCTCCCATTGGGACAACTACAACAAGCAAAGAACAGAGCAAATGTATTCTGTTCAAAATCAGTTACATTCACATGACTACATCTCATGAGCAAGCCAGAAAAGTTCTCTATTATTTCATTTAGACAAGAAGGAAAAAGATTACATTGATGTCCAAAAGAAGCAAAACACAAACTACAGCTAAAGACAGATAGGAATATTAAAACAAAAGACGGACATTTGTGAGAGCCCACAAATCTTAGTTGCGGGGGCACATATACCAATCCCTCAACCATTTTGCATATGAAGGATGTACTTGAGCAAAATCTTCGTCCGAAGTAGGAAGTTCAGGACTCCCAGTACTACCGCCGTCAGACTTGGGCTCCTCCTTTACAGCAATGGGCACCAGCTCTCCTTTTTGTTCCTCCATTTTTGGTATTATCTCCTCCTTAACAAGCGATGGCTCTTGCTTGAAAGGGGGCAGCAGCTCTTCCTTCACAATGATCTCAGCCTTCGACAGGGTTGCTGCAAGAATCAAAGATTAAAAAAACAAAGTTAGAAGATGGTCAGAGCCTCATGCGGCCCAATTCAGATGAACTTATGCTGTTCTGTTTGAGAGGAACTCATGCGGCTCTGTTCGAAGGGTCATCATGCGGTCTAGTTTGTGAAGCGTTTGGGCGGCCACTAGACAACACCCATGCGGCTCGGACGTGGGATATACCCTATGTGGCTCAGACGTGGGACGCACATATGGCCCATACAACTCGAACAGATCTTTGAAGGCTTGTGCATAAAGCATGCAACGGAGCCGCCTTTAATAGGGTTTCGAAGTGTACGATCTTCTTAGACCCTTACCAGCAATGGCGGGATGAACGCCGGGGTGAACTTCAGGTGCCGTGGCTGACGAAGAAGCCACACCCTTTCCCTTCGCAGCGGCTGTGGAAGCTTTCGGGGCCATTGTCGATGATGATCAGAGAAGGAAGGACAGCAGCTTAGGGCAAGGAAGAAGGAAGATAAAAGAAAGCAAAGGAGTTTTTCTGTCCTAAACAGCACCCTATTTATAGACAGACATAGGAGGAGGGAACGTGGACCGATAAACCGCCTCGGGTCGTGTACTGCAGGCAAAACCGACTCCTCGGATTTTGCCCTCCCTCTCTCATACAGAAGATTCATCAAAGCACGAAATCCAAATATTTAATGAACCGACTCTTGGGATTCCGCCAAAAGACGGCTCCAAATCATAACAGATCAAGAGTAATTAATGCCGCCTACATGACAGAGAGAACAGCATGCAGCCAGAAGCGATCCATACGGCCAGAGCAAGCCATGCGGCCAGACAAGCCATGCGGCCAGACAAGCCATGCGGCCAGGAACATCCTATGCGGCCAGCGGAGCTCATATAGTTTCAAATTGAAAACTTTGAAGGGGGTCTTGTAGAAGCATGGAAAGGAACATGAGAAGCCCATGCGGCTCAAAATAGAAGAAGCCCATGTGGCTTAAAGCAGAAGGAGCCTCATACGGCTCATGAACTTATCAGAGCCTCATGCGGCTCAAAAAACCCTTCAATAGCCCCATGCGGCTCAGGCGAGAATTACGTGACCCTATGCAGCTTTACAGTTGGCTATGAAGAGACTGCTCCCATTAAATGCTCTGACATAAAGTAATAACTCTGACATTAATGCTGAAATGATGAACTTCGATGTGACGGCGTATTCCTCGAGAAACAGAGAAAATCTCCTCTGTAGCTGGCACGATCCATCAACTACAAGGCCCCCTATGCGGCTGCCACCAACCCATGCGGCTGATGCGCGCATGCGACTCGGAGCGGGAAGACCCATGTCATGCGACTCAAATTATGAACAGTCACCCTATGCGGCCGCTGTTCTCATGCGGCTCGGGTCATGAGGATCATCTCCATACGGCTCACGTCCATGCAGCCTTGACACATGGCAAGTCCTATGCGGCTCAATTAGAAACCACCCCTATGCGGCTCAAATTGTAAGAAGTCACCTATGCGGCTGCCACCTTCATGCAGTCCAAAACCTAAGAAGTTACCCTCATACAGCTTTGACACGTGGCAGAAAATAGTTGCCCACATGGCACTAAATCAATCAAGAGTCATCAACAAATCCCAACAACCTAATTTAGTGCAATCATCATAATTACCCGAATCAAAGCAGATTTATTGCAATCGCGACACGTGGCAGGAGATCCGAGCTTCCAAAGATTCCTGACAATCAACATTAAATGCCCGTACGAATTTGACACAATCAGCATTAATTGGCCAGATTCACTACAATCAAGATTAGTGGTCCAGATTAATTGCCAACAAAATAGGATCAAGGAAAATAGCAATTAAATCCCCAAGCCGCCGAATTTTTAAGGTAATCATTACAAACCCTAATGTTCACACCCCACTCCTATAAATAGCAAGGTGCCATTCCCTTGCAAACAGAGAGAGCGAAAAAAAAGAGAGAGAGTACTATAGAGACATCCAGAGATCTAGCAACCGAAGGCGCAAGGAAATCTCCCCACACGTCCAAGAGCATTTCTTTACCAGAGCCAAGGCTACGTCCGATCGTCCAAGGAGTAAGGAAGAGCTGCCGTCTCTTTTTCGAGCCTCTACCGACACCCTCCTGAAAAACTAAACAATTGTACTTAGATTACTGTATCTAGGTTTTCGTCCCTAGGCTTTCTTTGTACAAGCGATTTTGTATTGTAAAGTAAAAGTCCAGTCCTCCGATATAATTGTTCTGTTCTTTTATAATCAATGGCAAACAACAGTCTCTAAGGCATATCCCTAAAACAAATCTGGTAAATTCGAATAACTCATCATTGATCTAACCATCTCCATAAGAGTTCTATTCCTTATTTCGGCTACAATATTCTGCTGGGACATTCCAGGTGTATTCAATTGAGATGTAATCCCAGCCTCTGATAAATAATCTCTAAACTCTCCAAAGAGGTACTCGCCACCACGATCTGATCGTAATAACTTGATACATTTTCCATGACGTTTCTCCGTTTCAGTCCTGTACTCTTTAAATTTCTTAAAGCACTCAAACTTATGGCACATCAAATAAATGTATCCATACCTTGAATAATTATCAATAAATATGACAAAATATTCAAAGCCACCTCTAGCTTGGATAGTCATAGGTCAACACAAATCAGAATGAACCAATTCCAACACGTCTTTGGCCCTATACCCCTTTGCCATAAAAGGCCTTTTGGTTATTTTACCTTCCAAGTAGGATTCACAGACTGGTAGTACCTCTACTTCCAATGAACTTAAAGGTCCATCTTCAACCAGTATTTGAATCCTTCTTAGGTTAATATGCCCCAATCGCAAGTGCCAAAGATATGTTTGGTTCATACAAGAAGGTTCCTTTCTCTTATTTAAGTAAGATGACATATTATTTATTTCCATAAGTTGTATTGTGGACGAAACAGGATTAATGACATACAGATTATCAACTAATGCACCAGAACAGATAAAATATTTATTCTTTCTAATAACAATATTATTATTAAAATAAACTGAATATCCCTCCTTAACTAACATAGAAACAGAAATTAAATTCCTTCTAAGTGAAAGTGCATAAAGACAAACTCTTAATGTCAAAGACTTATTTCTACCAAAAGATAAAGTAACATCTTATAATGCAACGATCGCTACTTTTGTAGTGCCACCCATGAACAAGCATGTCTCTCCATCACTGAGCCGCTTGCTTTCTTGGAACCCCTGCAATGTATTGCAGACATGATTAGTGGCTCCTGTATCTACATACCAGGTGTCGGTAGATAATACTGTTAAACATGTTTCAACTACCAGTAAATGAGATATACCTTTTTTGTTCCTTGTTTGAGAAGTGGACAGTCTGTCTTCCAATGTCCTGACCCTTTGCACTTGAAATATTTGCCTTTTGGCTTTTTTACACCGTCTTGAGGTCCCGTGCCCTTCTTTGTTGAGTTTGCCTGTTTCTGAATGTTATTCTTCTTCTTACCGCCTTTTGGCTTAGAAGTAGAAGCCTTTTTAGAAACAAAAATATGACCACTCAGCCTAAAGAGAGATTCAGCATCCTGTAGCTCTTTTGCAAGTTCTGCCAACTATACAACCTTTTGTTCAAGTTGTAATTAAGTCAAAAATAGTCAAAACTTTGAGGAAGGTAATGGAACTGGGGATTCCCAGGACCCTTCCTTTGGTGTGCGTATTGATCGATAGAAAATTAAACATATCTAATACGTGTTCTAACCCTTCATAAGCGGAAACTAGGGTTCACGATTTATACCTGCGGCGGAAAGGAGACAAGTAATTCCTGGCAATCTCGAGCGGACGACCCCAAGATCTTCTGCACGTATTCCTTCCTCGAGTTGGACGTCGTGTGGGCGATGATCTCCCAACCTTTTCTTCTCCTTGGCAGCCCTCTCTTTCTCTCCTTACGTGAATCACAAATTTAGAGAAAATTTCAGATTTCTGATTAGTAATCTGGCGGCCAGAGAATAGAGGATATATATAGGCTACGGCAGGGACCATGAGGAAAAATTAGGGTTAGGCCTTCTAACGGATCTGGATATCCCGTGTTCAGCCCGAACACACAATCCAGGCCCATTAACAATAGCTCGGTCTACTAATGAGCTATTGTTGCACTACCTCCCTAATCCTAAATTATGTTTGTGGGCTCCTTTTATTATATCTTCGTTTGGCTCCCCATTTAAGATATCGTATGTCCGTCGATCAAATTAAGTTACTGACAACTATATTGATTCGACATCTTTTATCCTTAAGTAGTACCGCTCAACTTTATTTTTCATATCGGATATAATCCACCTGTAGGGTTTACATGACAATCCTTATGAGCTCCTTAAGTGGACATCATCAACCCGATGTATCGGGACATGGATTCCATTTATAATCAACAGCCCATCATACATACAATATTATTACCCAATTCATAGATGTTGTTGATCCATAATGAATCTTACTCTTTTATGAGTCAAAGTAATGCACACTGCATATACATGTCCGTTATTATATCCGGATTAAGAGCACAAGCATCCATAATAACAGAGGTGTTTGTTCTCTTATGTAGTCAGTACAAAGAGAACAACCTCAAGTGGTCATGTTCAATACACACAAAGTGTACTAGTGTAAACCTATAGTCAAGATAGACTAATACCAGATTACACTACAACCTTTCCAATAGATTGTCCAAGTCCATCTAGGTTGTGACTATTTATATACTCCATAGGAAACTGACAATATGATCTTCTGTGTGACACCACATACCATATTATCTACAATATAGAATATCAGACATTTGTATTAACATTTGCAACAAACACAATATGCAAACATTTGCCCATATGATTCTCATTCAAAATTTAAGAAAATAAGGTTACTACAAAAGTGATGCTTTTATTATATAACCCTAACAGAAAGGTTCCGAGAATGATATCGACCGGGGATTGCCTATCAATTTTAGCTCCAAGGATCTCCATCAAATTCAGATGACCCATCATCTTGATAACATGATCCCTTACTGGTGTACCCTCAGCCATTTTTGTATCCGTCAAACACTTCATAGCAAACTACCTAGTTGCACTACTCTGATGTCCGAAGAGTTCCTTGAGGTTATACATCATATCATAAGCCGTAGCCATGGCCTGGTGCTGATGTTGCAGTACATTTGACATAAATGCCAGAATGTAACACCACGCCATCTCATCTGCCTTTTTCCACTTCTTATAAGTCTCTTTGACCTCTTCATCAGAGGCATCGGGCTAAGGTGGGCATTCCTCAACAAGTATATATTTGTACTCCTCAGCAGTCAAGACAATGTCCAGATTACATTTCCAGTCAATATAATTAGGTCCAATAAGTTTGTTTTAAGAATCACCATAAGTGGACTGAAAGAACCCATTTTTGAAATCCTGAGAATCACATAAATAAAAATTATGTAGGGCAAAAACTTTTTGGTGATTTCCTCAAAACAATAATAAGAAATTTACCAACACCTTGAACATCATGAATTTAGTATGCCACGATAGTGTGGACATATACAAATTCAACTTTGTTCAAGTAGGTACTACCTATTAATTTTACTATCATGTCAACATAACTTTATGACAAATAAAATTAATATGTTGGTCTTGCTCTGGTCATACAAATAATAGCAGTGACTCCGATGGAGAGGATACTATTATTTGTATCTAAGTGTATACCATTACTTAATACTAAGTCCATTACCTTGTAATAAGTTCCTTCAGATGGAGAAGTGAACACATACTAGGTAACTTTCTACAATTATCCCTAAGGAAGTTTGTATTGGTGATCCATAATTATACTCATCCGATATGGAGGAAGGCACTAAAGCCAACGCACAAGTATAATTACATCACCTACAAACCAGTAATGGAGACCATAGGATTTATACTAAATAAATATCCTCTCCCACTTAGTTATTTAACAATGAGGGTTTTTCTACTAGTTGATATTATGTCCATGTTGTCCATTATTAATGTAGGCTTAGTTTTTCAGAAAAACAATCACACAATAATAAACATACATAATCAGAAAAAGAAAAATGACAACAAATAAGAGAAAAATTATCCAACTCTTATGGTCATCTTTTCTGCTCCATCCTCAACTATCCGAATCCAAAATCTAGTGCTGCGCAGATCTATTCGGGGTTCGATTCCTTCATCGAAAACCATTCTTCTGCCTCTGGACTGCTTAAAACCAGCATCTTGTCCGGCGTCATAAACAGCCATAACGGCCATCACGATTGATAAAAAATAATTAAGATTACATCAATCCTATGTCTCCTAAAGGAGTTCACACATAATCTAGATTGAAAAGTAAAATTATAAGCACGGCCAACCCTCGTGATTTTAATTACATCCACAACAACAACAACATCCATGATATGTCCGTGGTTTAAAACAATCACAAAACAAAACATGCATTGGACCACAATAGTTGGATCTAAGATGCCTGCAAAACTGAGTTAGAATAGATCTACATCTACCGACTATTACACAAAGCAAATTTTATTGGACAGCATGGACGTATCAATCAATATGCAGATCCAAGGTGGCTCTGATACCAATTGATCGAAGTGGAGATTCCCAGGACCCTTACTTTGGTGTGCGTATTGATCGATAGAAAGTTAAACAGATTTAATACGTGTTCTAACCCTTCGTAGGTGGCAACTAGGGTTTACGAATTATACCTGCGACGGAAAGAAGACAAGTAGTTTCTGGCAATCTCGAGCGAACGACCCCAAGATCTTCTACATGTATACCTTCCTCAAGTTGGGCGTCGTGTGGGCGACGATCTCCTAACATTTTTTTCTCCTTGGCCGCCCTCTCTTTCTCTCCTTACGTGAATCACGAATTTAGAGGAAGCTTCAGATTTCTGATCAGTAATTTGGCAACCAGAGAATAGAGGATATATATAGGCTATGGCAGGGACCATGAGGAAAAATGAGGGTTAGGCCTCCTAATGGATCTGGATATCCCGTGTTCAGTCCGAACGCACAACCCAGGCCCATTAACAATAGCTCGGTCCACTAATGAGCTATTGTTGCACTACCTCCCTAATCCCAAATTATGTTTGTAGGCTTTTTTTATTATATTCTTGTTTGGCTCCCCATGTTAATATATCGAATGTCCGTCGATCAAATTAAGTTACTGAAAACTATATTTATTCGACATCTTTTATACTTAAGTAGTACCACTTAACTTTATTTTTTATGTCGAATATAATCCACCTAGAGGGTTTACATGACAATACTTATGAGCTCCTTAAGGGGACATCATCAACCCGATGTATCGGGACATGGATTCCATTTATAATCAACAGTTCATCATACATACAATGTCATTAACCAATTCATAAAGGTTGTTGACCCATAATGAATCTCACTCTTTCATGAGTCAAAGTAATGCACACTGCATATACATGTTTGTTATTATCTCGGGATTAAGAGCACAAGCATCCATAATAACTGAGGTATTTGTTCTCTTATGTAGTCAGTAAAAAGAGAACAACATCAAGTGGTCCTGTTCAATACACACAAAGTATACTAGTGTAAACCTATAGTCAAGATAGACTAATACCAGATTACACTACAACCTTTCCAATAGATTGTCCAAGTCCATCTAGGTTGTGAACTATTTATATATTCCATAGGGAACTAATAATATGATCTTCTGTGTGACACCACACACCATATTATCTACAATATAGAATATCAGTCATATGCATTAACACTTACAACAAATACAATATGCAAAAATTTGCCCATATTATTCTCATTTAAAATTTAAGGAAATAAGGTTACTACAAAAGTGATACTTTTAGTATAGAACCCTAACCATTTTTACCTAAGAATAACGTATTATGCCCTCTGTTTTTTTATTCTCAAGTTAAGTTTGTTGCTTTAGTCTTCAACAATACTTATGCTTAAGTAGATTTCTTTCAGTTTCTATAGGTTATCCAATTTTCTTAGAAAAAAAATATTTTATTTTTTATGGGAAACCAATCTTCACTATTGGTAGTTTAATTAGCAACATACTATATATGGTGCCACTTTTGATTATTTGCCACAACTTGTACCCAAAAATTGGACATGAGTCGTGGGTGCGTCCAACCAAATAACATAGGTATATATCCATAACATATCCCAAATTACATAGGTATATATCCATACCATACCATGTTATACCATTCACCACAAAATTTCCCCACCTTTTCACACTCACCAGTACCATCACACACATATGTATGCACATACACTACTCACTCACAAACACTTGGCACATGCACATGGTCTGTACTAGCCCAATAATTGTATCATATTTTTGAATATGGCTAATCAATTAAGTTTAACATAATGATATCACTAATACTCATGTAAGCACTATTATGTTGCTACTTAAGCTTAGCATTATTCTACTATTCATTATATTTATCATATTGTTATACTACTTTGTTCGTCTAACAGTACTTGCAGACAAACATTAAGTATGATCAAACTACGACATATGCAATGAAGAATTAATGATGGGCCAAAGACGGTGCTATACAAGAAGATTTCTCTGAACCACCCAACGACCTATCCGGGGCCTCGTACTCGGGCGTTCTGTCATGACCCGCACCCACTGTGGGGCACGAGAACGTAAAAACGTCCTGCCTACGTCGCAGTGTCGGCGGTAGAACGCTGTCCTAGGTCTCAATGCATCTAACAGTATAAGACTAAACAGTTTATACTCCCCGAATGGGTGTGACATAGCAGAATGTAAACTCAATCACAACTAAAGAAGAAGAAGTACGATAAGATATAAAACTCAAATAAAAAATAGAAGATCAGAAGAGTAAGTGTCTAAGATACATAAACTCAGAATACATCTCAAAACGCAAATATAGTAATCCATAAATACATCTCAAGACAACTGAAAATAAACTATGAATAAACCCTAGCTATATATACAACCTCTACTGTCTCCTCTAGGCTAGCATGCAACCTCCAGGCTATCTGTAAAATTTATCAACAGGTCCAGTCAGGACAGGAGCGAGCACAATACATCTCAACAAGTCATAACAGAAAAGGAAATGTAATCATGCTAGAGAATAAAATACAGGATCTGAAGAAATAGCATAATGTAAAAGAGAGACTGTAAGTAAATAACTATGATATATATAAAGAGAGACAGTGCTCGTGATTCAGAGTACTACATAAATATGTGAATGGCTAAGGACTGATTCATGATTACACTACTGAAAATTGATTCATGATTACACTACTTGGATTTATTCACATGTTCACTCATACTCCCCCATCCCCAATCAATACACAAGGATCCATTCAAGTTACGTTAAGATTCATGATTATACTACGTTGCCCATAAAGGGTGATTCATGAATTGATTCGTGAAGGCTCGATGATCATGAGGGTACATGAGTCACTAGCTGATTCCCGAAAATTCATGATGATAGAAGCATATGATACGTGATGTAAGTGAAACACACATGACAAAAGTATCTGATGCTCCCGAGAGGGATAACATCTCATGAAGGGATCCATATAGTACTAATCCGTGTTACCAACGTGTCAGCATCAAGTAAGATAGTCTAAAGTAGAAAATATAATCCTAAATATGATATAAAATGATCAGAGAATGTACTCGCCTGATAACCTGAACAGCTGATAAGTATAGGGGGTCCAACTGAAGCCACAGAGTCCTATTTAAAGCAACACAGGTTACAAGGTGTTCAAGTTGTAATAAATGAAACTCCACAAGCAATCTATATTATTCTAGGTTCTTCTAAGTCAAAACAACTCTAGGTCAACTCTGATCAATAATCTAGTCAAACTAGGTCAAGTGTTGACTTACAGTTGACTTTGGGTCAACTGGTTAACTCCGGTCGAACAGGGTCAATTCTAGTCTAATTATTAAAGATATAAAGTGTACTTCGTTATTCGTACGTCGAAACATACGACACGTAAATCGGAATGAGATGATCAACGGTAAAGTTGATCAATCTTATTATGGTGATCCACGTATCCATCTTGTCAATTTCAGCGATGTGAGATCACTGGAATTGACTGAGCTCAGTTTCGTTGTACTAATCCTGAAATACGAACATTATAAGAATTAATTATTAATTAATTATAAAAAAGTTAAACTCTGAGAAACTATTAACAAACATTGTCGAACGATGAAATAAACATCGCCAACGTGTCGAGAATGGTCAAATTAGCTAGGATAGCCTACCCATCGGTCCAATTTGGACACAAGGGTAAAAATGTAATTTCGGGTTAAAACGGTGTCCGTGTCGGAGCCGTTTTGTACCGAAAAACGTGCAAGAAAACAAGTCTACAAAATATAACAAATTATATCTCCACGAAACCGTTATGATGATACGAACCCAACGGTATCTCCAGAATTGGATTCCGTTGACCCGGTCTCAATTTGGTCCGTTGACCAGAACTTAGAATTCCGGTTTGCACGGAAATGCGTGCCGGAGCCAAAGTTCTCAAAACTCAGCAAACTACATGTCAACGAGTCTAGAATGACGATACAAACTTAACGGTATATCCGGAATCGGATTTCGATGAGCCGATCTCAAAATAACCCGTTGACCCGGATATTGGTATCCGACTTGCACCGAAATGCTTGCCGGACCCAATGTCCACCAAAACCTAGCAAATTATATGTCAACGAGTCCAGAATGATGATACGAACTCAACGGTATATCCGGAATTGGATTCCGATGAGCCAGCATCAAAAAGTTCCGTTGACCCAGAATGTGGGACCCACTTGCACCGAAAAACGTGCCAGGGCCCATGTTCTACAAATCTAACAAATTTTAAACGATGCCACGAGTCTAATGGTGGTGTCAGAAATAAAATTTGGAGTCCCGTGTTCAAAAATGTAATTTTACAAGTTGGAAATTACAAATTCGGACGGCCAACTTTGGCGTCGAATTCAACCAAACAAACAAGCTCACAATGAAACGAAACTGGAGGGGTAGTAAGAGGGTTATACCAGCTTCGCACAAGAACTGGTAGCATGCCAAACGGAGCTGCGGTAGAGGACATACAAGCTGGCGAAGTTGGCCCCGCAAAACTGTCCAAATTTAAAACAATTTAAACGGTCAACTTGGTGGTCGAATTTGATGTATCAAACGATAAAATTAACGGACAAAAATAGACAGGAATGAAGGTGGATATACCGAGATTGTGACGGAACGAAAAAATTGCCGATCCAACGGTCGGATTTTCGGAAAACTGCGCACGAAGTTGCTACGACGGAACGTGATTTCAGCCTAGTTTCCGAGCTCGTCACGACGGGACGTCGTGCAAAACGCACGAATCGCCTCGACGGCGCGTCCCAGAGGACGGTGGTCGTCAGGGGAGGACAGCCTAGGGTACGTCCGGCCATGGGGGGGTGTCCCCGTCGGCCACGGCGGCGGTGGCGCCGGCGGTGGCGCCTGCACGCGCGCGCGGCTACTACGCTACTGCCGTGAACTGTTGCCGTTGTGCACGACGGCGAGGCCCAGCCTAGCCAGGCGGAGGGCGGCGGCTCGCACGGTGAACACGGCGACCAGCGCTGCACGGTGGAGGAGGTGGTGGTGATGGCTTGGTGGTCGGGTGTTATGAAGTGGTGGGAGTGGTGGTTAGTTGGTGGGTGATGGTGAAGATGATGATATTGAAGAGGAGGAGTAGTCGACGGCGAGGCTGGGGGTGGCCGGAGCCACGGCCAGTGGAGGTCGGGCAGAGGAGGAGAGGGAGGTGAGGTGGTCGGGCCAGCCATGGAGCTCGGGTGAGCTGATGGTGTTAGAGTTTTTGTTGTGGGAAAAAATAATTGTTTAAAGAGAGAGAGAGAAGGAGTAATATAAAATGTGAGAGGGAAAGAGAGAAAAAGGTGGTCCTCTCCCAAATTAGGGCCGGCCACATGGCTGTGAGGGGATTGGGAAAAAGTTTCATGGGGGAATTAATGGATATGGTTAAAAGAGGAATTCAAGGGCTAGGATTAAATGTTGAGAAATTGGCCATTCCAAAGGATTTAATTCAACGGAAATTTCCAATAAATATTAGAAATAGGTAGAAGGATATCTGATATTATTTTTCAAGGATAATGATCTGAGGGTGTCATGATAGAGAGTAACATGGAGCTGGGCTTGACTCGGTGGAGCCGGATTGGGTCAAAACCGGACATTGTGCAAAAATCGAATTAAAATTAGGTATCGATGATCATGGGTAAATAAGTAGCACATGGGGATTCCAATAAATGGGACACAAGTGTCGGACGGGTAGTAGGCGCAATGTGGGCCATGTCCATAATTGGGGCTGACAGGTTTTGGTCGACAGGGTACCCACAAATCAAGTTGGAAAATGAATGTGACACCGTGGGGTGAAATAAAATCGGGTCATGCGTCAAGAAAGTTATGCGAAGCAAATGGAGCACAAAATAGCGTGTCTGAGTGGGATACGAAGGTCATGGGTGACGAGCGTCTCGAGTGGATCATACATGAGAAGTTGGTTTCAAGAAACTGACTGGTCTTGTGCTCCTAAATTAAAATTCACTGTAACGTGCTAATAATGATCAAGGAAAAGAGTGAAAAAATTAATTAATGATCAAATGGTCTAATTCGACCCGAAGTTGTGCGAAGCAAAAAGAGTACAAGGGAACAAGTTTGGATGGGACACTATATACCATCATGAAGGCAATCATGTCCACTTCAAAACTCATGAAGAAGATTTCCAGAGTTGAACATCCCTGACACTCCAAATATCAATGGCACGGGAAAGTACACTTAAAGATAAATAACAGAATAAATTATTTATTAAAACTAAATCAATCAGAAAAATTAAAAAAAAATCAACCCGAATTTCAGGGTGCTCACATCTTACCCACCTTATAAAAATTTCGTCCTCGAAATTAAAATGTTCGTAATCCTTCTAGGTCAAACCCCCACAATCAAATCCCAGAACTTAAATAAACATATGATTAAAAAAGGACGACATACCGGGTCATGGCACACGGTGGTAGTGAAAGTCTCATCTAGTTGTACTAGTCATGCTAAACCAAAACGGTTATAGGGTATCAAAACACACAAGCAGTCTAGGGTGTTAAACTAGAAGAGATACAGAAATAACAAATCATCAAAACTGTAAGGCAGTCTACCATCCTACATGAAACTGGTACTCATCAAAAAAAGGATCACTACCAATTATCCATAAAGGGTTCAGAAAAATCAAAATCAAAGGTTAAAGAATGAAAGCCAATTTCCTGGAAAATTCCAATCACCATACATATTAAGAATATTTAGTCTCGATACGATCTAAGTTGATCAAATTGGAGAAATCAAGATTTGGGCAATATGGAGGACAGTTCAACAAGGTCTGAGAACGAGCATACAAGGATGGAGATTCAGGTCATAATCAAATTTAAGTCAATTGAGTACAACCCGAGATAAAAAAAAGATAATCGAAGTTGATTTGGTCGTGATTAAGGAAACTAGGATTCAATGATATTGAAAAACCCTTTTTAGAGAAAAACAGGAAAAGATTTCATACGAAGGTCAGTTAATCATCTCTCTCTAATACTATCAGTTTATCTTTTGCCAAATCATATTTTTATCTCAAATCCCAATATAAATCAACCATTATATGACTACCCTCAAAAATTTTATAACCTTCAGTCATCTAAACCTTTATCATGATCACCATAAACAAAATTTCTAACTTCTAAAATATTTCCCACGAGGCATACCCCTCTTAATTAGGTATCAACACTTATTCATTTAATCAAATTTCCAAATCCCTTCACATCGTTCTAAATTAGATCCGAAACCTCTAAATCCAATTTATGAATTTCTTGAACTTGTTTAAATCAAGTCTCGTATTTACTCAACTCCAATGCCACTATGTCACACAAAATTTATTTTTATTTATAAATCAACCTTCATATTTTCTTCAACGTTCACCTTCAAATATTATCCTTTTGAATTCTACAATTTTCTTCAATCATCTAAAAATTATTCCTATAACTTAAAATCCTTGTGTTCTCTCTGTCTCTAGTCACACTCTTACAATATCTAGTTCAATTTCGCATAATCATTGAATACAATTAAATTCTCCTTTCTATCTCTAAATTTCTACATAGCTTTGTAATAGTTTTCAAGAATCAATAACTAAGATTTTCTAGTTCTCAAAACTAGGTTGACCTCTGATATCCTCATTAGTTTTTTTTTGAATACATCCATGAATTTCTCGTAACCCAAATTTTCTGCGATTTTTTCTAAATTGATAACATTTATCACTTGATTCTATTCTAAACCTTTACCACATCTCCCTCTCAATTATTTTTCTCATAATTGACATCCAACGTTCTGATTCCTACAAATCATTCTATGATAACCATTTACGTCATTTCTGCACTGGATTATTTACGTCACTTCCTCAACATTTCTCAAGCAAAATGATATGAAGATTCAAGAGTTTCAAAGTACAGCTGACAGAATGTGATACGAGACAGAATTGATATAATCAGGACAGGAATATACGACAAGAAATGATGGTAATAAAAATATTGGCAGAAAAAGAATGATAATAGAATCTGTTCTGCTTATCTGTTTAAAAGAGGAACCCATTTTGAAATCAGAGCTATAATAACAAATCCAAAAAATAAGGTCTAGCAAAATTATTGATTCATTGTATTAAGAAGAAATTCATAGTAAGAAGTTACACAAAGTTTATAAAAATAGTTAAAGCTACTACTTAGTTAAATAATGAGAAACAAAACAAAACAAACAATTAATAATTTTTTTTGAAGGACTGGAACAACATTAGAGAAAACATGTTAAAAATATTTAAGGTACAATCTGATAATCATATGCGTCTATCCAAAATCATGTACTCTAAATCCTCGTCATACTAGTAAGCAAGGCTACGATAATCACAGAGTCCTCGACTTAGGCACATACCTCTAGAATCGTGGTATTTAACATTTTCACGATGCCGCTAGCTTGGCTGCAAAAACCTTAAATTTCCACACCCAAGAAATATATCCAAAGCCAGACTATATGTCCTCACCATGCTGGCTAATGTGACTATAGAATACTAGATTCCAAAACTTAGATGACCTAGCCCATATAATTTTATCTTGATAAAAAAAAATTTAAATTAAATCAACAATGAATACCCAAAAATCAAATCTATCAACGAACATCAAGATTCAAAAATGAACAAAAATCTTTCAAATCATATAAATACAAACTCGGATGCTACAGCTAACATCAAGTTTGAAAATTCAACAATCTTCAATCAAATCAATAAATACAAAATCAAATTCAACAATAATCCATCAAAATCAAATTCGACAACAGAAAATAAAGATAAATCAAATCAAGGAAAAATAGTTTTCAAATCGGAGTTAAACAAGATTCTCAAGGGTTGTCCCAGGAATCTCTCAAGGGATCCTAATTGTGATTGAGTATCTTCAAAAATATATCCTATTCCTACTGCAGGTTGTAGTGGTACTCTAGTTCGAATATCACTACACAAACTCGACCTGCATGGGCCACCACTAAAAACGTGTCACGACCTGCACCCACTGTGGGGCACGAGAACGTAACAACGCCCAGCCTACGCCGCAGTATCGACGGTAGAACGCTGTCCTAGGTCTCAATGCATCTAACAGTATAAGACTAAACAGTTTATACTCCCCGAATGGGGGTGACATAGCAGAATGTAAACTCAATCACAACTAAGGAAGAAGAAGTACGATAAGATATAAAACTCAAATAAAAAATAGAAGATCAGAAGAGTCTAAGTGTCTAAGATACATAAACTCAGAATACATCTCAAAACTCAAATACAGTAATCCATAAATACATCTCAAGACAACTGAAAATAAACTATGAATAAACCCTAGCTATCTATACAACCTCTACTGTCTCCTCTTGGCTAGCATGCAACCTCCAGGCTATCTGTAAAATTTATCAACAGGTCCAGTCAGGACAGAAGCGAGCACAATACATCTCAACAAGTCATAACAGGAAAGGAAATATAATCATGCTAGAGAATAAAATACAGGATCTGAAGAAATAACATAATATAAAAGAGAGACTGTAAGTAAATATCTATGATATATATAAAGAGAGACAGTGCTAGTGATTCAGAGTACTGCATAAATATGTGAATGGCTAAGGACTGATTCATGATTACACTACTGGAAATTGATTCATGATTACACTACTTGTATTTATTCACATGTTCACTCATACTCCCCCATCTCCAATCAATACACAAGGATCCATTCAAGTTACATTAAGATTCATGATTATACTACGTTGCCCATAAAGGGTAATTCATGAATTGATTAGTGAAGGCTCGGTGATCATGAGGGTACATGAGTCACTAGCTGATTCCCGAAGATTCATGATGATAGAAGCATATGATACGTGATGTAAGTGAAACACACATAACAAAAGTATCTGATGCTCCCGAGAGGGGTAACATCTCATGAAGGGATCCATATAATACCAATCCGTGTTACCAACGTGTCAGCATCAAGTAAGATAGTCTAAAGTAGGAAATATAATCCTAAACATGATATAAAATGATCAGAAAATGTACTCGCCTGATAACCTGAACAGCTGATAAGTATAGGGGGTCCAACTGAAGCCACAGAGTCCTATTTAAAGCAACACAGGTTACAAGATGTTCAAGTTGTAATAAATGAAACTCCACAAGCAATCTATATTATTCTAGGTTCTTCTAAGTCAAAACAACTCTAGGTCAACTCCGGTCAATAATCTAGTCAAACTAGGTCAAGTGTTGACTTACAGTTGACTTTGGGTCAACTGGTCAACTCCGATCGAACAGGGTCAATTCTAGTCTAATTATTAAAGATATAAAGTGTACTTTGTTATTCGTATGTCGAAACTTACGATACGCAAATCGGGATGAGATGATCAACGGTAAAGTTGATCAATCTTATTATGGTGATCCACGTATCCATCTTGTCAATTTCAGCGATGTGAGATCACTGGAATTGACTGAGCTCAGTTTCGTTGTACTAATCCCGAAATACGAACATTATAAGAATTAATTATTAATTAATTATAAAAAAGTTAAACTCAGAGAAACTATCAACAAACATTGTCGGACGATGAAATAAACATCGCCAACGTGTCAAGAATGGTCAAATTAGCTAGGATAGCCTACCCATCGGTCCAATTTAGACACAAGGGTAAAAAGGTAATTTCGGGTCAAAACGTTGTCCGTGTCGGAGCCGTTTTGCACCGAAAAATGTGCAAAAAAAAAGTCTACAAAATATAACAAATTTTATGTCCACGAAACCAGAATGATGATACGAACCCAACGGTATCTTCAGAATTGGATTCCGTTGACCCGATCTCAATTTGGTCCGTTGACCAGAACTTGGAATTCCGGTTTGCACGGAAATACGTACCGGAGCCAAAGTTCTTAAAACTCAGCAAACTACATGTCACGAGAACAGAATGACGATACGAACTCAACGGTATATCCAGAATCGGATTCCGATGAGCCGATCTCAAAATGACCCGTTGACCCAGATATTGCTATCTAACTTGCACCGAAATACGTGCCGGACCCAATGTCCACCAAAACCTAGCAAATTATATGTCAACGAGTCCAGAATTACGATACGAACTCAACGGTATATCCGGAATTGGATTTTGATGAGCCGGCATCAAAAAGTCCCGTTGACCTAGAATGTGGGACTCACTTTGCACCGAAAAACGTGCCAGGGCCCACGTTCTCCAAATCTAACAAATTTTATATGAAAATATGCCAGAACGATGCCACGAGTCTAATGGTGGTGTCAAAAATGAAATTTGGAGTCCCGTGTTCAAAAATGGAAATTTACAAGTTAGAAATTACGAATTCGGACGGTCAACTTTGGCATCGAATTCAACCAAACAAACAAGCTCACAATGAAATAAACATGAGGGGTAGTAAGAGGGTAATACCAGCTTCACACAGGAACTGGTAGCACGCCAAACGGAGCTGCGGTGGAGGAGATACAAGCTGACGAAGTTGGCCCCGCAAAATGTCCAAATTTAATACAATTTAAACGGTCAACTTGGTGGCCGATTTTGATGTATCAAACGATAAAATTAACGGATGAAAATTGACAGGGATGAAGGTGGATATACCAAGATTGTGACGGAACAAAGAAATCACCGATCCAACGGTCAGATTTTCGGAAAAACGTGTGCGAAGTTGCTGCGACTGAACGTAATTTCAGCCTCGTTCCCGAGCTCGTCACGACGGGACGTCGTGCAAAACGTACGAATCGCCTTGACGGCGCATCCCAGAGGACGGTGGCCGTCAGGAGAGGACAGCCTAGGGTGCACCCGGCCATGGGGGGTGTCCCCGTCGGCCACGGCGGCGGTGGCGATGGCGGTGGCGCCTGCACGCGCGCGCGGCTACCACGCTGCTGCCGTGAACTGCTGCCGTTGTGCACGGCGACGAGGCCCAGCCTGGCCCGGCGGAGGGCAGCGGCTCGTGCGCGAACGCGACGGCCAGCACTGTACGGTAGAGGAGGTGGTGGTGATGGCTTGGTGGTCGGGTGTTATGAAGTGGTGGGAGTGGTGGTTAGTTGGTAGGTGATGGTGAAGATGATGATATTGAAGAGGAGGAGGAAGAAGGAGGAGTAGTCGACGGCGACGCTGGGGGTGGCCGGAGCTACGGCCAATAGAGGTCGGACAGAGGAGGAGAGGGAGGTGAGGTGGTCGGGCCAGCCAAGGAGCTCGGGTGAGCTGCTGGTGTTAGAGTTTTTGTTGTGGGAAAAAAAATTGTTTAGAGAGAGAGAGAATGAGTAATATTAAATGTGAGAGGGAAAGAGAGAAAAAGGTGGTCCTCTCCCAAATTAGGGCCGGCCACATGGCTATGAGGGGATTGGGAAAAAGTTTCATGGGAGAATTAATGGATATGATTAAAAGAGAAATTCAAGGGCTAGGATTAAATGTTGAGAAATTGGCTATTCCAAGGGATTTAATTCAACAGAAATTTCCAATAAATATTAGAAATAGGTAGAAGGATATCCGATATTATTTTTCAAGGATAATGATCTGAGGGTGTCATGATGGAGAGTAACATGGAGCTGGGCTTGACTTGGTGGAGCCGGATTGGGTCAAAACTGGACATTGTGCAAAAATCAAATTAAAATTAGGTATCGATGATCATGGGTAAATAAGTAGCACATGGGGATTCCGATAAATGGGACACAAGTATCGGACGGGTAGTAGTCTCAATGTAGGCCATGTCCATAATTGGGGCTGACAGGTTTTGGTCGACAGGGTACCCACAAATCAAGTTGGAAAATGAATGTGACACCGTAGGGTGAAATAAAATCGGGTCACGTGTCAGGAAAGTTATGCGAAGCAAATGGAGCACAAAATGATGTGTCTGAGTGGGACACGAAGGTCATGGATAACGAGCGTCTCGAGTAGATCATGCATGAGGAGTTGGTTTCAAGAAACTGACTGGTCATGTGCTCCTAAATTAAAAGTCACGGTAACATGCTAATAATGATCAAGGAAAAGAGTGGGAAAATTAATTAATGATCAAATGGTCTAATTCGACCCGAAGTTGTAAGAAGCAAAAAGAGTACAAGGGAACAAGTTTGGATGGGACACTATATACTGTCATGAAGACAATCATGTCCACTTCAAAACTCATGAAGAAGATTTTCAGAGTTGAACATCCCTAACACTCCAAATATCAATGGCACGGGAAAGTACACTTAAAGATAAATAACAGAATAAATTATTTATTAAAACTAAATCAATCAGAAAAATTTAAAAAAAAAATCAACCCGAATTTCAGGGTGCTCATAGGTTCCGCTACCTATATGGGTCGAGGGGGTCGAAGGGGTAGTGCCCCCCGTGGGGGTTCAACGACGAAGCCTCTAAAAGATACATAGATTTTTAGATCTGTTTATCTTTGGACAACTGTCATCAAAGAGAAAGGCATCTTCAAATCTGCTCAAATATCAGAAGAAAGGCGTCATGAACGGGGTCTTGGTTTATATTTATTTTTGTATTTGATCTTTATTGAGTCTAGGAAAATATTTTAGATTGATCAGGATCGGTACTGGCTTAGCTAATCTCAGTCCAAAAAAATACAACCTTCCTATCCACAGACACCTATCCAAAAGTCCACATTCCAAATTATTTCAAAACCCAACCATTTGGCCCAAATCAGTTCTGTCAGAAATCAGACAGAACTATGGCAGAACTCGGCCGAAGTTCGGCTCGAGTTCGGTCAGGTCAGTTTTATAGTTGTTTTGAATTCTCTTGATATCTGCATCCAATATTCGAATGCAAGATTTCTGCATCTGAACTCTGATTGAACTTTGTTTGAATTCGGTCCATAAAAATATTATAAATGGAGGAAAACATTCACATTTCCAAATCACTTATTCACTTTCTTTTCTCTATATTCTCAAGTGTTTTCTACGAGCTACACTTTCAAATCAAGCCTATACCACTCTTAGCCAAGCCAGTACAGTTTCTGTTTAATCTAGAGTTTGGTATTAAAGAGTTGTGTCGGAAGCTAAATTCAAGAAAACATTCCAGTTTTTAAATTGCCTTAAGGAGTCGGTCGTGTATTCGTCTCCAAGCAAGGTGTTGTGAAGTCGGTCGTGCACTTATCGCTAAGTACGATGTTGTAAGTGTTGCAAGCGCTTAGTTAAAGTTTGTGCCATAGTGGATTAACATCGAACAAGAGTACTTGAAACTGACTAGTCCTCTCAGAGGAAGACCATTATATATCGATGTGTCACTCAGTTTGATCTTCTTAACTCTTACTTTACTACAAGTTATTTATTATCATATCATTTGCTTTTACCTTCTATAGTATATAAGTTTATATTTTATAATTGGTGATATTTATTTTGCTGCACACGTACACACTCTATTTACCCCCTCCAAAGGTTCTCAACGGTCCTACAGCCTACAAACAATACTGGAATTCCCTTACACTATTGCATTCTCCCTTACAACAGTTAACTACATATTCTAGTCACACTGATGCAGCTACATCTATAGTTAAACATTGTACTAAACATACACAGGGACTAAAACTTAGCAATTAGCCTAGCCTACACACCCATGATATACTAGACACTTAGGTCAATTCTACCACTGATACACCTCAGATTTCTTGATATATTGACCATGCAACCTGTATTAGTATCCTACAATTCCCTGCTACCACTTGTAAACAACAACACATATTCAAAGTCTCTTATATGCACTCAATTAATAGTAGACCATTAGATTGTTGCACTTAAGTGCAGCAAACCTTGTTCAGCTACTCAAAGCCTCAAGCATCTGCCTAATATGCATGGCTTCTTTACCTGACACTGGCCATGAAAGCAAATGGTATCAGACCAAAACTACTATTGTCGTTTACAGTACAAGCCCCCACCCCTACAGAACTGCTGTCTGTAATTACTGTAGTATCCTACAAACTAAACTGAGCACTCACTCACACATCAAAACATATGACTGAACAGAACCAGATCTCAAACTCTGCTTACTGTTATGATGTTTCTATTTTATTGCTTACTTTTATGCACAACCTATTCTGTAAAATCCTAGCTAGCTGCTACTACATCTAGTTACTATTGTAGCTCAACCTAGGCTATCTGTACTCTACTGCAGTTTCCCCCTATATCACACACAAGTACTAGATATCCCTAAATACTTGCTACCTATAGCTACTAGCTAAGCATATCTACATACACTTATGGCTGTTGCAGTTTCTTCCTGCACGCTGCAGCTACTGCCTTGTGCAGATAATATTGCAGTCAACATAGCCCCTGCATCTCTGATGCATTCTACACTTGTACAGCCTATACTCCTGTAATCACCTATCTGCTGTAAAACTATTAACTGCTTTATACACACACACACTACCAAATGGTATCAGACTAAAACTACCACTGCAGTTTGCAGTGCAAGCCCCCACACCTGTAGAACTGTTATCTGCAATAACTGTTATTTTCTACAGACTATACTTAGCACTCACTCACACATCCACACATATGAACATCCACACATATGACTGAACAGAACCACATCTCAAACTCTGCTTACTATTATGATGTTGTTGTTTTATTACTGTTATGCATAACCTATTCTGTAAAATCCTAACTAGCTGCTACTACATCTAGTTACTACTGCAGCTCAACCTAGGCTGTCTATACTCTACTGTAGTTTCCCTAACACGACACACAAGTACAAGATATCCCTGAACACTTGCTACCTACTGCTACTAGCTAAGCATATCTACATACACTTGTGGCTGCTATAGTTTCTTCCTGTAGGCTGCAGCTACTACCTTGTGCAGATAATGTTGCAGTCAACTTTATATATATCAGCTAGGTGATTAAAGGGTTATAGGCTGTGCAAGTATAGAATGCAGTAGCATCTACAGGGGACTATATTGACTGCAACATTATCTGCACAAGGTAGTAGCTATAGCCTGCAGGAATAAACTGCCGCAGCCACAAGTGTATGCTGATATGCTTACACTACAACAAAAATACCCTTTAATGATGCTTGATAAGGGGATTTAATGACGGCTGATAAAGATGCGTCATCAAAGTTTAGCAAGACTATAATCTATGACGGTTATCTATAGAAGCGTTATTGATTGTCTCTCAATGTACGAGCGTTATGAAAAAAAACATAAATTTTTAGTCGAAATCTCGACTCTCCCGCACTTACTCCCGCACTTAAGTCGAAAAGTCCCTTCTCCCACACTTACTCTCTTTCTCCTTATCTCTCTCCTTCCGCTCCCCAACTTCCTTCAGCCCGCTCCGGCGCTCCCGAACTCCTCTCAGCCTGCTCCCCGCTCCCGATCAACTCCCTTCAGCCCGCTCCCCGCTCCCCGTGCCCCAACTCCCCTCAGCCCGCTCCCCGCTCCCCGCTCCCCGCTCCCCGCTCCCCAAGGTTTGTCCTAAATTATTTCTTATTTTGTGCCCTAATTTCTGCCTCGACTTGATTTTAGTAAAATGCCCTAATTTTGACCTATTTTTTATTTCCTAGTTTTCGAAAGATGGCTGAAATATCTTTGAATGCATGTTTGGAAATCTTTGAAAGAATTTTCTTTGTCCGCGCATTGGTTCATCTTCTTGTTTCTTTCTTTGTTGGTTCTTGCAGTGTGGAAGGGTGTTAATTCCATTGCTTTCGGACGAATACTTACAAGTTGAACTTCATGGAGACACGTTCGGGTAGCAAGGTTTGTTTTGGTTCATGGAGACACGTTCTTTTTAATTGCCATATTTTCTAGAAATCATGGACAAGAAAGAGATCAATGTCCCTATAACGTCGTGTATGACACATATTGAACACGGCATTTTTACACTCAAAATTACTCCAGGTCACGCAAAAATCGGTACCATGTCTGTGTATGTGCCATGTCATATTGTCTTTAAATCAAATCCTGTTCTTCTTAGATTAAATTACTCCAGGCAATACAACTTATTTTTTACAGTGTGCATTGAGGGTGGGATGGATCTTTGACATCAATATATGCAATTGTTTGACTGTACATCTTTAGATTAAATGATATCGGTCATGTTGGATGTGAGCGTTGACCAACTCTTTTTTTTAGGTTTATTTGACCCTCTTTTGTAGTTATGTAGGTGATTCATATAGACTTTCTCAATATATATTTACATATTTTGACATTTTGTTACCTTTTATACCCGTATGCACATATAGGGAATTGTAAACCATTTTCTGTTTTGTAATAACGAAATGAACTATTCCTAAGTCATGTTCTTCTTCTTTTTTAACTCTAGCAATTAAAGTTATATTCTGGAATCAACCTTCTCCACTTTCATGAGTTTGAATTTATTGGCCATATCTACTTCACATTGGCCATTCTGGAATCAATCTTTTTCGCATTCAGCTTGAAATAAAACTTTCAAGTTACAATCACTTACTCGGTGTTTTGCTTTATAATACAGATGAATAGATCATGGATGACAAAGCACCTATTATCGGAAGAATATAGAGACGGAGTTGATGAATTTATGGAGCATGTTAAAGCTAGTGGGGATGATCTCGACTTCATTAGATGTCCATGTAATGAGTGCGAGAATCTTTATAGTATGAGTTTAGAAGATGTAAAATTTCATTTGGCGATAGTTGGTATCGATCCAAGGTATACTATATGGATATGGCATGGGGAAGTTGATCCTAATGAAGTATGTGAGGATACATGTGCGTCTATTTATAAGGACTATTATATGGATACTTTAAATGATGTGGCAGATACACTAGAGATGTTCCATGCATTAAAAAGGAACGACATTGAAGGAAATGATGAAGAGAACTTTAATTCATTGCTTGATGATGCTAGAAACCATTAAGGATACCGACCCTCATCTTAAAATACCAATGGAGGAAGGAATGTTCTGAAGATTTAATCCATCTTGTTATCTTTCTAAAGTCGTTCTGCTGGAGTTATGTAGGATGCAATGGCTAGATGTGAATCCTGTTGTTGCCTACATGAGGTAAGAAATATGAAATTTATATTCTAAAATTTTTATTTTGAGATTGACACCATATTTAACTATTCTTTTGGCTTTAGGTTTTTGCTTGATAAATTTAAGAAATATGAAATTTATATTCTAAAATTTTTATTTTGAGATTGACACCATATTTAACTATTCTTTTGGCTTTAGGTTTTTGCTTGATAAATTTCCAAACTCTCGGGAGCTTTTGATAATGTTCAACCCTTCTACTATAAGTAATGTATCCGGGCCTGCAATAAGCAATCTGGTTAGAGAAAGGCTCCAAGAGGCTAAGAAAACCCAAATTTGCTTCATTCCATTCATTTACAAGGAGTAAGAAGTTTTAATCAAGTAGCAAGATTTTTCTTTTCTATTCAATAACCAATGTGCTTTATTCCATTCATATTCCCTTTAATGTAGGAAGCATTGGATTCTAATTGTTGTTGAGCTCTCTACCTTTAATGTTTACTGGTTGGACTCGTTGTGTTTTAAACCGAGAGGAGATATTAAGTTATTTTTCAATACGTGAGTGAAATTATTATTATTATTGTTAATATTTTAATAATGTGTATATTATGATGTTAGTATATATAATTATTTTCTACTAGTGGCCTCAACACAGCATATATTGGTGGTAAAAGATCAAATAGAAGTCCTACTTGAAAATTACCCAAGGTAATCAAACTAAAATATGACTTATTATAATCATGGACATTATATTCTCTTACAAATAATATCTTCGTGTAGGTCCCGAAACAACCTGGAGGTTATGAATGCGGATATTTTGTTATGAAATATATGCGGGATCCCATGGAAGACCCCTCTCCTACTATTGAGTCAAAGGTAAGTTGTTCATTGTAAGCACCCTGAATTTTGGGTTGATTTTTTTTTAAATTTTTTTGATTGATTTAGTTTTAATAAATAATTTATTCTGTTATTTATCTTTAAGTGTACTTTTCCGTACCATTGATATTTGGAGTGTCAGGGATATTCATCTCTGGAAATCTTCTTCATGAGTTTTGTAGTGGACTTGTTTGCCTTCATGACGGTATATAGTATCCCATCCAAACTTGTTCCCTTGTACTCTTTTTGCTTCGCACAACTTCGGGTCGAATTAGACCATTTGATCATAAATTAATTTTCCCACTCTTTTTCTCAATCATTTTTAGCTCATTACCGTGACTTTTAATTTGGGAGCACCAGACCAGTCATTTTCTTGAAACCAACTTATCATCCATGATCTACTCGAGACGCTCTTCATCCATGACCTTCGTGTCCCACTCAGACACACCATTTTGTGCTCCGTTTGCTTCGCACAACTTTTCTGACACGTGACCCAATTTTATTTCACCCCACGGTGTCGCATTCATTTTCTAACTTGATTTGTGGGTACCTTGTCGACCAAAACCTGTCAGCCCCAAATATGGACATGGCCCACATTGAGCCTACTACCCGCAGGACACTTGTGTCCTATTTATTGGAATCCCCACGTGCTACTTATTTACCCATGATTATCAACACCTATTTTTAATTCAATTATTCTACAATGTCCGATTTTGACCCAACCCGGCTTAACTGAACCTAGCCCCAGCTCCATGTTACTCTCCATCACCATCACCCTCATTACCCTTGAAAATACTAAATACTCATTCTACCTATTTTTAATATTTATTGGAAATTTCTGTTGATTTAAATCCCTAGGAATGACCTATTTTCCTATATTTAAATCCTAGCCTTTGATCTTGTCTCCAACAATCCCAACCACTAATTATTAGCACACACTCACACACCCCCCCAATACTCAGCCGACCCTAACCCCAAGATTTTACTCTTCTTTCTTTTTTCCTCTCTCATTATTACTCTTATTACTCTTTCTCTCTCTTTCTAAATAATTTCTTTTCACACACAACACCAACGGCAAACTCCTTCTCCAACCCGAGCTCAACATTCATACCACCACCATCAACCACTCGGCCACCACCATGCCACCTTGGCTGGACCTCCTCCGCCGTGGTCGTGCACCGTCGGCCACCACCTCCATTTTCGAACTCCCCTCCTCCTTCTTCTTTACTTCCCATCATCTTCCCTCCACACCAAGGCCATCACCACCACCAAGCTGAACCACCACCTCCATCACCACCCTAGACCGCCGCCCGACCGTCGTCGAGGCCGCGCAGCCCCTGCCGTCGCCGAACTAGGCCAGGCCAGGCCGTGCGGCCACCAGCGGCCAGCAACCGCGAGCCAGCAGCGGCAGCAAGCGACGACAGCAACAGCGTTGGCAGCACTGGTCGCACGCCGCCGCGGACCGTCGTGCCTCCGACGACCCCCACACGGGTGTGGCCCACCCCGGCGAACTCTTCCCTGGTGGCCACCGTCCTCCGGGACGCACCGTCGAGGCGATTTGTGCGTTTCGCACGAAGTTCCGTCGTGACGCACGCGGGATCGATCCAGAATTCGTGCCCCGTCGTAGCAACTTCGTGCATGTTTTCCCGAAAATCCGACCGTTGGATCGGCGATTTCTTCACTCCGTCACAATTTTGGTATATCCACCTTCACTCCTATTAATTTTCATCCGTTGATTTTATCGTTTGATACATCAAAATCGGCCACCAAGTTGACCGTTTAAATTGTATTAAATTTGGACAATTTCGAGGAGTCAACTTCGTCAGCTTGTACCTCCTCTACCGCAGCTCCATTTTGTGTGCTACCAGTTCCTTTGCGAAGCTGGTATAACCCTTTTACTACCCCTCCAGTTTCGTTACATTGTGAGCTTGTTTGATTGGTTGAATTCGACGCCAAAGTTGGCCGTCCGAATTCATAATTTCCAACTTATAAAATTCCATTTTTGAACACGGGACTCCAGATTTCATTTCTGACACCACCAGTAGACTCGTGGCATCGTTCTGGCATGTTTTCATATAAAATTTGTTAGATTTGGAGGACGTGGGCCCTGACACGTTTTTTGGTGCAAAGTGGGTCCCATAGTCCGGGTCAACGGGTTTTTTTGACGCCGGCTCATCGAAATACAATTTCGGATATACCGTTGAGTTCGTATCGTCATTCTGGACTCGTTGACATATAATTTGCTAGATTTTGGTAGACATTGGATCTGGCACGCATTTCGGTGCAAATCGGATACCAATATCCGGGTCAACGGATCATTTTGAGATCGACTCATCGGAATCCAATTTCGGATATACCGTTGAGTTCGTATCGTCATTCTGGACTCGTTGACATATAGTTTGCTGAGTTTTGAGAACGATGGCCCCGACACGTATTTCTGTGTAAACCGGAATTCCAAGTTCTGGTCAACGGACCAAATTGAGATCGGGTCAACGGAATCCAATTCTGGATATACCATTGGATTCGTATCGTCATTCTAGTTTTGTGGACATATAATTTGTTATATTTTATAGACTTCTTTTCTTGCACATTTTTGGTACAAAACGGCTCCGACACGGATACCATTTTTGACCCGAAATTACCTTTTTGTCCTTGTGTCCAAATTGGACCGATGGGTAGGCTATCCTAACTAATTTGACCATTCTGGACACGTTGGCAATGTTTATTTCATCATCCGACAATCTTTGTTGATAGCTTCTCTGAGTTTAACCTTTTTATAAATAATTAATAATTAATTCTTATAATATTCGTCTTTCGGGATTAGTATAACGAAACTGAGATCAGTCAATTCCAGTGATCTCACATCGCTAAAATTGGCAAGATGGACACGTAGATCACTATAATAAGATTATCAACTTTACCGTTGATCATCTCATCTCAATTTCCATGTCATAAGTTTCGACGTACGAATAACGAAGTACACTTTATATATTTAATAATTAGACTAGAAATAACCTTGTTTGACCAAAGTTGACCAGTTGACCAAAAGTCAACTGTAAGTCAACACTTGACCTAGTTTGACTAGATTGTTGACCGGAGTTGACCTAGAGTTGATTTGACTTAGAAGAACCTAGGATAATATAGATTGCTTGTAGAGATTCATTTATTACAACTTGAACACCTTGTAACCTGTGTTGCTTTAAACAGGACTCTGTGGCTTCAGTTGGACCCCTATACTTATCAGCTGTTCAAGTTACCACGCGAGTATATTCTCTGATCTTTTCATACTTGTCTGGACTATACTCTTGCTCTAGATTACTTTACTTGATGCTGACATTTATCTTCACGGATTAGTACTATATGGATCCTTTCCTGAGATGTTATCCCTCTACGGGTGCATCAGGTATTTCATATTCATGTACTTTATCATGTGCATCAGGTACTCCTTGTACTCGTACTAGTTCATGTATTTACATGTTCTCATGTGCTTTCATGTGCTATTACGTGCTTTCATGTGCTATCATGTGCTTTCATGTGCTATCATGTGCCTCATGTACTACTCATTATATGAGTTCACCTATCTTAGCTGTATTCATGTGCCAATAATGTAACTTGAATGGATCCTTGAGTATTAATTGGGGCGGGGTGAGTAGAATTGGTTATGTGATCATTATCCCCAGTAGGTATTCTTGTGCCTCTTAGTGTATTCATGTGCTTCTTAGTTGTATTCATGTGCTCATAAGCCGGTTACATAACCATATTGTACTCTAAATCACGTACCCACTTACAGTCTTTACTATCATGTATTTACTTTCAGTTACAAAAATATCTTCTGTTTACTCGTACTTTCTTTTCAGTACTTCCTGTATTTTACTCTATTGTATGCTTTATACTCCTAACCTGTTTATGAACTGTTTTGAGAGATATGTGCTCGCTTCCGTCCTGACTGGTCCTGTTGATAAATTTTACAGATAGCTTGGAGGTTATTGCTAGCTTAGAGGAGACACAGTAGAGGTCGGAGTAGATAGCTAGAGTTTCTCATTTTATTTTCAGTTGTCTTGAGTTATATTATGGATTACTGTATCTGAGCTTTAAGATGTATTTCTAGGTTTGTTTATCTTAGACACTTAGACTTCTATCCGCTGTATCTCTTTTGGATTTCATGTTTTGTCTATTTTCCATTATGCTCTACCTTAGATGTGATTGAGTTTACATTCTGCTATGTCACCCCCATTCGGGGAGTATAAACTGTTTAGCCTTATACTGTTAGATGCATGAGACCTAGGACAGCGTTCTACCACCGACGCTGTGGCATAGGCTGGACGTACCCACGTCTCGTGCCCTAACTCTACGGTGCTGGTCGTGACACGTTTTTAGTGGTGGCCCTTGCAGGTCAAGTTTGTGTAATGGTATTCGGACTAGAGTACCACTACAGCCTGCAGTAGGATTAGGATATATTTTGAAGATACTCAATCACAGTTAGGATCCCTTGAGAGATTCCTGGGACGACCCTTGAGAATCTTATTTAACTTCGATTTGAAAACACTCTTTTCCTTGATTTGATTTATCTTTATTTTCTGTTGTTGAATTTGATTTTGATGGATTATTATTGAATTTGAGTTTGTATTTATTGATTTTGATGGAAGATTGTTGAATTTTGAATCTTGATGTTAGCTGTAGCATCTGAGTAGTATTTATATAATTTGAAGGATTTTCGTTCATTTTTGAATCTTGATATTCGTTGATAAATTTGATTTTTGGGGATTCATCGTTGATTTAATTTAATTTTTGTCAAGATGAAATTATATGGGCTAGGTCATCTAAGTTTTGGAATCTAGTCTTCTATAGTCACATTAGCCAGTATAGTGAGGACATATAGTCTGATTTTGGATATATTTCTCGGATGTGGGAATTTAAGGTTTTCGCAGCCAAGCTAGCGGCATCGCAAAAATGTTAAATACCACGATTCTAGAGGCATGTGCCTAAGTCGAGGACTTTGTGATTATCATAGCCTTGCTTACTAGTATGACGAGGATTTAGAGCACCATGATTTTGGATAGACGCATATGATTATCAGATTGTACCTTAAATATTTTCGAACATGTTTTCTCTACTTTTGTTTCAGTCCTTCAAAAAAAAAGAAATATTATTTATTTTGTTTTGTTTTGCTTCTCAGTATTTAACTTAGGAGTAGCTTTAGCTGTTATTATAAACCTTTGTGTAACTTTTGTTATGAATTTCTTCATAATATAATGAATCAATGATTTTTGCTAGACCTTATTTTGGATTTGATATTACAGTCCTGGTTTCAAAATGGGTTCCTCTTTTAAACAGATAAGCAGAACAAATTCTATTATCATTTATTTTCCTGCCAATATTTTTATTTCCATCAATCCTTGTCTTATATAACTGTCCTGCATACATCAATTCCGTCTCGTATCTAATTCTGTCAGCTATACCTTGAAACCCTCGAATCTTTATATTATTTTGCCTGAGACATGTTGAGGAAGTAACGTAAATTATCTAGTTCGAAACTGACGTAATTGGTTATCATATGATGATTTTGTAGGAATCTAAATGTTGGATCCAAATATGAAAAATTTAAGATGGAGATGTGGTAAAGGTTTAGAATGGAATCGAGAGATAGATGTTATCAATTTAGAAACAATCATAGAAAATTTTGGTTATGAGTAATTAATGGATGCTTTCAAAAAAAAAACTAATGAGGATATCAGAGGTCAACCTAGTTTTGAGAACTTAGAAAATCTTGGTTATTGATTCTTGGAAACTATTACAAGGCTATGTAGAAATTTAGAGATGGAAAGGAGAATTTAATTGAATTCAATGATTATACAAAATTGAACTAGATATTGTAAGAGGGTGACTAGAGACAGAGAGAACACAAGCATTTTAAGTTATAGGAATTATTTTTAGATGATTGGAGAAAATTGTAGAATTCAAAAGGATAATATTTGAAGGTGAACGTTGAAAAAAATATGAAGGTTGATTTATAAACAAGAATAGTTGTATGCCATAGTGGTATTAGAATTGAGAGAATACGAGACTTGACTTAAACAAGTACAAGGATTTCATAAACTAGATTCAGAGGTTTCGGATCTAATTTAGAACGAGGTGAAGGAATTTGGAAATTTTATTAAATGAATAAGTGTTGATACATAATTAAGATGGGTATGCTTCGTGAAAAATGTTTTTGAAGTTTGAAATTTTGTCTATGGAGATCATGGTAAAAGTTTAGATGACTGAAGGTTATAAAATTTTTTGAGGGTAGTCATATAACGGTTGATTTTTTATACTGGAATTTGTGAGATAATATGATTAGCAAATGGTAAACTGATAGTATCGGAGAGAGATGATTAACTAACTTTCGTATGAAAACTTTCTTGTTTTTCTCTAGAAAGGTTTTCAATATCATTGAATCCTAGTTTCCTTAATCACGACCAAATCGACTTCGATTATTTTTTTCTTATCTTGGGTTGTACTCAATTGAATTAAATTTGATTACGACCTGAATCTCCATCCTTGTATGCTCGTTCTCAGACTTTGTTGAACTGTCCTCCATATTGTCCAAATCTTGATTTCCTCAATTTGATCAACTTAGATCGTATTGAGACTAAATATTCTTAATATATATTGTGATTGGATTTCCATGCAATTGACTTTCATTCTTTAACTTCTGATTTTGATTTTTTATATATAACACCCCTTATAGATAATTGGTAGTTATCTTTATTTTATTTTTATTTTTTTTATGAGTACCAGTTTTCATGTAGGATGGTAGACTGCCTTACAGTTTTGATGATTTGTTATTTCTATAACTTTTTCTAGTTTAGCACCCTAGATTACTTGTGTGTTTTGATACCCTATGACCGTTTCGGTTAGCATGACTAGTATACCTAGATGAGACTTCCATTGCCACCATATGCCATGACCCTGTATGTCGTCCTTCTTGATGGTATTTGTTTAAGTTTTAGGGCTTGATTGTGGGGGTTTGACCTAGAAGGAGTACGAACATTTTAATTTCGAGGACGAAATTTTTATAAGGTGGGTAGGATGTGAGAACCCTAAATTTTGGGTTGATTTTTTTAAATTTTTTTGATTGATTTAGTTTTAATAAATAATTTATTCTGTTATTTATCTTTAAGTGTACTTTTCCGTGCCATTGATATTTGGAGTGTCAGGGATGTTCATCTCTGGAAATCTTCTTCATGAGTTTTGTAGTGGACTTGATTGCCTTCATGACTGTATATAGTGTACCATCCAAACTTGTTCCCTTGTACTCTTTTTGTTTCACACAACTTCGGGTCGAATTAGACCATTTGATCATAAATTAATTTTCTCACTCTTTTTCTTGATCATTTTTAGCACGTTACCGTGACTTTTAATTTGGGAGCACCAGAACAGTCATTTTCTTGAAACCAACTTATCATCCATGATCTACTCGAGACGCTCTTCACCCATGACTTTTGTGTCCCACTCAGACACACCATTTTGTGCTCCGTTTGCTTCGCACAACTTTCCTGACACGTGACCCGATTTTATTTCACCCCACGGTGTCGCATTCATTTTTCAACTTGATTTGTGGGTACCTTATCGACCAAAACCTGTCAGCCCCAAATATGAACATGGCCCATATTGAGCCTACTACCCGCATGACACTTGTGTCCCATTTATTGGAATCCCCACGTGCTACTTATTTACCCATGATTATCAATACCTATTTTTAATTCGATTATTCTACAATGTCCGATTTTGACCCAACCCGGCTTGACTGAACCCAGTCCCAGCTCTATGTTACTCTCCATCACCATCACCCTTAGCCTCATTACCCTTGAAAATACTAAATACTCATTCTACCTATTTTTAATATTTATTGGAAATTTTCGTTGATTTAAATCCCTAGGAATGACCTATTTTCCTATATTTAAATCGTAGCCTTTGATCTTGTCTCCAACAATCCCAACCACTAATTCTTAGCACACACTCACACACACACCCCCCAATACTCAGCCGGCCCTAACCCCAAGACTTCACTTTTCTCTCTCTTTTCTCTCTCATTATTACTCTTTCTCTCTCTTTCTAAATAATTTTTTTTCACACACAACACCAACAACAAACTCCTCCAACCCGAGCTCAACATTCATACCACCACCATCAACCACTCGGCCACCACCAGCCTACCCTGGCTGGACCTCCTCCGCCGTGGCCGAGCACCGTCGGCCACCACCTCCATTTCCGAACTCTCCTCCTCCTTCTTTTTCACTTCCCATCATCTTCCCTCCACACCATGGCCATCACCTCCACCAAGCCGAACCACCACCTCCATCACCACCCTAGACCATCGCCCGACCGTCGTTGAGGCCGTGCAGCTCGTGCCGTCGCCGAGCTAGGCCAGGCCAGGTCACGCGGCCACCAGCGGCCAGCAACCGAGCGCCAGTAAGCGGCGACAGCAACAGCGCTGGCCGCGCGCCGTCCCCCGCCGTCGTGCCTCCGGCGACCCCCTCACGGGTGTGCCCCACCCCGACGAACTCTCCCCTGGCGGCCACCATCCTCCGGGACGCGCCGTCGAGGCGATTCGTGCATTTCGAACGAAGTTCCGTCGTGACGCGCGCGGGATCGATCCAGAATTCGTGCCCCGTTGCAGCAACTTCGCGCATATTTTCTCGAAAATCCGACCATTAGATCGGCGATTTCTTCGCTCCGTCACAATTTTGTTATATCCACCTTCACTCCTATCAATTTTCATCCGTTGATTTTATCGTTTGATACATCAAAACCGGCCACCAAGTTGATCGTTTAAATTATATTAAATTTGGACAGTTTTGCGGAGTCAACTTTGTCGCTTGTATCTCCTCCACCGCAGCTTCGTTTGGTGTGCTACCAGTTCTTGTGCGAATCTGGTATAACCCTCTTACTATCCCTCCAGTTTCGTTTCATTGTGAGCTTGTTTGATTGGTTGAATTCGACGCCAAAGTTGGCCGTTCAAATTCGTAATTTTCAACTTGTAAAATTCCATTTTTGAATACGGGACTCCAGATTTTATTTCTGAAACCACCAGTAGACTCTTGGCATCGTTCTGGCATGTTTTCATATAAAATTTGTTAGATTTGGAGGACGTGGGCCCTGGCATATTTTTCGGTGCAAAGTGGATCCCACAGTCCGGGTCAACGAGACTTTTTGACGCCGGCTCATCGGAATCCAATTTCGGATATATCGTTGAGTTCGTATCGTCATTCTGGACTCGTTGACATATAATTTGCTAGGCTTTGGTGGACATTGGATCTGGCACGTATTTTGGTACAAGTCGGATACCAATATCCGGGTCAACGGGTCATTCTGAGATCGGCTCATCGGAATCCAATTCCGGATATACCGTTGAGTTCGTATCATCATTCTGGACTCGTTGACATGTAGTTTGCTGAGTTTTGAGACTGATGGCTCCGGTACGTATTTCCGTGCAAACCGAAATTCCAAGTTCTGGTCAACGGACCAAATTGAGATCGGGTCAACGGAATCCAATTCCGGAATACCGTTGGATTCATATCGTCATTCTGGTTTCGTGGACATATAATTTGTTATATTTTATAGACTTATTTTTTTGCACATTTTCGGTGCAAAACGGCTCCGACATTGATACCGTTTTTGACCCAAAATTACCTTTTTGCCCTTGTGTCCAAATTGGACCGATGGATAGGCTATCCTAGCTAATTTGACCATTCTGGACATGTTGGCGATGTTTATTTCATCGTCCGACAATATTTGTTGATAGTTTCTCTGAGTTTAACCTTTTTATAAATAATTAATAATTAATTCTTATATTATTCGTATTTCGGGATTAGTACAACGAAACTGAGATCAGTCAATTCCAGTGATCTCACATCGCTGAAATTGGCAAGATGGACACGTAGATCACTATAATAAGATTATCAACTTTATCGTTGATTATCTCATCTCGATTTCCGTGTCGTAAGTTTCGACGTACGAATAGCGAAGTACACTTTATATCTTTAATAATTAGACTAGAATTAACCCTGTTTGACCAGAGTTGACCAGTCGACCAAAAGTCAACTGTAAGTCAACACTTGACCTAGTTTGACTAGATTGTTGACTGGACTTGACCTAGAGTTGATTTGACTTAGAAGAACCTAGGATAATATAGATTGCTTGTAGAGATTTATTTATTACAACTTGAACACCTTGTAACCTGTGTTGCATTAAATAGGACTCTGTGGCTTCAGTTGGACCCCTATACTTATCAGCTGTTCAGGTTACCAGGTGAGTATATTCTCTGAACTTTTTATACTTGTCTGGACTATACTCTTGCTCTAGATTACTTTACTTGATGCTGACACGTATCTTCATGGATTAGTACTATATGGATCCTTTCCTGAGATGTTATCCCTCTACGGGTGCATCGGGTATTTCATGTTCATGTATGTTATCATGTGCATCAGGTACACCTTGTACTCGTACTAGTTTATGTATTTACATGTTCTCATGTGCTTTCATGTGCTATCACGTGCTTTCATGTGCTATCATGTGCTTTCATGTGCTATCATGTGCTTTCATGTGCTATCATGTGCCTCATGTACTACTCATTACATGAGTTCACCTATCTTAGCTGTATTCATGTGCCAATAACGTAACTTGAATGGATCCTTGTATATTGATCGGGGCGGGGTGAGTAGAATTTGTTATGTGATCATTATCCCCAGTAGGTATTCATGTGCCTCTTAGTGTATTCATGTGCTTCCTAGTTGTATTCATGTGCGCCTAAGCCGGTTACATAACCATATTGTACACTAAATCACGTAGCCACTTACAGTCTTTACTATCATGTATTTACTTTTAGTTACAAAAATATCTTCTGTTTACTCGTACTTTCTTTTCAGCACTTCCTGTATTTTACTCTATTGCATGCTTTATACTCCTAACCTGTTATGAACTGTTTTGAGAGATATGTACTCGCTTCCGTCCTGACTGGACCTGTTGATAAATTTTACAGATAGCTTGGAGGTTATTGCTAGCCTAGAAGAGACACAATAGAGGTCGGAGTAGATAGCTAGAGTTTTTCATTTTATTTTCAGTTGTCTTGAGTTGTATTATGGATTACTGTATCTGAGCTTTGAGATGTATTTCTAGGTTTGTGTATCTTAGACACTTAGACTTCTATCTGCTGTATCTCTTTTGGATTTCATGTTGTGTCTATTTTCCATTATGCTCTACCTTAGATGTGATTGAGTTTACATTCTGCTATGTCACCCCCATTCGGGGAGTATAAACTGTTTAGCCTTATACTGTTAGATGCATGAGACCTAGGACAACGTTCTACCTCCGACACTGCAGCGTAGGCTGGACGTACCCACCTCTCGTACCCTAACTCTAGGGTGCGTGTCGTGACATTCATTAATTTAATTCTTAATTACTTTTCTGAAATTATACAAACTAATGTAACTATTTTTTGACTTTTTAGCTAAAAAATTGGCTAGAAAATCAAAAAACACGCAGGAAGAACTAGAAGATGTCCGATGCGAATTCATCGAATTCGTTGCCAATCATATGGATACATAAGGGTCAAGGTACTCATTCACTCATTTCCATTACTGATACGAGACACCCTAGTGTCACATGGACACAATACACTCAAGACACTGTCAAGACACTCACTAAACTATGACTGATAGTCCTACCCTCTGTTCTGTTTGTCGAACATTAATTTTTGGTTATGGATTTGTTAGAGTTTGTGGATTTGTTGTGGATTTTGAAACATCAATCACAGCTTTGATTTTCAATCAAATAGCATAAGCTTTTTCCATATTTCTTCTACTTTGCTGCTATAGATAAGAACAATACTTCAATTCATATTTAAGTTAATAACAAAAGATAAAATGTTTCATGTGATGTTTATGCATTTCTTGTATGATCAAGTGGTTTAGGCATCTTTTGGGAATGTCTTATATAAAGGAACTGGAAATGTTTCATGTGCTGTTTATGCATCTCTTGTATGATCAAGTGGTTTAGGCATCTTTTGGGAATTTCTTATATAAAATATTTTTGTATTATCATCCACCTGTTGACAAATGATGCTAAGTTTGGCTCGTATTATCTACTATTTGCACCTTTCTCTTTGCATCTTTCTCAATTGCATGGATTCTGATTTTGATTCTTGTAACGTAAACCATCATTTTTTAAAATTACAAACAACCTCAATATAGACTCTCAGTTCCATCATTTTTTTAAAACTATAAACAAACTCAACATAGATTCTCAGTTCTGGATCACCCCTCTAACACGACACACATGGTGAAACACATGCCTATATATACCTGTCATTGACACTTATACTAACTTGACACACAAAGCAGCTTATGGATGAATCACTTATACATGGCCTCCTAATCTCTTACACATGTAATTCCCAAGGATGTGCCACAGTTCTTTGTCTGTCTCATATGCAGAGATTTCTGATACCCGACCTGTCTAATTCGACCATTGATACTCTAACGGTACACTAAGTTTCCTAGATTGCCTGTACCTGTCCATATGTGTATGTTGTTGACCTAAATTTGTTCCCAGGTCTTGCATACCTGTCATACTCTAACATAAAACAAATACTCATTAACTGGCACTGGCTCACTGCTTGCGTAGGCCTATGGCCAAGAGCCTACAACAGGTCAAGCTGGAGGGGGGAATGAGTCCCATGCTGCTGCTAATGTAGCCTACTGCTTTGGCCTGGCCTACTGCCACTTGCCCTACCTGTAGGCAATAGCCTCAAGCCTTAGCCCAACATCTGCAGCATCAGTGGCCTTAGCCAACATCTGCTACCACTTGCCTACAATAGGTCAAGCTGGAAAGGGGGAAATGAGTCCCCTGCTGCTGCTAATGTAGCCTAGTGCTTTGGCCTGGCCTGCTGCCACTTGCCCTACCTGCAGGCAATAGTCTCAGGCCTTAGCCAATATCTTTCTGATAGTTACATTATATATACACAAGATGAATCTGACAGAAACTCCACACAACAGTTTTTCACAACATATGTTAAATTATGATCTTAATGTGTGTTTTTAATCAGGACTTATACATCATTCAAGATCCTATAGTTACATATATATACATCATTATATCACATTTATTAAACCTTGTTTTATCTTTTGCAGGGTACATGTGCTGTGGACACAGGTCTTCATGTGACTAAGTTGTATGTTATGGTGTGGGATATGTGGATAGTTTTGATGTAAAGTGTACTAGCTATATTGGATACTGATCTATAGATTTTTGTGAAGATGTATATATATATGGCCTGAGAAATGTGGAATGATAGCTAAAGTGTACTCTATTTTGAGACAATGGAATGTACTCTATTTTGAGACAATGAAATGGAGATTAATGTTACATTTCAATATTTTGTTGTGAATATGGTTCAAATTAAGTGGTTGTTTTTGAATTGAATTGGGCAGGATTTGGAATGTATAATATGCAGTATAGAGCATTATAAATGTTATACAAATGCCCAATCATAACGCTTTCAAAATGTCCTGACTTCCAACCATATTAAATATTCATAACATTTTTACATAACTATCCATAATGCTTTGAAAATAGAACATAGTAGAAATTCAATCTATTAATGACATTTTTGGACGATTTATCTATAACGCTTTGAAAAACATTTATAACACCCGATTTCATAACGCTTGGATTAAGAAAAAAAAGCATCATGTTCGTGATTAATGACGGGTTTTAGCCGTCATTAAAGGGTATTTTTGTTGTAGTGTTAGTTAGTAGCAGTAGATAGCAAATGTTCAGGGATATCTAGTAATTGTGTGTCGTGTACGGGAAACTACAGTAGAGTACAGACAACCTAGGTTGAGCTGCAGTAGTAACTATATGTTGTAGCAGCTAGTTAGGATTACAGAATAGGTTATGCATAGCAGTGAGTAATGAACCAACAACATCATAACAGTAAGCAGAGTTTGAGATGTGTTCTGTTCAGTCATATGTGTGGAATTGACTCAAAAGTTTGGTAAACAGTGAATTATGGTTAAACTTAGTTGCAAATACTCAAAGGTTTGGCTAATGATTTTTTAATAAAGAGTTTTCCATTTGTTAAGCTTGATTTTGATTTCTTTATAAATTAATTATGATGTTATCTGATGATTTTTTAATAGAGGGTTTTCCATTTGGCTAGAGTATGTTCATGGTATCAGATTCATAACTGTTGATGAACCTTTCAAGATTAGAACTTATTTACGTGCTTCTTCTATTTTACATAATTTCATGTGATTCATGCTAAATGGAATCTAATTATTGTAAGAATTGGAGAGATTCATAAAAAAAGAGTTAACATGATGAAGTCTGAATGCCTTTGTGTACTGCAGGGTGGCCCCATTATACTAACTTAAATATACAAAAACCATTTCTCTTTTCGTGAAGAACAACAATTTTTTTCTAACAATAGTTTGCACTTTGTCTACCTCACTAAGGAAACCATGAAATTGGAGTTTGTATTGGTAAAACCCAATAAATCTTGATCATGGAGGCTACAAAAGTTATTTGACGATACAAAGCTTTGTGAAACCCGTACATAGTTGGTAACAACAAAAGGTATTGCTTTTCGAATTTGATTGGCTGCAGATCATGTTTAGAATAATGTACTTATTGACACCTTGAGATAGAGTACCAACTAAATGTTCCTACAATTGTTTAATAAAAATAATAAGGTTTCAATGGCTTCATAAAAAGAATAAGGTAAGAATGGTCTTACCATTTGGGTGTTGTAGTCTGAATGGGCATACGCAACATTTGGGAACATACTTCAGTTTATGTACTTAACTGTTTATCCTTTTCCATATAGTGTATATCTATTGAATGGGACACCGAACGCAAAATATGTCCCATTCTTGAAAATGTGTCCCATTCTTCTTACATTCATAGGATGATGTTGGAGTAGTTGGGGTTCCCAACCTACGTAGAAAATATCTCGGAGTCAGATTGGGTATTCCTATATATAATAGAAACATTCCAATGGATTTGGATTGTGTATTTCTTTATATAGTAGGAATATCTTAATGGAGTTGGATTGTGTATTCCTATATATAACAGGAATACATCAATGGTTTAGATTGAGTATTCCTACATATAGTAGAATACCTCAACTAGTTGTGGATTTGAGACTATATATACTAGGTATTTCCTCACCCTAAAATATATCTAAAAAAAGGAAGCAATACTGCTTTACAATTTTTGAGAGAGAGAAAGGATTGAAGACTATTGTGAAGGTGAGATCACTTTAAATAATTTTTTGATAACTCTTATTCTTCGGATTCTACAATCAATTTTTTTCTTTCAAGCGAGTTGTGGTTATCTGTTTGGATCAAGAGGATCTTGTAGAGGGTGTATGCTCTTTATTCCATTAGTGGAGATTCTTCAGGGTTGGACTATGATCGTTCCATGGTTTTTTCTATCTGGGTTTTCCATGTCAAATTTCTGTGTCTGCGATTTGTGTTTGGCATTTTTCGTTTGTGTGCTTTTTTCGATTCTTTCAGGACTCTCTAGTTTAGGAAAACATTTTTTGTGCTTCGTTCCCAACAGAGTGGTATCAGAGCTTTGGGTTCAGAGAGGTGTTAGAAGTTGATAGTCAAATAAGGGAATAGAGATGGACGCAAAGCCGATGCGCATGGTAAACTTGAACAGTACCAATTATCATTATTGGCGAAGCAAGATGAAGGATTTGTTGTTCATCAAGAAGCTGCATCTTCTGGTATTTTTGTCCGAGAAGCCCAGTGATAAATCAGATGAGGACTGGAACTTCGAGCATATACAGGTGTGTGGGAACATATGGCAGTTCATTGGTGAGAACATATACAGCTACGTTGCCAGCATTGAGTACGTGAAGACACTATGGAAGAAGCTGGAATCTTTGTACGCAAAGAAGACCGAGGCAAATAAGTTTTTCCTGATCCGGATGATGATGGATCTGCGGTACAAAGATGGTACAACCATTATGGATCACTTGAGTGAGTTCCAGGGCGTGGTTGACCAACTATCCTTTATAGTTTTCATGTTCGACGACCATGTTCATTAATTTTGGTTGCTATGTACATTGCCAAACTCGTGAGAGACCGTACAAGTATCTATGATCGCTTCTGCTCTAGAAGGCATGGTCAATATAGAGTTTTCCAAGAGCGAGGTACTGAATAAAGAAATACGGAGCCGTTCTCAGGGCACTTCATCCATATTCCCCTACTTTGAGGTGCTAGTTTCAGAGAGCCGCAGAAGGGACAAAAACAGGGGTCCAAGTGGTGGCAGCGGTAAGAGTAGGGGTAAGTCTAAGGGTTTATACGAGGACTCAGAGTGTTACCATTGTGACAAGAAGGTCCATATCAAGCGAAACTGTTTCACCTGGAAGAGAAGAATAAGGGCGACACATGGAGAAGCAAAGTGAGAATATTACTCGGCACATGAAGGCTATGTGATCGTCATAGGTGATGAGGTTGTCATAGACCTTGCCTGTGACAACAATACTTGGCTAGTGGACTCGGGTATTTAGCGCATATATCTCACAACAGGATACTATTTGCCACTTACACGACATGCTGCTGTGGAGTGTTGAAAATGGTCAACGGAGATGTATCGAAGACGGTTGCCATTGGAGATGTACATGTAAGGAAGAAGCCGGTTACAATTCTTGTTCTCAATGATGTCTGTCATGTTCCTGATATCCGTTTCAACCTGGTGTCGGTTGAAAGGTTGGATGACGAGGGTTTCTTCAATCTCTTTGGAAACGATCAGTGAAAGCTTTCCAGAGGATTGATGGTGATTGCCAGAGGAAGTAAGAAGTTTGGACACTATTATATGAAGGGGAGCATATAAGGAACAAAGGAGGTAAACGCAGTCAGTGATGCGTCTACTGAGTTGTGGCACAGGCAGCTCAGCCATATCAGCGAGAAGGGGATGACCTACTTGGTGAACATGAAGGTGATTCCAGGGCTAAAATCTACAAAATTGGAGAGGTGCACGTACTGTTTAGCGGAGAAGCAAAATAGGATATCTTTCCAAAGTCACCCAAGTTCGAGGAAGCTGGCGTTGCTCGAGTTGATTCACTCGGATGTCTGCGATCCTATGAAGGTAAAATCTATTGGTGGTGCTTTTTATTTTGTGACTTTTATTGATGATTATTCTAGGAAGGTTTGGGTCTATGCCTTAAAGACCAGGGATCAGGTGCTGCCCACTTTCAAAGAGTTTCAGACCTATAATGAAAGGAAGACGGACAAGAAGCTACTATGTGTTTGGTCCGACAATGGTAGCAAATACATTGGTCCCTTTGATTCTTCTTGCAAAAAGCCAGGGATACGACACCAAAAGATTCTACCAAAGATACTTCAGCTCAACGCTGTAGCAGAGCGCATGAATAGGACGTTGTTGGAGAGGATACGGTATTTGCTCTCAGAAGTAAACTTTCTAGGCAGCTATTCGGGTGAGGTACTTTACACAGTTGTTTATGTTATTAATTTATATTATAGTGCTCCTCTATAAGGTGATATGCTTGACAAAGTATGGTATGACAAAGAGCCGTCATACAATCACCTGTGAGTGTTTGGTTGTAAGGCCTTCGTGCATGTAGAAGGATGAGAGATCCAAATTTGAGATGAAGACAAGGCGGTACATCTTTGTCAGCTATGGTCGGGATGAGTTTCGCTATATACTCTACGACACCGTGAGAAGAAAGCTCTACAGAGATGCCTTCTGAGGCTAAAGAATTGCCTGAGTTAGAGTCATTCACTTCGACCAGTTTCCAAAGGACATCGCAGAGGATACAGTTATAGAGGAGCCAGTATGTGGAGTTCCTTCCAACCTTAATCATTAGCCTGCTGATGGTAGTCAAGGTAACCATCAGGAGGATGAGCATGCCCAAGAGGTAGTTCTTAGAGGAGAGGAGGCTGTTGATTTATAGCCAGCACTAGTGGTTCCGTTGAGGGGAAACGACAGAGTGCGTCGACCATCTATGAGATATCACCAGATGAGTATGTGCTACTCACCAGATACGTATGTTGCCAAAAGGTAAGAAGGCTTTAAAAATTGATGGATGTTCAGAGTGAAGCAAACAATGTTACTCACCCTCGATACAAAGTGAGGCTGGTAATTAATGGCTACGGTTAGCGGAAGGGCGTAAATTATGATGAGATATTTTCTCTAGTCATCAAACAATTGTCTATTCGGGTGGTTATAGCATTGGTAGCCAGTTTTGACTTGGTGGTCGAGATGATGGATATAAAGACGACATTCCTCTACGGTGATTTTGAGGAGGAGTTGTACATGGAGCAGCCAGAAGGATTCTGTAAGAAGGTGTAGAAATTCTAAAATGAATAGGTGCCACTTACAAGAAGGCGCCAGCATCAAGTGGCGCCTAGACGCTGACTTGCGCGAGACTTAAGTTGTGCCCACATTAAGGTGCACGGGTCCCACGTGGCAAGCTTCCTCAAGAAGCTGTAACGGTTGCCATCATTGCTGACAGCACAATAGTCGAAGAATATCTCTTCGAATCCCGAGCAATGCGGCGCTCGAGAAGATTTTGTCAATATTAAATGCTGACAGCTAGCTCGCACAAGCTATCGAAGGGTTTGAGAAATTTCCACAGCACAGAAGACTGAGTCAGAGGCGCCAGTTATCAAGTTGCACCAGCATAACCTGGCTAGTTGGCGCCACCTGATTAATTTTTTGTCCAGAGGCTAGATGACGTGGCGCGCATACCACTAATTTCGAAGAACGTGTCTACTACACTGCCCACGACCACGCACATCTCACTGTAATGCCCCAGTCCCAAAAATAGAAGAACTATAACGTAATCATGCCTGCTGTATACATACGAAGTATATGGACAATGTATACATAAGCTGTAAAATGCAGTAACCAAGGCACTAAATCTCATCCACAAAGATAAATAATGATATAAAAGCAACTTTGAATTTTGTCATGATACAATCGTTGGGCGGAGACAAATCTACTACCAACTAATTTAAATAAGGAAGAAATATACAAAGAAAATGATTTGGTCGAGCGGAGGAGATGGCGATCCAAAGGCAACATCTCGAAGGATTAGAGCGCAAGTTATGGCCTTAGCTAGAGCACCTGCAGAAAGTCATAAAACACACCAAGAGAGATCACCAGGTCCTCAGAGGGACGTAACAAGATACAATAAACATGCCATATAAATATCGAATATAAAATATGCCACAAACAAAAGTAAGTGACAAGACAACAATAAGGTAATCTAACCATACTAAAGTGAATATGCGGTTAAGAACAAACCTTTCGTCACATGAGCCCTGACTGTAATGGGATTTGGTATATTCCCCACTTGGGCACCAGTGACTTAAGCACATGACGTTCAAAAACGACAGTGGCAAACCTAAGAGGCTAATCATACCCGTATCTCCAGCAGATCATCCGGGTTACAAGGGAAGTGCAATCGAAGCCCATACGACAAAGAAATGTTCTTCCCACCCAATGTACCTATCATGTCGCATCCATGACCATGTAACACTACTAACCGTCAAGTCTTCTAACATACAACTATTGACAGTTAGGCCTAATGCACGTCCTATACGCATCAGTGATCAGCCAACACGTAAGTCCGGATGCTATATGCTACTCACAACTCACACATCTCGTGGCACATCAGTGTCAAAGTTTATGTAATGCACTAAACTAGTGGTAGTCCCTTAACTCTAGGCCCATATGCAATCAAAGGATAATAACAAAATACAGCTAATATCACCGAGCGGGCACTAGATTAGGAACTGTAATAATGGTACAGTTAAAAGAACTAAAAATAAATACACAGTGATATGCAATAAATAAAATGTAGACTAATTTATAAATAGTAAATTATGACATGGTATCTTTCTTGTGGTGTCTCCTGGTGTGGTGCGATATTCTTTAAAGTTTTAGTTGCCTAATCGCCATATCCGATGGGGAAGAGTCCGAATTCACAAAAAAATAGGGAGGGATGAATAGTCATGATAATGGTGATAATCAAGGAGAAATTGTAGAGATTACGTATACAAATTTTCTAAAATATTTTTGTGTAAATTCTTGAAAATACTTTATATATATCCAATTTGAAATTTTACATTGTTATTAGTCAAATATACGTTTAGATGAATACTTGAAAAAATTGAAATTTGATTTTAGGTTAAACTCAAACATTTAAAATATATAAAATATATATATTGTAGAAAGTAACATTTCGTTAGTCAAAATATTTTAATAAAATATAGAAAAAATAATTTTAGGGCTATTGAGTGTTGTCAAAATAATTTCTATTTATTTAATAAAACAGAAGAATACAATAAAATTCTAATAATAAAAATCATAATCATATCAAAAGTTTTAAAATAATACTAATGATATATTAATAACAGTAATAATAATATAATAATAATACTAATAACAATAACAATAACAATAATAATAATAATAATAATAATAATAATAATAATAATAATATTAATAATAAATATAAGAAGAAATATATTAATAATAATAAAGGAAATTATTTGGCTTTCTATCCCAATTTGAGACAGTAAGAGAGAAAGAGAGATGGAGAAGTAAAGGAAGGCGGGATGAGAAGAGGGGGTTCTCACCGGCGGTGGCTCCGGCGCTGGTGATTCAGCAAGAGGCAGCGGCGGGTGGTCCTGCGCGCGGTGGCGCGCACGGCGGGTACCTGTATGGAGCGGAGAGGCGACGGTCTCGGCGGCAAAGGTCTTCGGAGGGGATCAGCGGAGGCGGCTCGTTGCCCTTTAGCTGCGCTCGGCCGGGCTCGGCTGGGATGGCGTCGGGGATAACCGAGGTGGAGATACGGCCTGCGGCCGGGAAGTACGCATGCGGTGTGCACTCCGACGCGGTGGTCCGGTGCTGGCAATTGTCGGAGGCGGCGGAGCGGAACCCTCCGTGGTCAAGTGGAGGCGCCGCGCTTCAAGCTCGACGACGAAGGCGCACAGAGACTCAGGTGAGGTTTCGATCGTTCGATTTTTTTGGGTGGCGGCGACCAGGTGATGGTGGTGGTTGTTCGGTAGGTTGGCCGGGGTTTCGGCGGGTGGTGACGGAGGGTTTCGGCTATGATTGTGGGTATCGGTTATGCTAGTTTGGCCGGGATGCGGAGGAATGCTCGAGGAGAGGGGAAAAGTCGTGTGGGAGGCCGTGCTCCTCCGATGGCTGGGTGTGCCGGCAGGGCGGATCGGGTGTGGTGGCGAGGTGACGGAACGCGGCTGGTGGGTGCTGTCGTAAGTGACGGAGATGGTGGTTGTGGGGATGATGACGAAGATGATGGTGGCGGTTTCAGCATTTTGGCAGGGTGGACGGAAGGAGTAGGTAGTCGAAGTTGACCGGAAGATCGGCAGTGGTGGGCTAGGTCCAGGGAGGAGATCTGGTGAGGATGGTGATGGCGGTCTCTATTGGTGGCAGTGTTGGTGGGTGATGGCTGCCACAGCGGGGTGGCGTCGGGATGGCCGGGGCGACGGTGGCCGGGCTGGTGGTTCTGGTGACTGGAAGACGGTGGTGGCTACGGTGATGGAAGATGGATGGCTGGGGTCGGGTTTAGGCTTTCGATTGTGTCGGGAGGTATCCGACACGGAAGAATAAATATAAATGTAAAAAGATTGGAACAAGATTCTGACACTCGGGATCGGACCCGAGGCCGTCACAGCTGACACGGGAGATGTTGGACACAGACACGAGGCACTCACATTGGTGGATATTTGGCTTGTAGAATTATGGGAAAAAGAGAGCAAGAGTCTCTCCTTATATAGGGGGTGGACTTTAGATGGATAAGGATTTGGGATGATTTAAATTCCCCTAATAGATAAATCTGTTATTTAATTTAAAACACTTTTTAAATCTTTCCAATATATAAAGTAGATAATCTTATATTTAATTTCAAAAACTATTTAAAAATTACCATTTAAAATCAAATTTTGAATTAAATCACAATAGGCATATTTAAAATAGCTTTTCATAAAATTTGAAATAATAATAAAAAATAAATTTCAAAAATTCAATTATATATACATAAATGAACTTACAAATATTTATATTACTATATTTGATCAGCAATAAATTAGCCTCTATAGATTAAATAATAACGTTTGCCAATTCTCGGCAGAAAATAAAATATTTATCGTATTATTTTCGAAAACTATTACTATCTCGTAAAATAAATTCCATAAATAAAATTTTTTCTGAAAAATATGTACCTTGCACATATTCGCACTCATCGAGAAAATACGAAACGTAACCTGTACGCGACGTACAATACGACAAATGCCAACTTGTATGTGACGTACAAATCCAAATTACAAAATCAATACTAAATTATTTATTTTAAAAAAAATTGTAGTAGAAATTTAGGGGTTTTACATCCTACCCAACTTAAAAGAATTTCGTCCTCAAAATTTAGGAGTAATTAGGGTAGGTATGGAGAAGGGATGTAAAGAGTTTATTCGAATAGATGTACGAGATCTTCTTGGGATGAGAATGCAAACAAAATATTCGATGAGGAGGCGAGCGACATTTCAATGGCAATATGTCACTTGATCGACTAGAACATAAAATTTTGATGGTTTTAGTTTAGATCACGATCATGTATATGACAACCAATCAATAACTAAGCTCGATCAACTCTAACATTAACCTTAAAAAGGGCAATCTCATAAGTGGGTAATAAACTCCTTAATCCTTTGATATCGTCAATATTCATGTGATCTCTCTTATCATAAATTGTTCTTTCCAAAAATTACTTTCGTTCCACGTCCCCTTAAAAATTTAACAAAAACAATTATGATTATAAATGTACTCTAACTTCCTCTATCTCGTCATAGAATTTCAAATAGTCTCAAGTTTTGAATTCCATAATCTCCATTACACTAGCTCACTTAAATATATCTTCCCAAGTTATAATTTTCTCTAAAATTAAGATTCCAAAACCTTCAACCAACTTAGCCCAAGTAAAAGTTAAATCTTCTTACTACAAATTTGTATTTATTGGTCAATGTACCATGCATCCATGGATACCAAAATAAAAATCCGTCTTCAATGTTCGATAAATCTCAAAAACTAACAGTATACCTTCATAACTCAATCTTCTATCATCATAATTGAAAATTTCCTAAAATATTTATTAGTCTCTCTCGAAAATTTGAATTCAACAATCTCCTCTTTTTGATGGTAGAAATAAAACTCATCTTAACTTCATAGTCATAATCATCTTAGAACTTAATTCTCCATGCATCAAAATGTAAAGGTTTCTTTCTTCAACAATCGGTTATCCTTGAAAACTAATATCATCATAACACTATATGTTATCGAAGACAATGTTGACATTGTCTTTATCAAAAATTTGCATCCATAAATTTAATATATAAATTTGGTTCTTAAACCACCCAAGCTTTAGAAAATTCTTCACTCGATATTTAGTTACCTTAAAACAAATTTTTGAAATTCGAGAAGTCTATTTATCCTTGAGTGTTTCATCAAGACATAATATATCATTCCTTACTTCATCTATTCGGATTTATCGCACATTTTTATTTATGTCCCATCTATACCTCATAATCTCGTAATTATCTTAACCAACAACATTATTTATCCATGCTGTGGGGTTCTCCAATCTAACCTCTACTAACCCAAGATTATCATGATCAAATTTCATTTTGCATAAGGGAATCATACAAGGAACAAGGTTGCATAAACTATGGGGAATCATAGTGAAATATAAGTAAAGCAGTTTAATTGGAAGGGAGAAGGGTAAGGGTTGCAATATTGAAGAGCGAAAAGATGTTATGTGTCTAAGTGAATCGAGATAAGACATGAAAATAAAATGACAAGGGTTAAGCAGTCAAGATAAAACGCAAGGTTAAGCATTTTAGGGATTTAGTAGATCTCAATCATGTATTGGGTGGAAAGATTGAGTCGAGGTTGAGTCCATATATGTAGTCAAAAGTATATCGGTACTATGGTAAGGGTTATAGTTTAGTCTTTATGACCCGAAAGTCTTATCATAAAAAATAGAGTACAAGAAGATGTGTTTTAGTGGGACATGATATACCTACATGAAGGTGAGCTCGTGTAGGTCTTGCATGTAAAATTTGTAAGAAAAAGTCTAGTGTTGTGCTCTAAATATCAAAGTCACGATAGGGAACGCCAAATGATCAAAATAGAAAGTGGGTTTTCATAAAGTACTAATTAATGCACAAAATATAAGGATAAAGCACAAAATAAAGATAATTTAGGAAATCTCGTAGATCAAGTTAAGATAAGTTAGAGACACAGTTTCTAGAGAGAAAATACTATCATAGATAAGGGTACGGTCATAGGGACGATTCTATCATTTCTAAGTTTCAAACAATTAGATGGTCACTATTAAAGATCTAGATTTGAGGGAAGGTCGAGTAAGTCAAAGATATGTTCATCGGTTTGGTCGATGACTAACTATACTTATGTATATGCAATATCCTAATCATGGGTGGTATGGCAATCTAATGTGGAATACTTCTATCCCACTAGGATGACCTTACTTGCTTCTTGGTCCTCTACCAATATATGATCTAATCTAAAATTTCAAGTTCCTCGAAGTTTCTCAGTAAAATTTCCAAGATACTCCACCAAAATTTCTAATTATCTTATGCTGTTAACTTTAATCAGAATTTTAAATCTAGTCAATCTCAAAACAATCCTTGTATATCGCAAATCGAATAATTATTATTATTTTTTTCCAAATATTAAACTCAACATTTAAATAAGTTTATCAGCGGAATTTCATACTACAAAATGGAACATTTAAATAAATCCTGAATTTAATTATATGCCCTTCCAATGTGTATTCTAGCTTCCAATAAGTCACAACTACTCTTCAAAAGTAATTTTTTTCACCAAAATTTAAATATCCATAATCAAGGCTTTAAACTCGAAATCCAAATAATCTTATAAATCATAGATCATATGACATAAAAACATTTTACCAAAATTTATCAATCATTCTCAAATTTTGGTTAATCGTAAATCATACTTCCACACTGAAAATTTTTATGATCATTTTCAAATCAAATTTATATCCCTCCAAAAGATGTATAGCTACAACTCAATAAATCATAATGTTCAAAGACCTTCAAAAATCAAAACGCAAAATCAAATCAATTTGTTTTCTCGATCTAGCTATCCTCTTGTGTATACCACCTTGTAATATCAAAATTAAATTCTAACTATCTTTTGAAAGTGGTAATATGCTACTACCCAACTTGAAATTAACTAATCCTTAAGATCATATTTCTAGGAAAATAATTGCCTTTAATAGTCAAATAAAATCTTAATGCATATTAATTGTCAATGTAACCCTCTAGCCATGTGTTTAACCTATGGGCATATACTAGTGTAGTCATCTTACTAAGTACGAAACTAAGAATTTACGATAGAAGGAGTCAAGCAAGATGCAAATCAAGGAGGTCGAACGAAAGTTCGGAATTTGAAGTCAAGAAAGGATGTCAAGTAGGTGGATGAGATTCTAGACTCTAATCCTATATTGCAGGCCCCTTCGGTATAGTCTTATAACCGAAATGGCAAACTAGACCTGCATGGGCCACCACAAAAACATATAATGCCAGTCCCAAAAATAGAAGGACTAGAACGTAATCATACCAGCTGTATACATACGAAGTATATGGACCGTAGTATGTACACATAAGCTGTAAAATACAGTAACCAAGGCACTAAATCTCATCCACAAAGATAAATAATGATATAAAAGCAACTTTAAATTTTGTCATGATACAATCGTTGGGCGGAGACAAATCCACTACCAACTAATTTAAATAAAGAAAAAATATACAAAGAAAATGATTTGGTCGAGCGGAGGAGATGGCGATCCAAAAGCAACATCTTGAAGGATTAAAGCGCAAGTTATGGCTTTAGCTAGAGCACCTGCAGGAAGTCATAAAACACACCTGGAGAGATCACCAGGTCCTCAGAGGGACGTAACAAGATACAATAAATATGCCATATAAATAATGAATATAAAATATGCCACAAACAAAAGTAAGTGACAAGACAACAATAAGGTAATCTAACCATACTAAAGTTAACATGCAGTTAAGAACAAATCTTTTATCGCATGAGCCCTGGCTGTAATAGGATCGGTATAGTCCCCACTTGGGCACCAGTGACCTAAGCGTATGACGTTCAAAAATGACAGTGGCAAACTTGAGAGGCTAATCATAACCATATCTCCAGCGGAGCTTTCGCGTTACAAGGGAAGTGCAATCGAAGCCCATACGACAAGGAAATGTTCTCTAAACCCAATGTACCTATTATGTCGCATCTACGACCATCTAACACTACTAACCGTCAAGTCTTCTAACATACAACTATTGACAGTTAGAACGTCCTATATGCATCAGTGATCAGCCAACATACAAGTTCGGATGCTATATGCTACTCACAACTCATACATCTCGTGGCACATCAGTGTCAAAGTTTATGTAATGAACTAAACTAGAGGTAGTCCCTTAACTCTAGGTCCATATGTAATCAAAGGATAATAACAAAATACAACTAATATCACCGAACAGGCACTAGATCAGGAACTGTAATAATGGTATACTTAAAAGAACTAAAAATAAATACACAATGATATGCAATAAATAAAATACAGACTAATTTATAAACAGTAAATTATGGCAAGGTATCTTGCCTGTGGTGTCTCCTGGTGTGGTGTGATATTCTGTAAAGTTCCAGTTGCCTAATCGCCATATCCGATGGGAAAGAGTTCGAATTCACGAGAAAATAGGGATAGATGATTAGTCATGATAATGGTGATAATCAAGGAGAAATTGTGGAGATTACGTATACAAATTTTCTAAAATATTTTCATGTAAATTCTTGAAAATACTTTATATATATATATATCCAATTTGAAATTTTACATTGTTATTAGTCAAATATACGTTTAGATGAATACTTGAAAAAATCAAAATTCATTTTTAGGTTGAACTCAAACATTTAAAATATATATAATATATATATTGTAGATAAGTAACTTTTTGTTAGTCAAAATATTTTAATAAAATATAGGAAAAATAATTTTAGGGCTATTGATTGTTGTCAAAATAATTTCTATTTATTTAATAAAATAGAAGAATACAATAAAAATTCTAATAATAAAAATCATAATCATAACAAAAGTTTTAAAATAATACTAATGATATAATAATAACAGTAATAATAATATAATAATAATACTAATAACAATAACAGTAATAATAATAATAATAATAATAATAATAATAAATATAATAATAAATATAGTAATAATAATAGAGGAAACTATTCGGCTCTCTGTCCCGGTGGTTCGGCAAGAGGCAACGGCGGGTGGTCCTGCGCGCGGTAGCGCGCACGGCGAGTGCCGGTCTGGAGCGGAGAGGCGGCGGTCTCGGCGACAGGATGCCTTGCGTCACCAGCAGTTAAAGTAACCATTTGTGCAACTGGACAGGGGCGTGCAACACAGAGTATGCGCAACTCGAAAAACAGTTATTTCAAAACTCTATAAATAGAGTTTCAAATCAGTTCTAAAGTATCACTAATGATCATAATCTACTGACAAAGTGCCGTTGTATTTTTCAGAGGCTTGTGTCTTCAATATCACGTAGTACAAGGGATAAAGTGATAGTCTTCTTATCAGATTCCTATAGTTGTACTTCTCCAGAAATTATTGTACTCTTGTACTTTCTTTCTTTCTTAGTTTGTAGAAATCAAACTTTTGTTTTTGCAAACAAAATGGCGACTCTACTAGGGACGACTTTCTCCTCCAACGAGAAAGTAACAACTCGATTGTAACACCCAATTTTCCAGATGAGGGTATTTTTAAAATTTTGCAATTATAATTATTATTTATTGATATTCATTTCACATTATAATTTTTAGTAATTTTTAATAATTTTTAAACTATTTAAAAACTGGTTTAAGTCTTGACTTGTGATTTTGATGTGCTGCTAGTGAAACCCTAGATACTGCATGACCTAGAGCCTAACCATGTCATTAGGATGTTTAATTATCATTTTTAGCCAAGGGGTAATTTAGTCATTTTGACTTATTTGAATTATTTGGTGATTTGTTGAATTGGTGATTTCTAGTTGACCTTGACTTGTTGAGACCTAGTAGACTAGCCTAGAACCTAACCCTAGCTATGGTAGCCCTAGTCTAACTTGAGTTAACCTATTTTAGTCATTAGATAATAGTTTTAGAATGAGGGGATTTGGTTTAGTGAATTTTAGTCATGGCTTGTGGTTTCATGAAATGACTTATGGCTTAATTATTTAATTGATCATGACTTAAGACCATGGGCCATTTAGTGAACCCTAACCCTAATTATTGAACCTATGAATAGCCACATAGGGATCCCCACCCTATTTAAACACTTGTTCATTAGGGCTTGCCTCTTTTTATCATTCCAACACTTGGAGAAAAGAAAGGTAAGTTTCCCTCTTCCAAAAATTCTCATTTTATTTATTTGATCTCCTTTTTCATCCTAGTCTTTTGCATTGGGTTCTAATTTAAGTTTATGGACTGTTGGTGGACAGCTATTTCAGTTTGGGATCAATTTGGAGTATTTGGCCATCATGAAGAACACCCCCCATTGAAGCCTTTTCTTGCAAATTGTACCTATAGGTAAAATCCTTTAAATTGCATTATTATTTTGATTTCTTTGCATATTAGGCTAGGTTTAGGTGTCCCCTAGCTGTACCCCAGATTTGGGTGGATTTTGTGTCCGTTTAGTGTCCGTATCGGACACGTGTCATAGGGTATGTTAAGTGTTTGTTGAAATGCTACAAAGGAAATTTTTATGTTGATTTCAAAAACTAATTGAATGGAAAAATAGGTTTTTAAGTGTAGATCACAAATCATATGGACTGAGCATGATTTAGGCCCGTGTCCGTATCCAAAATAGACACGAACATACTGTACGACACGTCGTGCAGTGTCCTGCTGCTCGGGTGTCCTAGCGGACACGACACGGCGACTCAAGCCACAAAACTTGGTACACATGTTGTTCTAATGACTGACATCCTACCCACAAAATTTTGTGGGATCTCGTCGACTGTGTGCGAAGAAATTGAGGCTGCACTGTCTCGTGTTCCTTGTGCACACACGTGAAATCCCTCACTGACACGCTTTCGTATCTTGGACACGACACAGTTTGATGGTGGTACAAGCACTTGAACACAAGCCCCTATACTACTTCAACCTATGTGCACGACCATGACACACTAGGTAGGACACACGTGTCCCTAGCTCACTCGACATGCGTGCACGAGGCTGTGCCCTTGCACAGTTTCTGTCACATGTTGACACTTGTGTTTGACACAACTTTGACACGGTTTTGACACACCATGAATACGTGTGTATCACACACACTCGACCCCCCCTCTGACACATGTTGTGTGTCAATTGTGATCGATTTGGTTCGAATGTACATGTGTATGGACTGATTTCATTCCAGTTTCTTTGACAGTTTCAAAATCGAGTTTTCTTTTGAGGATTTTAATGTGTTAACCTATTGATTGTTAAATTGTGCCATTTGGAATCATAAATGCATGTCTGATAACAACCTACCATACTAGGATTCATACTAGCAGGGGATTTTGGTTTTCGATTTGGTTTAAAATGGGTTTTCCTGAAACTGTGCTCTGATTGATACTTTGCTGAGAATTCATTTTTTTTACTGAATTATTGAGGTTTAGTCATCATGAATGATTCATCTATATTTATCTAAGATTAGCCTAGCATGTTAGGTTAGTTGATAGCATAGGAATTAGTTTAATTGCATTGGTTTGAATCGATTTGTCCTAACTGATACCAGTTTTGAGTTTACTGTTCCCTGTTAATTTTAAAACCGACACTGACTTGGGACACGCCTTCATTCCATGTACAGGTGCCCTTGTCCATCCTTTTATTAGATTGTGTTAGTCACATATCACCATTGTTGATTTTATTTCCTATTTGATATTCAAATGATTTCAGTTGGCTTGGTTTCAGATTTCCTTTTTTCCTTTTTATCAATTTACCTTATTTCCTTTACTTTAATTGTGATGATATCATTTAGTTCAGGTTTAGAGTTCAGATGAATTGATTTTGAATGTGGGTTTTGGTCCCTTGAGTTCAGTTAGGATTTAAAATTAGATTAGATTTTGATTATAGGTTGTATGTATACAATTGGGTTATGTTATATTGACTGAAATGTGGGATGAAACCTGAGAATGAGGTTGGGTTTTGAATCATATTTTAACCTGAGTTTCCTGAATACTTGAACCTGAAAGTCCAGGTTTAAGTCTTGATGCCTTGGTTTGGCCTGGCTTGCATAGCAGCAGTAGCAGCATTCGCATTATAGCTGCAGCAGGGCAGTGGCTTTTGCAGCAGTGGCTTTGGGGCTGCCAGGCCAGTGTGGCCTTGGCTTGGCTTGCTATCGTCAAGTACATGCATAGGCTATGAGAGTAGGTTCATGTATGTTCAGGTTCAGATATCCAGATTTAAGTATATATGTAGATGTGAGTTTAGAGTGAGTAGTGTATCAGTCACATTAGTGTATATAGTATCAGTCCTATAGGCCAACCCTTTTTTCTTTGTTAGCCAATTGGCTGTAGGGATTTAGCGAGATATAGGAGTAACAATGGATTGGTTATATTGTGTATCAGTTAAAAGAAAGAGTGGGGAGCCATCTATATAAGTAAGCCTTATATCTATATCTATATTAGTTTTAGAATCTTGTATTAGTTGGAGTATGTTAGGCATCAGTTCATATAGCAAGGGAATTGAACCCCATTGTAAGTACTGTACAGGGTTAGGCAAGGGTTTTCTTCCTTGGCAGCATGTGTGTGCAACTCGAGTGTCTAGTGTATGTGAGTGTAAGAGTGAATGTGAGGATAGGGCAATGTCAGATTGTTAGTGAGTTTAGAAGAGTGTTAGAGTATTACTGCTAGCATGTTAGAATTTGTTAGTATAGGATATTGTCCATATAGGATATATCAATATATATTGTGTAGGATATATTGATATATATATTATATTAGAGTATGGTTCACCTAATAACTAGATGGTGTATTTTTCCCTATTAGCTAAGGTATAGAGTTAGCCTATTGTCTAAGATAATGCAGGGTTTACCTAAAAGCCTAGGATAGATTGGTTGTCACGACTCGCACCCTAGAGTAAGGGCACGAGACGTGGGTACGTCCAGCCTACGCCGTAGTGTCGACGGTAGAACGCTGTCCTAGGTCACAACATCTAACAATATATATAAACAGTTTATACTCTCCGAATGGGGGTGACATAGCAGTAAAACTCAATCACAACTAAGGAAGAGATAGCACGATATGAAATAGAACTCAAGGAAATAAATAGATAAAATAGTCTAAGATAATCCCAGCAATATCCAGAAGTACAAGGTCTCAGATACAGAATGAAAGAATATATACAACTCTGAACTCCAATTATAGTCTAGCTAAAACATGTCTCAAGACTGCATAAAGTACGATAAGCCTAACTAATCTAGTCTAGGCAATCGGGGTGATATCCTCAGCTAGAGCTGGGTCCTCCTGAGGGTCCAGCTCGCAGGTGTCATCTAAGGTTGCCCCATAGTAAGTGTCCAGGCAAGCCTCCTCCTCGTCCTCTGTAATATTTTCAACAGGTCCAGTCAGGACAGGAGCGAGTACAGTACATCTCAACAGTTCATAGCAGGTTAGAAGATATAATCATGCAGTAAAGTAAGATACAAGTACTGAAAGAAGTGCAGTATGTAAACAGAGAGAGAAAGCTGTAATAGAAATATCTACTATAAATAGAGAACTAGTAGTGACTAGTGAGTCAGAGTACAACATGAACATATAAATGGCATGGGATGATTCTGATGCTACACTATGGAATGATTCTGATGCTACACTACTGGTGTAATATTCACATGTCCACTTATACTCCCCCATACCCCCAATCAATACACAAGGATCCAGCCAGGTTATGTTATATGATTCCATGCAACGGCCCCCGAAGGGTGATACATGGAAGTCCCATAAATAGGGATTCTGGGGGTTACCCAACAGTGTAGGATTCTAGGAAGACTCTACGATCTTAAGAGTATATGTCGTAAGTGATCGAAGAACCAATGAAGCATAGTAATACGCCATGTAAGTGAAACGCACAGAACATAGAGTACCCGATGCTCCCTAAGGATACCATCTCAAGAAGGGATCCATATAGTACCAATCCGTGTGACCAACGTGACAGTACAAGTAAAGTAATCTACTGCAGGAAATAGTTCTAAACAGGATATAAAATGATTAGAGAATGTACTCGCCTGTATCTGAGTATCCAATATGAAAAGTACCGTCCGAGGAGTGGTGTCTGGCTCCTAATCAGAACAGCACAAGTCATAACAAGTCTAAAATGGTAAAATGAAGTTCTACTATGCATTCTACATGATTCTAGGTCAATCTAGGCCAAAGTCAACTCTTGGTCAACTCTGGTCAACCCTAGAAGTCAACTAGGTCAACCAAGTCTAAACTAGGCTATACTAAGTCTAATAATGTTGTACAAGCCCTATCTAGTCTCACCAAGCTATACCAAACTATCTAGGCCTATTCTCAACACAAGTATACACATTAACTATATATAGTAAATACCCAAGTTATATGGCATATACATATACTTGTATAACCCATACCCCCATCTGTGTACTATCATATGGCACCCCCAATCAATACACAATATATATAGGAACATATATGTCACTAAGCATATATTAACTTACATATATAAAATACATTTGCATTACAATATATAGTCACCTATATTAGACTGCACATGAGGTAGGCATATAGGGAAGGCATGAATAAATGTATGTGTGTGATAGGGCAATACAAGAGAGGGCTGTGTGAGTGACTGCTGTGTTAGAGAGTGAGTGAAATAGTGTGGTGTGTAATGTAAAACAGTGTACAGGAAATTACAGTAAAGAGAGAGAGGAACATGTGTGTGTGAGCAGTGAGAGATGTAAAACAGTGTGAAAAACAGTGTCAAAACAGTGTCATGTGTGTGTGTGTGGTGTTAATCTCTAGAACATAGTGTGGCAGGAATAGCATAGTGTATGTGTGTGTGTGTGTGTTCACATGAATGAGTGAAATGGGTGTGCAATAGACTGTGTGTGTTCCAGTGTGTGGTTTAGCAGGAAACTGGACTAAAAGACAGTGCAGGAACCTCATGAAAGCTGAGACATGCATGTGGGCATGTCTGCTAAGTTCCCAGGAATGTAAATGTGTAGGAGTTAGCAGGAATTAGTAATTAGGTGACTGAATTTCAGCAGTGCTAAGAGTAATTCTCAGTTCAGCCATAATACCAATCCCAGATTAACATTATATCCTCAAGTCAGTAACTAAATCAAACCTAATACTAAACATGAAGTCCTGCTCTCAGATTTCAAACAGCATAGTAAACTAAAGAAAAGAAAGGAAATCAGTCTACTCTTGGTCTATTCATCAAACTCAAGTTTCCATCTCAAAACAAATGTGAAACTTCACCTTAAACTCAGGCTCAACTCATATATGAAAATAAAATCAACAGTTAAACACTCAACTGAAATTCTCAGGTTTGTATTCCCAGATTTCAAATTTGAGAATGAACTCAAAAACCAAAACCTCCAATTCACAACCAAAACCTATAATTGATTCTAGAAACTTAATTAGCAAGAAATGTAACATGTGGAGAACATCCTTAGTTGAATACAATCAAACAAATAGGGAAAAATAGATGGGTTTCACAACTGGAAACTCACAGAACCTGTGTATCAGTGAAACAATGTTTCTTTCCATTTCGAATCCTATTACTTAGACAAAACCCAAACTAACATGCAACCTAAAGTAACAGAGGTTAAACATGATATTTAGAATCTAAATAATCAATAAAAACACATTTAGAACCAATCAAAATCGAATTAAACAGAACCAACATCCTGTGCACTGAACCACACAGTAAAATATACGTGCACACGCAAATATGTGTCCGACACGACACTATATGACACGAGGCTTGGGGAGTGTCATGACAGACACTGCCCCTTGCTCAGTGTCAAAAACCAGGCACTCACGTGCCCTGTGCAGCCCGTACGAGCACGCTGGTAGCAGGGGAGCTACAGTGCTCGTGCACGCGCTCGAACCCGTGTGTGCACGTGTCCCCCACGACTCAACACGACACGGAAAACATTATAAACACTGGAATCCTCTAAGCAAACCCTAGGACTAATTTCCTATTCATAAACACTACACAAATGAGATCGAAATGCCCTTTGAGGCATTTCGACAAACACTGAAACATGGGTTCTGATACGTGTCCAGAACGGACATGAAACCCATGACACCCGACACGAAACCTATCCAGACTCTTAGGGGACCCTTAGGGCTTCCTATTGATGAAGACAAAATGAAAATCCATGGAGAAATGGGAAAGTTACCTATGGTTGCACAATCCTTAAAAAGACCCAATAGAGAATGGTTCTCCAAGCTTCAAAACTCCCTCAAATTGTCCCAAACCTGTGATGTGACTCCACAATCAATAGAGGAACAGTATTTAGAGTGCTATGGAGGAAATCCCAATGAAAATGGACCTATATTGAATGATCTATGGAGAAATAAAGTGTAGGCTTACCTTGTCTTGAGGAAAGAATCATAAACTATTGGAAGGAGGCTCAAATCCCAAAAATAATATTATATAGGAAGGGGGGCATGCCTTGGCCGGCCACTAGGTTTAGGTTAGGGTTTCTAGGTGGTATCCTATGGCTAGGAATGAATCAAGGGTATTGAGTGGTCTAGAACAAAGGGTTGTTTCCTAGTCTTAAACAAACTCACTTAAACTTAACTAACTTGACTTAAACCATAATCCAACCCATCTAATTCTCCAAATGGCTAACTAAAATTAGCTATGACCAAACTAGGTTAGGTCCAATCTGGGTTAGGCTAACCAAACCACTATGACAACAATTTAAATAGGATTTAATCACACCATTAAAATAATCATTAAAAATTCTTAAATAAAATATATGAAATTCAAATAAATTCTAATAAATTCAAATAACCCCAAAAATGACAAAAATACCCTCACACTAAAAATGTGGTAGTGACAAATCTACCCTCCTTAAAAGAATTTTGTCCTCGAAATTGAAAGGCGAAATACAACTGATGAGAAGGATAGAAAGCATACCTCATGGTCCAAAAAGATAAGGGTAGCGCTCGCACATATCATCCTCCCGCTCCCAGGTAGACACTCCTGGAGAATGATGCCTCCATACGACGCTTACCAAAGGTATCACCTGGTTCCTCAGAACCTTCTTCCGTCGATCCAGAATCTCCACTGGCTGCTCTGGATAGCTGAGAGAAGGCCCAACCTCTATCTCTGAATGATCGAGCACATGGCTAGGGTCAGCCATGTACCGTCTCAACTGTGATACATGAAATACGTTGTGGACCCCCACTAGTACAGGCGGCAAGTCTAGCCTGTATGCAACGTCACTGACTCTCCCGTTGATAACGAAAGGGTCGATAAAGTGCAGGCTAAGCTTCCCGCCTCCACCAAAACGTATCGTACCACGAGTCGGAGATATCCTCAAGAAAACCTGATCTCCGACTTAAACACAAGCAAGGTCTCAATTAATTATAATAAACAAACATGATCAAAAATCACAAACAAATAACCTAATTCTAATTCTACTCTAATCTGTACCTCAAACTCTAAGGGCCTCCGGTGGCTATCGGCCCAGTGTCGATGTCTGTCCTGCGCCACACGAAGTCTGTCCCTGATGAGCTTCACCTTCTCGGCTACATCAACAACCATCTCTGGCCACAGTAAAGCTCACTCACCAACATCATCCCAGGATAAGGGTGTACGGCACCTACGCCCGTACAGAGGCTCAAACGGTGACATCTCAATGCTGGCCTGGAAAATATTATTGTAGACAAACTCCACCAAATGAAGATGATCCTTCCAGGAACCTCCAAAGTCCAGGACGCACGTCCGCAGCATATCCTTAAGGGTCTGAATAGTCCGTTCTGACTGTCCGTCCGTCTGGGGGTGGTATGCAGTACTAAACTTGAGCTGAGTGCCTAAGCTGGTCTGCAGAGTCCTCCAAAAATAGGAAGTAAAATGGCTATCCCGATCTGAGATGATGTTGACCGGAACTCCATGGATCCTGACTATCTGTCGCATATACATCTCCGCCAGCCTCTCTGTAGACGTACCCACCTTAAATGGCAAGAAATGGGCCGATTTGGTCAACCTATCAACGATGACCCAAATCGCGTCTTTCTCTCATAGAGTACGCGACAATCCTGAAACAAAGTCCTTAGTGATATGCTCCCATTTCCACTCAGAAATGGGCAGCGGCTGCAACAATCCACCGGGCCTCTGTCTCTCTGCCTTGACCTGCTGACAGACCAAACACCTAGCCACGAAGAGAGCCACCTCCCACTTTATTCCTGACCACCATACATTCTCCCTCAGATCTTGGTACATCTTGTTGGCACCCGGGTGTATAGAGTACTGAGATCTGTGGGCCTCCTGCATAACCTGCTCCCTGAGCTCTTCGCTGGACACACATAATCTGGAACCGTGCCTCAAGGCACCATCCTCTGTAAGAGAAAACTCGCCCTCCAGCAAACCTGCTCGAACCTGCTCCTGGAGACACCGTAGAGCAACGTCCTCAAATTGTGCCGACTTGATCCTCTCCACCAAGTCTGACTAAATCTGCATCCCCTATAGCTGCATCTGCACTCCGGGCACGATCACCTCAATCCCAAGGCTCTCCAAGTCGGCAAGCAAATGCCGATCCATGGTCAAACACATGGCTGTCGGATACCTACTCAAGGCATCTGCAACCACGTTGGCCTTTCCTGGGTGGTACTGAAGTAGGATGTCAAAATCCTTCATCAACTCCAGCCATCTGCGCTGTCTCATATTCAACTCCTTCTGAGTGAATACATACTTTAAGCTCTTGTGATCTGTGAAGATCTCCATCCTCTCACCATACAGATAATGCTTCCACAGCTTCAGAGCAAATATCACTGCTGTCAGCTCCAGGTCGTGGGTAGGGTAGTTCTTTTTATAGGGATATAATTGCCTGGAAGCATAGGCAATCATCTTCCCGTGCTGCTGCAAGACGCAACCCAGCCCCTTCCCTGAAGTATCACTATAAATAGTGAAACCACCTGATCCTGAAGGCAACGTCAGAATCGGAGCTGTTGTAAGCCGCTTCTTCAACTCATCAAAAGCTGCCTGACACTCCTCTGACCAAACATACTCAGCATCCTTCCGGGTCAACTGTGTCAACGATTCTGCAACCCGAGAGAAATCCTGCACGAATCTCCGATAGTTTCCTGCCAGCCCCAGGAAACTCCTGATCTCTGCAACTGAAGTCGGCGCTGTCCATGCCTCAACTGCTACAATCTTCTTGGGGTCAACTGAGATACCATCTCCAGTCACCACATGCCCCAAGGAGTCCACCCGATCCAGGAAGAACTCACATTTGGAGAGCTTCCCGTAAAGCTGCTCCCTCTTGAGAATCTCCAGTACTATCCTCAAATGCTCCTCGTGTTCCTCCTCAGTCTTAGAATATATCAATATATCGTCAATAAACACCACCACAAACTGATCCAGATACTGGTGGAACACCTTGTTCATAAGGTTCATAAACACTGCTGGTACATTGGTGAGCCCAAACGACATAACCAAAAACTCGAACTGTCCATACCGCGTCCTGAAAGCGGTCTTGGGAATATCCTCCCCCTTCACCTTCACCTGGTGATATCTCGATCTCAAATCAATCTTGGAAAATACCCGAGCTCTGCTCAACTGGTCAAATAGATCGTCGATCCACGGCAGTGGGTATTTGTTCTTGATCGTGAGGTTATTGAGTGCCCTATAGTCAATACACATGCATACTGACCCATCCTTGTTCGGCACGAACAACACTATTGTACCCCATGGCGATGAACTCGAGCAGATGAAGCCCTTGTCCTGTAGCTCATCCACCTGCTTCTTCAGCTCCACCAGCTCGCTGTTGTTCACCCGATAAACATGCTGAGAGATGTCTGGTGGCAATCCTGGCAACTCCTATGGGAAAACATCTATATACTCTGCTATCAAGGGGTGTGGAATCGTCTGCTCCTCGACCGAGACTCCACAGAAGACTCCGCTGCTCTACTCTATCTGACGTCTGGAGTACTCGAACTCTGGCTCCTCCGGTGCTCTAAAGTGAACTCTATTCCCTCTACAATCAATACTGGCGTGGTGCCTGCTCAACCAATCCATGCCTAGTACTATATCGTAGTTCGGCAATGGCTTTATGAGCAGACTCACCTCCAACTTACGGCCTCCCAAAACTACTCTTCGACCCTTACAAACATCACTCACGAGGATAATACCACCCTTGGTCGTGATCTTGTAAGTCCTAGGCAACGATTCAGCTATGATACCGTGTCTAATTACAAAAGATACTGATATGAAGCTATGCGAAGCACCAGAATCGAATAATACAAATGCTGGACTAGAGTCGAGAAGAATCGAACCTACAATCAGCTCTCCCATCACCTCCGCATCTCCAGCTGCCATGGCGAAAGCTTGCCCCTGCTGGCCTCCCCTAGCCTGCTGCTGGTGCTGGACGAACCTCTGCTGCTGCGTCGGCAGGGCTGGTCACCTCTGCTGGCCTGTTGGAGCTCTGACTCCTCCTCCTTGGGATGCTCGTCCCATACGGCACTCCCTCATCTGGTGGTATGTTGAACCACACACCAGGCACTGGCCCAGCCTTTTTCTGCACTCACTGGTGATATGCCCGAGCTTCCTACAGTAGACAGAAATAGTAACCTGCCTCTGGCCCTGATGGTACTGCCTCGGCTGCTGCTGATGGACTGGCCTCTGCTGGATCGGCTGCGGCTGAAACTGCCTCGGCTGCTGGAACTGAAAGTGAGGCCTCTTGGCCTGGCCTCCGCTGCTGCTGCTGCCTCCAACTGGGTCTCTCTCCCTCTTGAGCCTAAACTCAAGATCATCCTCTGCTAGCAAGGCTCCTGCCAAGATCTCCTCGAACGTGGCATCCCGGTTGCCCTTGGTCAAGGACTTGACCTCCTTGACTAGACCCTTCCGGAACCTCTGGGCCTTCGCCGTCTCGCTCAAGCCCTCTACAAACCTGCCGAGACGACCAAACTCTCCAGCATACTCCTCTACTGAGAGGTTCCCCTGGACCAAGTTCTCAAACTGCGACTCTAAGGCTCTGACTGCTGAATCGGAGAAGAACTTCTTCTTGAAGAAGCCCCTGAACTGCTCCCAAGTCTGCCCAGGTACCCCCACCCTGGGGTCTGACTGATACCAGGTGCAAGCAAGATCTCGCATCCGGCTAGCTGCGGCCTCGATCTGAAGGTCTGCTGGAATCCTGGCCAAGCGGAAGATCTCCTCTATATGCTCGATCCACTCATCGGCATATAGGATCCCCTCTGTCCCCAGAAAGTCTCTGGGGCTCATCTTCTGAAACTGCTCGATCCCCGGGGTCCTCGGCTGCTGCACCACTGGTCGAGCTGTGGCTGTCGTGACGGCCAACTCCATGCCTCTGTCCTGTCGAGCCTGCTGTCAGTCCATGAACTGCTAGAAATATGCGAACATCTGAGCTGTGTCCACGTGTCCTGGAGGCGGTGGCTGCTGAAAGGGATCCTCTGGAATGACCGAGTCCTGCCTTCCAGTCGGTAGATGCATACCCCCTGCTGCGGCTGCCGAGGTCTCAACACGAGCTGAGGTGACAGGAGCTGTAGTCCCCTGGCCTTGCCGTGCTGGCTGAGAGGTAGCAGTCCCCTCTATTGCATCCTCATGAATGGCACGCTGCGATCTAGTCTCTACCATCCTGAAGATAGACAAACAGGAGTATCAATTTCTGAGAAAGAAGCGAAATAACAAAGGCGGGCAATTATAATTCAAAGGATCAGCTGACAAAAGAATTTAGATGGCAATAAAAGAAATTTTTCTAAAGTGATTGAGTATCTTAAAATTAATATCCTATATCCTACTGCAGGCTGTAGTGATACTCTAATTCGAATACCACTACACTTCTAGTCTGGACCTGCATGGGCCACCACTAAAAACGTGTCACGGCCCGCACCCTAGAGTAAGGGCACGATACGTGGGTACGTCCAGCCTATGCCGCAGTGTCGGCGGTAGAACGCTGTCCTAGGTCACAACATCTAATAATATATATATAAATAGTTTATACTCCCCGAATGGGGGTGACATAGCAGTAAAACTCAATCACAACTAAGGAAGAGATAGCACGATATGAAATAGAACTCAAGAAAACAAATAGATAAAATAGTCTAAGATAATCCAAGCAATATCCAGAAGTACAAGGTCTCAGATACAGAATGAAAGAATATATACAACTATGAACTCCAAATATAGCCTAGCTAAAACATGTCTCAAGACTGTATAAAGTACGATAAGCCTAACTAATCTAGTCTAGGCAATCGGGGTGATATCCTCAGCTAGAGCTGGGTCCTCCTGAGGGTCCAGCTCGCAGGTGTCATCTAAGGCTGCCCCGTAGTTAGTGTCCAGGCAAGCCTTCTCCTCGTCCTCTGTAATATTTTCAACAGGTCCAGTTAGGACAGGAGTAAGTACAGTACATCTCAACAGTTCATAGCAGGTTAGAAGATATAATCATGCAGTAAAGTAAAATACAAGTACTGAAAGAAGTGCAGTATGTAAACAGAGAGAGAAAGCTGTAATAGAAATATCTACTATAAATAGAGAACTAGCAGTGACTAGTGAGTCAGAGTACAACATGAACATGTAAATGGCCTGGGATGATTCTGATGCTACATTATGGAATGATTCTGATGCTACACTACTGGTGTAATATTCACATGTCCACTTATACTCCCCCGTACCCCCAATCAATACACAAGGATCCAGCCAGGTTATGTTATATGATTCCATGCAACGGCCCCCGAAGGGTGATACATGGAAGTCCCATAAATGGGGATTCTGGGGGTTACCCAACAGTGTAGGATTCTAGGAAAACTCTACGATCATAAGAGTATATGTCGTAAGTGATCGAAGAACCAATGAAGCATAGTGATACGCCATGTAAGTGAAATACATAGAACATAGAGTACTCGATGCTCCCTAAGGATAATATCTCAAGAAGGGATCCATATAGTACCAATCCGTATGACCAACGTGACAGTACAAGTGAAGTAATCTACTGCAGAAAATAGTTCTAAACAGGATATAAAATGATCAGAGAATGTACTCGCCTGTATCTGAGTGTCCAATATGAAAAGTACCGTCCGAGGAGTGGTGTCTGGCTCCTAATCAGAACAGCACAAGTCACAACAAGTCTAAAATGGTAAAATGAAGTTCTACTATGCATTCTACATGATTCTAGGTCAATCTAGGCCAAAGTCAACTCTTTGTCAACTCTGGTCAACCCTAGAAGTCAACTAGGTCAACCAAGTCTAAACTAGGCTATACTAAGTCTAATAATGTTGTACAAGCCCTATCTAGTCTCACCAAGCTATACCAAACTACCTAGGCCAATTCTCAACACAAGTATACACATTACCTATATATAGTAAATACCCAAGTTATATGGCATATACATATACTTGTATAACCCATACCCCCATATGTGTACTATCATATGGTACCCCCAATCAATACACAATATATATAGGAACATTTATGTAACTTATATAAAATACATTTGCATTACAATATATAGTCACCTATATTAGACTGCACATGAGGTAGGCATATAGGGAAGGCATGAATAAATATATGTGTGTGATAGGGCAATACAAGAGAGCGTTGTGTGAGTGACTGCTGTGTTAGAGAGTGAGTGAAATAGTGTGGTGTGCAATGTAAAATAGTGTGCAGGAAATTACGGTAAAGAGAGGGAGAGGAACATGTGTGTGTGAGCAGTGAGAGATGCAAAACAGTGTGAAAAACAGTGTCAAAATAGTGTCATGTGTGTGTGTGTGTGGTGTTAATCTCTAGAACATAGTGTGGCAGGAATAGCATAGTGTGTGTGTGTGTTCACATGAATGAGTGAAAGGGGTGTACAATAGACTGTGTGTGTTCCAGTGTGTGGTTTAGCAGGAAACTGGACTAAAAGACAGTGTAGGAACCTCATGAAGGCTGAGACATGCATGTGGACATGTCTGCTAAGTTCCCAGGAATGTAAATGTGTAGGGGTTAGCAGGAATTAGTAATTAGGTGACTGAATTTCAGCAGTGCTAAGAGTAATTCTCAGTTCAGCCATAATACCAATCCCAGATTAACATTATATCCTCAAGTCAGTAACTAAATCAAACCCAATACTAAACATGAAGTCTTGCTCTCAAATTTCAAACAGCATAGTAAACTAAAGAAAAGAAAGGAAATCAGTCTACTCTTGGTCTATTCATCAAACTCAGGTTTCCATCTCAAAACAAATGTGAAACTTCACCTTAAACTCAGGTTCAACTCATATATGAAAATAAAATCAACAGTTAAACACTCAACTGAAATTCTCAGGTTCGTATTCCCAGATTTCAAATTTGAGAATGAACTCAAAAGCCAAAACCTCCAATTCACAACCAAAACCTATAATTGATTCTAGAAACTTAATTAGCATGAAATGTAACATGTGGAGAATATCCTCAGTTGAATACAATCAAACAAATAGGGAAAAATAGATGGGTTTCACAACTGGAAACTCACAGAACCTGTGTATCAGTGAAACAATGTTTCCTTCCATTTCGAATCCCATTACTTAGACAAAACCCAAACTAACATCAACCTAAAGTAACAGAGGTTAAACATGATATTTAGAATCTAAATAATCAATGAAAATACATTTAGAACCAATCAAAATCGAATTAAACAGAACCAACATCCTGTGCACTGAACCACACAGTGAAATACACGTGCACACGCAAATACGTGTCCGACATGACACTATAGGACACGAGGCTTGGGGAGTGTCATGACAGACACTGCCCCTTGCGCAGTGTCAAAACCCAGGCACTCACGTGCCCTGCGCAGCCCGCACGAGCACGCTGGTAGCAGGAGAGCTACAGTGCTCGTGCACGCGCTCGAACCCGTGTGTGCACGTATCCCCCACGACTCGACACGACACGAAAAACATTAGAAGACACTGGAATCCTCTAAGCAAACCCTAGGACTAATTTCCTATTCATAAACATTACACAAATGAGATCGAAATGCCCTTTGAGGCATTTCGACAAACACTGAAACATAGGTTCTGATACGTGTCCAGAACGGACACGAAACCCATGACACCCGACACAAAACCTATCCAGACTCATAGGGGACCCTTAGGGCTTCCTATTGATGAAGACAAAATGAAAATCCATGGAGAAATGGGAAAGTTACCTATGGTTGCACAATCCTCAAAACACCCAATAGAGAATGGTTCTCCAAGCTTCAAAACTCCCTCAAATTGTCCCAAACCTGTGATGTGACTCCACAATCAATAGAGGAACAGTATTTAGAGTGCTATGGAGGAAATCCCAATAAAAATGGACCTATATTGAATGATCTATGGAGAAATGAAGTATAGGCTTACCTTGTCTTGAGGAAAGAATCATAAACTATTGGAAGGAGGCTCAAATCCCTAAAATGATATTATATTGGAAGGAGGGGCAAGCCTTGGCCGGCCACTAGGTTTAGGTTAGGGTTTTTAGGTGGTATCCTATGGCTAGGAATGAATCAAGGGTATTGAGTGGTCTAGAACAAAGGGTTGTTTCCTAGTCTTAAACAAACTCACTTAAACTTAACTAACTTGACTTAAACCATAATCCAACCCATCTAATTCTCCAAATGGCTAACTAAAATTAGCTATGACCAAACTAGGTTATGTCCAATCTGGGTTAGGCTAACCAAACCACTCTAGCAACAATTTAAATAGGATTTAATCACACCATTAAAATAATCATTAAAAATTCTTAAATAAAATATGAAATTCAAATAACCCCAAAAATAACAAAAATACCCTCACACTAGAAATATGGTAGTGACATTGGTATACCCTATATGCTTATGTGTAAACTAGTATAGGGTAATATTAGGCATATGAATATCCAGGTTAGGGTATTTTAGGTAATTATGACTTGATATAGGTTAACTTGACCTAGAATTGACTAAGGTTTGACCAGGGTTGACCCAGAGTTGACCAAGTTTGACTTGGACCTAGTTTGACCTAGACAGTTGACCAGGTTTGACTTAGAGTTAACTTTGACCTAGTTTGACCTAGAAATCATGTAGTTTGCATTGTAGCTTTCAATTCTCTTGTATTTTAAATATCATGACTCATATTACTCTGTTTAGGACATTGTGACTCTGGTGCAGGCATCTGATATTACACTACTCTTTTTAGAGTAGCAGGCGAGTACATTCTCTGATAGTTCTCTCATTTACTTGTCAATTACTGTACTTCAATTCTAGTTAGTTGTATGCGATTCTCTGTTACAACACGTATGGATATTCTGGATTAATGCATACGACACACATTTATTTTCTGGCCTCTATTACTGGTATCATTATTTCTGGCTTCTATTACTGGAATCACCTACTGGAATCATTTACTGGAATTATTTACTGGTATCATTATATTTTGGCTGGACTCATCTTGAATCATTGTGTCAGATTTCTGGATTCACTTGCGGGGAGGGAAAATACTTGAGTAAGACATGTAGACATACCCCAATCTGGAATCTCCCAACTGGAATCTACTGGAATCTACTGGAATGATAGCCATCTCACACCCGACCAGGTGTGTGATGTGCCGTATTACCTACAGCCGTTTACATGTCGATCTCGGTATTTTAAAACATACTGTTAGAGTATAGGCTGGACTCACCCTGGAATCATTGATCACTATAACTGGAATCGTCCATTACTGGATTCATCTTGTATTAGATTCATCTTGTAATGGACTTACATTGGAGTTACACTGTCTACATTGCTGTCTGGACTTTATATCATATTACCCTAGTTCAGCTAGTTCTATTTTACAGTCTTCATTGCTATAATTCTTCTCTTGTTTAGTTATTTTCTTTCCTTGCACTTTATCTGTCTTTCTTACCATCACCTGAACATAAATTGCCATATTCATCAATACAACTGTATATAAAAGTTGTATAGTTCTCTGTCATTTAATTGGGTTTTTTAGATGAGATTGTGCTCGTTCCTGTCCTGACTGGACCTGTTGAAAATTTTACAGATGATTGCCCTGAGGACACATACCCTACATATTACGGACCAGGAGACGGGTTAGCTACCTTTGGTCCCGACACTCAGGAGTGATCGAGATTTAGTTTAGTTCACTGGCATCTGTTTTTATTCAGAGCTTGTCGTATAGAATTGAGACTTGAGATGTATTTGAGATTGTTCGAGATGTTGTTATTATTTCAGTAGTTATTATTGTCTTCAATTTCTTAGTTATATTTCTGTGTTATCTTATCGTGCTTAGACTATGATTGAGTTACACCATATCTTATACTTGTCCTCCGTTCGGAGTTGATCATGATGAGTACATTATATACTGCATGAGTTGATGGTTAGTTAGAGACTTAGAACAGCGTTCTACCGCCGATACTGCGGCGTAGGCTGGGCACTGTTACGTACTCGTACCCTCACAGTGGGTGCGGGTCGTGACATCAATGTGATACTACGTCTATCGGCAAGACGCAGAAGACCTTGGTCGTGCAAGTCGACCAAACAGCCTACAAAGCCATGATTAGTGGTGGGGGTGCTAGGCATGCCAGTATGGTTTCCAAGAACAAAGCGCACCCCGTATGGACTCCCAAGCCCTCAACAACACCAATCACTGCTTCTGTGCAACCTGCACCTGTTGCCTCTCTGGCACACAACAAAGGAGAATGCCCTTTGGCTATTCCCTCTTCTTCTCTAGTTTTGAACTCGAAGAACAGCCTATCTAGTAAGGCTACTAATCAGAACAAAGGAAAGCGTCCTTGGCCTTTTGTTATTTTGCGCAAGCTGTGCCTAATCCTGCCCTGGTGCAAAATAAGAGGAAACGCTTTTTAGCTAATCCCTCTTCCTCTCCAAGTCTGAAACTTGCTGGGAATACACCTATTTCTGCCCTGGTGCAGAACAAAGGAAAGCGCCCTTTTGCTTTTTCTTATTCTTTTTCGGTCCTTGACTCGGCGGAAAACACTTCTGATTGCGCCATTGCGCCAATCAATACAAAAGCTCTTTTGGGCAGAAACTCGACTCATCCTGACAGAGATAATCAAATCTCAGGCAAAAGAGTAAGTTCTGTTCAGAATAAACTTTTTGCTACCTAGTTATGCCATGCTAAGCGTATAGGAACAGGGTGTGCAGCACAAACAAGCATTCTACCTACTCTCAATTATTCAATTCAGGACTTGCCATCCCTGCACATCTCAAGATCCAAACAAGGCAAGCTGCTAGTGTCTCAAACAGAAACACAAGTGGCACACCTATCTGACTTGCGCGCATATCTCAACAGACGTCAGTCAGGATTAATTTCAGCAAGGCATAAATAGCATGCGCCCGTAGCCAATTTGTGCCAGAGGATGACTTCTGAAGTCAATAATCCTCATACCTATGCCAATCAGCTTAGCACCTCCTTATACACTTAGGGTACATGGTACCTCAAAAATCGGAATCATGTTCCCAATGTCATCGAAGAATATATCCCTCCGACTCTTTCTCGTCCTGTCGTTGTAACCGATCTTCGTAAACTTCTTACACAAAAATGGAAGATCGTAAGGCTGTCTCATCCACTTATAGCTCCATAAAAAAAACATCACTGTAATCATTAACACGAGGTAGTCATCAAATGTTGCTGCCAGTCAGCTAAGTGGTCTGTCTTCGACCGTTTGAACTATGCTCAGACTCCTGAACCAGTGATAGTGGACAAAGATAAATTATTGTACGCTTCGGTCAACATGACATCCCGAAGAACTGGGGGAGGAAAGCGTCCAAGATACAAAGCATCCCGCAACCCTAGTCAATAATACTTGGATCAGATCCGTAATTCCGGTAAAGGGGTCTACCGACACTCTAGATCAAGAAGCAGAGATACAATCGATCAAAGAAATCTTTCTTCTGATCGAGATACAATCAGTCAAAGAAATCTTCCTTCTGACCGAGAAACAATTGGTTAAAGGAATCTTCCCTTTGACCAAGAATCAATCGATCAAAGGAATCTTCTTGACTCTGACCAAGATTCCTTCAGTCAAAGGAATCTTTATATCCTTTGTCCTGGGGGTAGTTTCTTGTATGACTTGGATGCTGACAGTAAAAGTTCTGAGCGGACCATCTTTTCTACCAGTTTCTCTTCAGTTTCCAGAGAAATGACAGCATATTTTACTAATAAGGAACAAGATGTATCTAGCTCTAACAATCAAGAGCAGAGAATTGCTGTATTAGAGGCCAATTTAAACAGCATGGCTGAAATGATGACAAGCATGCATGCTGTGATCATGGCACAACATACAGTTCCACAGGTTGTAAATCTGATTTCGACCCAAGAACCTGTAACGACATCTGCTATCGTCAACATTGGTCTGGGGATACAGTCTTCTCATACTGCTTCACTACCAGTTCAGGCTACTACAAGTCAGTCTGGTGCTGGGGGTGGTGCATATCATGCAGTCCCTCCTCCTAGCACACCAAATCAGTCTACTGCTCCACAACTAGTAGAAGATGCTAACGAGGCAGTAAAACTTTTGGGTACTCAGTTTGAAGCCTTCAAACAGAAAGACGGCCTACAGAAGCTTGGGATTAAACAACCTTATCCCATAGAGTGGAAGGAAGTTCAGTTTCCACCAAAATACAAACCCTACGTGTAGTGAGGGTGGAGCTATGAACCAGTGAACAAGAGGATACATGAGGGGTATTGATCACATAACCACTAATAACTCCCTATCCCCGAGTAATATATGGATCCGGACATATTACGTCATGACACAAGATTCTCTAAGAAGGTAGCAAATCCCCTTAGGAATCGACGTCTATACAAGTACAATAAACAAGATCGAACAATGTACCAATATACCATGGTAACCCAGGAATGACATCTCATGACAGGATCCGACGTATACTACTCCGTGTACTATCATGTCGGGAATCAAGTAAAATACTACAACTGAATCGGATATAGTAGATATCAAGACAATAAAAACTATCAGAGAATGTACTCGCCTGATACCCTAAACAACTGATATGTATAGATGTCCAAACTGGAGTCACAGAGTCCTATTTAGAGCATTACAGGTTACAATAAGTTTATAATATAATAATTAAAGTATACAATACAATCTACATGGTACTAGGTCTCTCTAGGTCAAAAGTCAACCATTGGTCAACTCTTAGTCAAACTAAGTCAACATCTAGGGTTTGGTCAACTGTCTAGTCAAAGGGGTCAACTCTATCTAAGTTAGTCATAATTCTAACCATAGGCCCTCATACTCTAAGATACCTTATAGTACTATATCATATATATATATATATATATATCATGCATAAATTCTCAACAAGCCACATATACTATGTTATCCCAAATCACATATATCATTTATAGATACTATCCACGTACCCTTAGCCCATATCTCAAATACCTTAACTATTAGTTAATACCTTAGTTCTTGGGTCAATACCTTGTGTAAACTAGATTTTCTAGTCCATGCTAGTACATACATCGATTCTAGGTCTATACCTTGAAGGTATTAGCCATAATAGCTAATATTACCAAGTATCAATACATATATCTTACATCTCTACTAGTTACCTACTATCTAGGATTACATTAGCCAATTTATCCTTTATATATACATGGATGTACCTAATGCCTATTACATATACCATTACCTTTATTACCCATAACATATACCAATATACCTTTTACCCATATCTAAATATTCATCCTTTACCTATATTATATACAAATATCCATATATCCTACTATAGATCCATATCGCTAACCATTTACCCATTACTATATCCCCATACATGTATGTCTATACTTACCTATGGTGCTTGGTTACTTCCTTACTCATATTATATATATATATATATATATATATATATATATATATATATATAAAATATATATATATATATATATATATATATATATATATATATATATATATATATATATATATATATATATATATATCCACCCAATATGTCATAGTACACCAAGATACCCATATACCATATCCACGTGGTATAATATACCCCTTATACTATACGTTAAATATATATATATCTGTATTCCTATGTATCATATAATATTTGTATCTATATGATACCTATGAAATACATATGTGATATTGTATCCTTGCTATTCTATGCATACCCATGAGTTACCTTGCTATTAACGTATTTATATTTACCCTTAGAATTACTTTAACTACCTATACATATACATATACATATACATATACACATACATATACATATACATTTTTTTTTTTTTTTACATACATATACATATACATATACACTTATACATATGTATATAGATAGCATATCCTTAGGATACCATGTTCTACCTAATACTTGACATATCCTATACCATGATATGTTATGATACCTTAATTCATTAAGCATCCCACATTTTTACACCATGCCTTGGCTACCTTACCTACACCCTATGTAACATAACATGTATTCTAGTATCTTATTTTTATATGTATATATACCTATAGATATCTACCTTTGATCTTCGATACATATATGCATAAATATGTATCATAGGCTACCTACAATTGTTACCAAGATATCTATATCATTACCCTATGATATGTATAGCTATAGATTATAGCAATATGTTTACCTATATACCTATATATCAATATATCAATATACCCTTCTATTCTATTATATGTCAAAATTATTCCAGGATATCCTATGCTTACCATACCCTACCAATCATACACATATGGACTCACTCATCCTACTCTTAGCACTTGACATCTTGATATTATCTATTACCTAGTTCTAATACCCAATATCTTAGTATCTTGACCAATACTTTATCCTCCTATATACTTATCCAACTAACTCTAATACTAACACTTGATACCAAATAGGATACCTTACTCAAGTCCCAATATTTACTTATCCTTACTCATGATACTTGAGTGTCACGATACTAATATCCTTATGGTACCCAAGTATTACACTAGTACCTTGCCCACAACTTTAATACCTTGACACATAACTTATCTATATTTGGCTTACTTGATAATCATTTGTATCAACACTAACAAACACTAACTAACATATATTACCTAACAATAATATATATATATATATATGTACTATATCATACATATTTTTGACAATCTATGATACCTACATTCACTTGATATCCATACTACATAGGTTCGTAGGATACATAAATACATATGTCGTATAGTTAGTTTTCTACTTAAAATCAATACTGAACCTATTAGACTGATTCACTAAATTTTAGGATTAAAGTATGTCGTAGCCCTTCGTACTAGCTTTCCAAAACTTCAAGCGGATCACATTTTCATGTCCGAAAACTCCCGGAATCACGAAAATACCAAAATGTGTTCGTCTTTCGGACAACTGACACTCAAACTATTTTACAGAAAGTCCTAGAATGAATTTGGCCTATTAGTATATATATATTTGGAAAGCTAACTTTGATATAGTTCTTTTAAAAAAATGGAAGATTAATCAGAGCCTTGAGTTAGGAGTTATGACATTTCTAAGTTGCTATGGCTACTAAAAACGTGGATGAATATTATGACGAATTTGGATTATTTTGGACAAAAGAAACAAATGTATGTACCCAGATCTAACCATATACATCATGAGATACCATGACACAACACAATGTATCCTATTTAGGACACATACACCTAATATCGACTCAAAAAGGACACGAAAGTTCCTTTGAGGACACGTATCGAACACTTGGTGGTCACAAATTTGATTTCCCCCAATTTGTATCAAAATAAAAAAGAAAAAACCTTCAAATAGGAAGAGAAGAGCCTTAAATCATCTCTAATGGTACCCTAATGCAAATGGGGTCCTAATGAATGTAGTTACACTAATGAAATGAAATGGAAGGGTTTAGAGAGCTCATACCAAAAGGGAGATAGATTCCCAATGTAAAATTCCTAGATCTACATCTCCATCAAGCTTCAAGGCTCCAAATCCTTCCAATACCTTCTTAGCTAGCCAATAGAGGCTTCTCCTGTCCAAGGGCAAGAGAATGAAACAAATTTGGCTCAATTTAGAAAATTTTGGGTGTAGAAGCAATTTGGGGAAAAAGCTCCTAAATTAGGGCTTGAAATGAAAATGGAAAGAGGAAGAAGATGAAGTGGGGATTTAATAGGATGGTGGCCTGCCATATGGTGTTAAATTTAGGGTTTGGATAATTAGGAAAGGTCCACTACACCCTTCCCTTTAGTTATGACAAGTTAGGGATTGAACCTCCCTTCCTAATTAGGTGTTTAGTCAAGTTTTCTAAATAAATCTTCTAATCTAGCCAGAGACTAACTAAAGGTCATTTAGGCTAGTCATAATCATCTAGTTGGATGGTCATGATAAGTTAGTTTAGGTCCTCTAGGATCATTAACCACTATTCTAGTCAAAGGCTAACCATTAGTCATATTCAATAATAACACATATGCACTATTAATTATTTAGATAATTAATCAAAAAATAAATTCTATTTTTGAAAACTAATTTGTCACGTAAGATATAATATGAAATCACACTAATAACAATAATTAGAAATAAGTCAAAAATACCCCTATTCCGAAAAAGTGGTGGTTACACCATCCTTCGCAGACGATGAGGTCTCGCCTTCCGAGATCTAGTTTTTTTAGTTATGACTTGAGACCTGTAGTGGAAATCTTATTATTATTCTTTTATTTTATTTTAGGAGGCCGGACTCCAGTTATCTGAGATTATTTTCATAGCTGTTTGGTAGTGGATATGTTTCCACCCAGCTATATCTTTTGACTCTTTTATTATATTTTATCTGGACTATTGCTATTCTCTTGTGTACTATGGACGAGATATAGTACTCTATGATTTGGCCTATGATTTATATTTCTTATAGCTTATGTATACGCACGAGGATTCCATATATTCGAGTAGTCTTCGTATGTATGCAACTGGCATATTTCGTATGTCTAGTCCTACGTATATTGGGACTGGGACATTACATATTTTTTAGTGGCCCATGCAGGTCCCGAAAATAATGTTGGGTTACATGACTGTACCCAGCAAGCCTGCATATAGGAATATGAATAGTATCTCATCCACAACTTAGTACCCCCTTTGACTTCAAACTTTTTCGAACTTTCTTTTAATTGCTTGAATTGTCTCCAACTTGAATTCCGTTCTGACGTTGCTCTTACCTTCATGCCAATAGGACGAATTCTTGTAGCAGTCACGTTGCCCCTCTTACCATCACCTCTGATGACTCGACAACCCAAGAGGAGCAAGTTTCCTCGCAGCCTCCAACAATGACCTCAATTATGCCTCTTCAACAAGGTGTAACACCCCAAATGTTGTACTCCCCCGAGGCTAAGTTGCATAACCTTTCTACAGACCAAGGTTATGCATAAAGATTCAAGAACATTCTAGAAGATGGTAGAACTTTCCAGAAGGCCCCAGGATCTTCCAGAGGACCCGAGAATCTTCTAGAAGACTCCAGATCCTTCTTGATGTATCATGATCTTTCTGGATGTACTAGAAGTTTTCTTTGTTCTTATTTCTTAGAGAATAATCTTTAGAATATGCCGATTCCAGAAGTTTTTGAGATTTCCATGTAAGCCCTATGGGTACTATAAATAAGGGGGAGGCCTCATTTGTTCCTCACTACCAAAAACTTGTAAGCATTCTCCAAGTAATAGAAAAAGTTCTTACGAGTCCCATTTGCTCCACTCTCCTTTATTTCCTTAGCATTCTAACTAAGCGGGTTGGAAAGGCTTGTACGAGTTTTTGAGAAGGAAGATAGTGTGCCATACAGGATGAAGTGCTAGCAAAAATCCTAAGTCCGTGACAAGTGGTATTAGAGCAAAGATTGATTGTCCCCATGTCGTCCTCCGAGATTGTCTCAACGAGGAGCAACCCGTATCGCCAAAGGATAAGGAGAAGCCCGCGAGGAAGGCAAGTACAAGAAGCCATTAATGGAACATGCCCTTGGCGAGTTGGCGTCCCATATGGAGATGCTGGAGAAAGGCATGACGGATATCGAGCTTCAAGAAAAACCAAACGGCTCATGAGAAGTTCGCCCATGGGTTGGAGACTGATGTCGCCCATGCTATGGTACATTTTTTAGGGCAAATCTGTAATATACAAGCCCAGTTCAAGGAGGAATGAAAGGCTACCAAGGTGGAGATTGTCGAACTGTGCGAGGAGCTAAAAACTAAGGCGGCAATCCTCGAGATGGTACGACTTTGAGGAAGGAGAAGACCCAAAAAGTAAAGTATCTAGAACCCAATCCTTCAACGACGAGTGAGACACGAAGGAGGTGGATAACTTTATTTGGAATGTCGAGTGGTGCTTGAAGGCAGTTCACATAGAAGATGAGAACAATAAGGTAAACTCGACATACCTATATTTTTCTGATGATGCTATGCTAAGGTACGACGCAAGTGCATCGAGATAGAAAAGGGACTCTATTCAATCGAGACTTAGGAGGATCTCAAGAAGGAGAAAAAGTCTCAGTTTTACCTGGAGAACATGGTATATGTTGCGAGACGGAGCTTGCAACAACTCAAGCACACCGGGTCCATCAAATAGTATGTGGCAGAGTTCACCTGCCTGATGCTAACCATTTCCAGTATGGGCAGAGAAGATTACATGTTCTTCTTCATAGATGGTCTACAACCGTGGGCGGTACAAGAGTTACAGAGGCAACACGTGTCAAATCTGAACACGATCGTTGCAGCGGCCGAGAAGCTGATAGAGTATTTGTGGAACAAAACTCCCAAGCCCAAGGCAAAGCCCACCACTAAGTTCAACGATAGGGGAGGCAAGAAGAACAATAAAAAGGGAGCCTTACAGAAGGACAAGCAGCCTCTGACGGAGCGAAAGATTGAATACTTGATATATGGTAGGAATCACTTCGCACACGAATGCACCAATAAGGGCAAAAGAGGGTAAACGCAGTCTAAGGCTGGGAGGTTGAGACCGAAGATCCTAGGATGGTGGCTCACATGGGCACCTTGTACATACTGATTCTTTGAAGAGGAAGGCAGTTGTGGCTAATTCTCTGAGTCGAGAGCTGATGTATGTGGACGTGATAATCAATGGCCACAAAACGAGGGCGATGGTCGACATGGGGGCGCCCCACAACTGTACCTTGGGCATGGAGGTCCAGCGCTTGGGTCTAATGCTTGAAAAAGACTCGAGCTAGATGAAGGCGGTCAACTCAGAGGTGCGTCCCATACAAGGGGTGGCCAAAGGAGTGAAGATATAAGTAGAAGATTGGATGAATGTCACCAGTCCCACGATCGCACCACTAGACGTCTTTAACATGATCCTTGGGATGGACTTCTTACATCGACAAAGGCGGTCCAATTACCATATATGAGAGTTGTCATGATCATGGAGGAGAGCTACCGGTGTATGGCGACTGTTGCATGAGGTGAGCTTATGAAGGGGCAGGCTATGTCTGCCTTACAATTCAAGAAAGGGATACAATACAGAGAGATGACCTACCTTGCGGTGCTCAAGACGGAGGAGGTGCCCGTGTTGGAGGATCTTCCGCCTAAGATCGATGACGTTCTTGTGCAGTTCGGGGACGTCATGCCAAAGGAGTTTCCAAAGAGGCTACGTCCGTAGAGGGAGGTAGACTACGCCATCAAGTTGGAGCCGAGCACGAAGCCGCCCGCCATGGCTTCATATCGCATGGTCCCGCCCGAGCTAGACGAGTTAAAGAGGCAACTTAAGGAGCTACTGGATACGGGCTTCATCAGACCGTCGAAGGCCCCGTACCGCACACTGGTACTATTCCAGAAGAAGAAGGATGGAAGCCTTCGTTGGTGCATCAAATATTGTACACTAAATAAGGTGACCGTCAACAATAAATATCCCATCCCATTGGTGGCGGACTTTTTCGGCCAACTAGGAGGCCCATGATACTTCTCCAAACTCGATCTGCGCTCAGGATACTATCAAATTCGGATTGCAAAGGGCGACGAGGCTAAGATAATGTACGTTGCGAGGTATGGCACAAATAAATTTCTCTTATGCCTTTTGTTCTAACAAATTCTCCTATAACTTTTTGCACTTTGATGAACAAGCTCTTTCATCCCTACCTAGATCAGTTCATCGTGGTCTATCTCGATGACATCGTCGTGTACTTAAACATGATGGAGGAGAACATTGAGCGTTTGAAGGCCGTCTCCCAAGTGCTGATGGAGAACAAACTCTTCGTCAAGCAAGAGAAGTGCTCATTTGAATAAGAAAAGGTGTCGTTCCTGGGGCACTGGATTGGCATGGCAAGATATGGATGGATGGCACGAAGGTCCAAACATTCGGGAGTGGGAGGCTCCCACCAGGCCGAAAGAGCTACGATCGTTCCTTGGCCTGGCAAACTACTACGACGGTTCATCCGAGGATATTCTGCCATCGTAGCACCACTGCTGTGGAAGGATCCAACATGGTGTTGGATACCCCGATACGAGGTGGCATTCGAGGCACTGAAGCGGGATGTGATGGAGGAGCCAGTCTTGTCCCTAGCAGACTAGTCCAAGGCATTCGAGGTGCATATTGATGCCAACTTTGCCATCGGGGGTGTTGGTACAGGAAGGGCACTCTATCGCATTCGAGAGCCGCAAATTGATCGATACTGAGCGACGCTATACGGTGCAAGAGAAAGAGGTAACTGCGGTCGTAACAGCTTGAGGACATGGTGGTACTACCTTTTCGGTACCAAGTTATGGTTATGACGGACAATATTGCTACGACTACTTCCAGTCCCAAAAAAGCCGTCCCCGAAGCAAGCGAGATGGCAAGATTTTCTAGCCGAGTTTGACATGGAGTTGCGATACAAGCCTGGCAAGAAAAATCAGGTGGCCAATGCTCTCAGCAAGAAGGCCAAGATCACAATGGTATGCTTGCTCAAGGAAGATACACTAGACCGTGTCTGAGTGGGTATTATGGAGGACCCGCTGACATAAGCTATAATGAAGCTCATCCAGGAAGACAAAATGAGGCAGTTCTGGCTGAAGGACGAGCTTCTCTATCCCAAGGAAGACAGGATGGTCGTGCCTAAGTGGAGTGGCTTGCGGAGACAACTGCTCAAAGAGTGCCACGATACGAAGTGGGCTAGACACCCAGGCCAAAAGTGGACCTTGCATTGCTGGAGGCTGCCCACTACTGGCCTCGTATGTGCGACGGTGTGGAGGACTTCATGTGCACCTGTCTTATGTGTCAATAAGACAAGGTAGACCATTAGAGGCTCGAAGACCTGTTGGAGCTTCTCCTGTGTCGAACCGGCCATGGAAGAGCATATCGATGGACTTATCTCTGTCCTGCCGAAAGTGGAGGCGCTTGGGTCCATTCTCGTGGTGGTCAATTGATTATCTAAGTACGCGACCTTCATTACCGCTTCAACATACTACACAGCAGCGGAGGCCACGCGACTATTCATCAGCCACGTGGTGAAGCTTTGGGGCCTCCTGGAAAATATAGTCAGCACCAGGATCCCTGCTTCACAGGGAAGTTCTGGACGAAAGTGTTCAAAATCTCGGGACAGACTTGGACTTCCGACCAGCATCCACTCGCAGACGGATGGACAAACCAAGGGGTCAATTCTCTACTCGAGGAGTACTTACGGTATTTTGTGAGTGTAAACCAAAGGGATTGGGTGCATCACCTCGACGTCGCTCAAGTCTGCTACAATCTTCAACGGAGCGAGTCGTCGTATAACAGCCCATTCGAGTTGATGGTTCGATGACCGCTTGCCCTGCATATACTGCATAAGGGGTCCTCGAGTAGAAGTCATAAGGCCAAACAGTTCACTTCAGACTTCAAGGCAAATACGAACATTACCAAGGCATTTCTGGAGAAGGCCACGAGAAAGATGAATAAATGGGCTGACACGAGGTGATGACCGTTGAGTACAAGGAAGGGGACCTGGTGATGGTGAAGCTATAACCGCAACAATTCAAGGTATTTCAAAAAGTACACAAAGGACTGATTCGGAAATACAAAGGCCTCTTTCGCGTGCTCAAGAAGTAGACAAGGTGGCCCTCGAGCTCCTCGCCAAACTGAAGATTCATCTAGTCTTCCATGCGAGTTGCCTGAAGCCTTATATGAAGACTTGGAGGATCCTATAGGAGTAATTGGTATGAGCAATAATATCTCTATAAGGAGCACCTACTCTGATACCAATTGTAGGACCGTTGAGCACCTCTAGAGGGGGGTGAATAGAGTGTATGCGTGTACAGCAGAAATAATTACTAGTTAAAAATTAATAAAGTAGTTATATATTATGGCAAATAAAAGATGGTAAATAAAATATAGTAAAGTAAGAGTCAAGAATTCAAACTCAGTGAACACTACGATGTATACTGGTTTCACTCTGAGAGGACTAGTCCAGTCGCGAATACTCTTGCTCGCTGTTAATCCACTATGGCACAAGCTTTAACTGAGCGCTTGCAACTCTTACAATTGTGCTTGGTGACAAGTGCATGACCGACTTCATAATATCGTGCTTGGTGACGAGCGTACGACCGACTCTAGAAGGCAATTGGAAAACTTGAACGTTTTCTGAATACAACCTCCGATATAACTCTTCAATACCAAATTCTAGATTAAACAGAACCTGTAATGGCTTGGCTAAGAGTCGTAAAGGCTTAGATATGAAAGTAAAAATCTAAAACACTTTAGATAGAGAAGAGAAGAGATGAAATTGGATGATTGAAATGAATGGTAATCTCAACTCTATTTATAGTATTTTTGGGGGACCGAACTCGGGCAGAGTTCGGATGCTAGGATTTCGTATACGAACATTGGATGCAGATTTGGTGGAAACTATTTCGAATTTACCCAGACCGAACTCGGACCAAACTCGGTCAGAGTTCTGTTGGGTCAGGACAACAAGGAATGGACCAAATTTGTATAGGTTTTGGGCTTTTTGGAATTGTAGATTTTTGGGATATGTAAGTAGGCTTATTTTTGTTTGTGGACTGAGAAAAACCTAAGCCAGTACCGATCCGATCGATCTCACATTTTCCTATCAAAAAAAGAATAATACAATAGATATGAAAACTAATAGCCTTTCTCCTGACATTAATGACGCCTTTCTCCTGACATTTGAGCAGACTTGAAGACGCCTTTTTCCTTGACGGCAGTCGTCCAAAGATAAACAGATCTGGAAAATCTGAATACCTTTCGAGGGCTTCACCGCGAACCCCACGGAGGGCGTTGCCCCCTCGACCCCCATCATTGAGGGTAGCGGAACCCCCGATGCGAGGCCCCGGATAGGTCGTTAGGCGGTTCAGAGAAATCTTTTGTATTATGCCATCTTTGGCCCATCAATAATTCTTCGTTGCATATATCCTTCTTTGACAAAGCTTGATCATGCTTACTGCATGTCTTGCAAGAACATGTTTAGAACAAAAAATATGATGCAGTATGATACAAGCATAGCAATATAATATAGACCATTTAGGATAATGCTAAGTTTAAGTAGCAACATGATATTGATTACATGAATAATAGTGACATCACTAGTTAAACTTAATTGATTAGCCATATTAAAAAAACATGATATAATCATTGGGCTAACAATCCCCAGCGGGGAGTTCCGAAGAGGCCCACGGCGACTATGACTACGTCATTCGAGAAGAAGGTGGAAGCCGTACGGGACAAAGGAACCATTCGTCGGTGATGTGTCCCCGTATGTGGAGTACCCCATCAAATGGAAGAGCATGTCGTACGACGAGTCTAGCTGGGAACGTGCTGATATGCTGCATCAGTTCGAGGACGAGGTCCAGGTGATCTCAACAAGCATGGTTGATGAGGACGTCAACGCCTTCGGTGGAGGAGAATGTAATGCCCCAATTATTGTTCCGCATGAGGCTAAGTTGCATAACCTTTACACGGACCTAGGTTGTGCGGGAAGATTCTATAACATTCTAGAAGATGGTAAAACTTTCTAAAAGCCCCAGAATCTTCCAGAGGACCCGAGAATCTTCCAAAAGACACCAGATCCTTCTTGATGTATCATGATCTTTCTGGATGTACTAGAAGTTTCCTTTGTTCTTATCTCTTAGGGAATAATTCCTGTAATATGCCGATTCTAGAAGTTTTTTGAGATTTCCATATAAGCCCTATGGCACTATAAGTAAGGGGGAGGCCTCATTTGTTCCTCACCACCAAAAACTTGTAAGCATTCTCTAAGTAATAGAAGAAGTTCTTATGAGTCCCATTTGCTCTACTCTCCTTTATTTCCTTAGCATTCTAGCTAAGCAGATTGGAAAGGCTTGAACGAGTCTTCGTGAAGGAAGATAGTGCCCCACATAGGATAAAGTGCTAGCAAAAACACTAAGTTCGTGCCAAAGGGCATTCATCTCAATTGGATCAAACGATCCCACCTACCCAGTAGTACCTTTAATCTATGGGATCCCAAATAGGACAGCCTAACCAAGCAGACCCCAGCTCGCCAGGAAGAGTATATGCCTCCTCTCCTCAGCCTCCATCACAGCTACAAATTCCTTATGCTAAGGAGGAATTAGTAGCAGGTTATTACTAAAGCTATTAGAAGTGCAGCAACAACAGAACGAGTTTGTAAGGAATATTATATCAGTAGCCCTAAATAGGACTCTTTCTACCCCAACAGCCTAGTACCAGTTAGAGTAACTCAAGGTGGGCCAATTAGAAGACCCATGGAACAGCTACCACAGAGAAGCATGCCATATAAGGGCCCACCTGCAAGTAACGGGAAGCAGGGACACATCATAAAATATTGTCAAATTCGTCTTGGCTTATGCTTGAGATGCGGATCATGACAACATATGGTTAAAGTATCCTGCGCTACGGACTCAAGCGCATGCTCAGTAGACCCCGAGGCCAACAACTCCAGCACTTTTTATACCCAGATCAGTTCAGCAGGTGCCGAGGCTCATGACACCAGCAGTAGAAGCACCTCGCCCACCCTTACCTCCCAGGCAATGCAATACAATAGGGCTAGAGCTCAGGGCCCGGTCAGAATTAAGGACATGCCTTTTGCTAGCAGTAGAGGAGGTAGAAGCAGAATGGGAAGTCATAGCAGGTATGGTTTTAATTGCTACGTTTCCTGCTATTATGATTTTGACGTAAGAGCCACACCCTCACTAGTTAGTTATTATCCTAGCCATTTACATCTTGAGTTGCTTACCCTTTCCCAAAAAATAGATCCATTGTCATAGCTTTCTAAATTTTTAAGAATGATTAGAGATGATTCCTGATCATATGATGACCTCGGAACTAGTATACTATATTTCCTCAATAAACTATGCTATCGATAGGAGTACTAATTATTTTTCATCTTGATTTTTCCATAATATATTAATTTTTTACTTATTCCTTAAATCAGACCACAACCAAAATTCCCTTCATCCTATAGATTTTGTCACATTCTACAAATCCAAGGTTATGGAAATATTCTTTTTGAATAAGGAATACAGTTGATTATGTTTCACCACCATACCTAGGATTGACTAAAACTCTTATTTGTTATCTTCTAGAGAAATTTTCTCGTTTCTTTCATTATATTGGAAAATGTTCCAAGGATTGGTCCAACGAAAGGTTTTGAGAAATTATATTATCCTTGTATTACGAATCAAAGTTTTGCAGCCAGAGAAATACTGGCAAGGCATGACTTAGATAACGACATCATGGCTACATATGTTTTTCGACTTCTACTTGAATCATATCCTATGCATGTTGGTCTCTCCCCTTATATTTTTGTACAAAGTTAATTCAAGAATATCTCATGGATTTGGCCAAAGATAAATTCGAGGACTTATCTTGACTGGCAAGACAGACACACCCTACAGCCATCCGTTAAATTACGAATTCAGAAGTTTTGCAACCAGATATGTGCTGACGGGGAAAATTTTGAATAACGTGATTACAGAAGTATATAGTTCTTTGATTCTATCTAACTACATCCTACGCATCCAGCTTGACTTCATACCGTTCTTGAAACTACTTCGATTATTTTTGGTTTGCTTGATTCTAACCTTGATGATGTTTTGATCAACCCAGCCTTAGTACCAGCTAGAATAACCCAAAATCGATCGATTAGACGAATTGTAGAATCTCAGCAACAATATAGGACAATTACGTAGATGATCATCTCGAGAGTAGGAACACGACAAGTATTGACCTAGATACATTATTATGGTTAAGATAAGATTTGATATTAGCAACACCCTTAATAGCGCAGTATTTTACCATACGGTTATTCCAGCAAGCGAGATACAAAGATCGCGTCCTTGATTCATCAAATTCCATTCTAGTATCGTGTCTTAGAGTATAGATTGTAAGCCCCTCTAAATTTTTGGATTTATTAGGATTATCGATTGATTAGGATAAATTGGTTCCCACCAGGATATAAATTAGTGCCTCATGAACGCCCACTTTCAATTTAGATCATTTGCTGTCCCTTACCGTGACTTTGATATTCGGAGCACAATACTAGCTGTTACCTTCCAATAAATTTTATCTACAAGACCTAGACGAGTTCACCTTCATCTAGGTATATCATGACCTACTTAAACATGTCCTATTGTACTCTATTTTTATGATGTGACTTTCGGATCAAAAAGACCAACTATAACTCTTACCGTAATATCGATATTTTCCGACTTTAATTAGAGACCCAACCTCGACTCAAATCTTTTGACCCAATATATGGTTATGATCTACTCGAAGCCCACTACGCAATGCCACTAGTGTGCCACTCAATTGAATCCCCATGTACTACTTATACACAAAGTCAGGAAGACACATTTTCAGACTTACGGCTCCTATCTAACCAATCCAACTCGGAACTGGCCCAACCACTTGAGTTAGAATCCGTTTCGAGGTTACCCTAACCTAAGGGGATGGTTTAGATTGATTCTACGAGATTTTGTAAAGATTAAACCCAAGATTTATTCAAAAGAAATCCCTTTGTACCATTTTGTCCCAGTTATATTTCGTTCCAGTTATATTTTGACCAATAAAATTCCTACTGTCTTGCTGGAGCATGGCTATATTTGAGCAGTATTAATTCGATAAACTTTTTCTTACAGTGTTATTAACCGAGAACACCATAAGGATACCTGGCTCCTTAGAGTCCGTACTACAGTCAAAATGCCCAATATTTTCGTGCCACACTTTAGGAATTGTCCTTCTCAGGAGCCTTGTAACAACGATTTTCACCGTTTGCCAACTTCTATAAGTTGGGTAGAGCCTTGAACCAAGAATACTTTTTCTTGTAGGATGTGGAGCCAATATTGATTCCTTTTATAACTCCTTCCTCTTTTAGGAAACCGAGTTACGAATTGACATACTACTCTCTATTCATATTTAATCTCGTTATTCTTTGATATTAGGCTTATTTTAATTTCAAGGACGAAATTTTTATAAGTTGGGTAGGATGTAAAATTCCTAAAATTCTTGCTAATAATATTATATTTTTATTTTTAAATCAAGGTAGATGTGCTTGTATAAATACTGTGTGTACTAGCATACAAGTATTTACATATACATACCCATACGTCTAGTAGTATAGTGCAATCACCAAACTTACTTTTTTCGTATTCTATAAATATTTTATGGTTATTTGCTATTATTATTCCTATAGTTATTTGGCTAGTTTGCTTAATTATAATCAACACCTGTATATATATGAACATATATGTATGTGTGTAATAATGTTCATACAATAGGAAATTTGGTTACCATAAAGTTTAGGAATTTTAGATCTTTTTAAAAATATTTTTTTAAAATTTTTGGTATGTATGTAGATACCTAAATCTACCTATAAACTATATTCATTTATGTATAAAAAAGAAAAAGAAAGAAAGAGCCAACAGTGTACTGTTCCCTATGGGAACATTACTGTTGCAAAAATCGACCTCCCCAACCTGCGCAAGAATTGGCAAAAGCCACACGAATTGAAATCCACAGATTCTAACCTAATCTTCAAAAATTTCATCCTATCCAACCTTAATTCCTATTCTCTTGAGGATTAACTCAAATTCTAATTCAAATCAAACTAGATTTGAAGAGAATTAAAAGAAATAGGGTTCAAATATATATACCAATAAATTGAGGTCATCCGATAAAACAAAACCTCAAAATTTTTGAAACCCTTACGACACTACCAATATATATGAAACCCTAATATATATATATATATATATATATATATATATATATATATATATATATATATATATATATGAACCCTAACTTTGCATGCCATAAAAATAGGTTCTTGAGTTTGGCATAGTTTGGCACACAAATTAGGTGCTGATTTAATGATTAAAAAGATAATTAATTATGATTATTTAGTCATATTTAGACATGTTATTATTTGTGTTTGATAGATATAGGTCATGGCCAATGGTTGGTAGCATATTTGTTAAGTCCCAAGCGAAACTAGTAGGTGTAAACTAGTCGCTACCATGTACTGTAACTAAAAACCCAAATCTGGAATGCAGGGGTAAAACTGAGTATAAATCATGTTTTCTTTTTATAGTTTTCATATAATTTATATACATGTCCTTATATTGGGGACTTAGCCTTGAATATTGGAAGTTAAAACCATAAACTAGGTCTAGGTATTCTTTAGAAGCATGTAAACTTGTATGCTATGAACCAATATGTTATATGTAAATTTAGAATAATAATCTTTATTATCTATATGAATTCTTGCGTAGTCTTTGGTAATGCGGATTTAGCGGGACTTAGACGACTGGAAAGTATACCTTGCCCTTGTATAATATTTTACATGCATTATTATTCAGCCATCTTTTCATATTCATGTATGTTATTCTATTTATGTCCTTTCATATTGGCTGAATACACGATCATATGCACGTATTACTTGTTCTTGTCGTGTCATCGTTATACATGTTCATGTACACTACTTGATATTAGTCGTTGCTCCAGATTTCCTTTACTTGAGAATGTTACTTGTTCTTGTTCTTCATTCGTGATACTGTATCTTGATTCGAATTCCTTTTTACATGAGCATGACTTGATGGACTTGACAATTATTGATTGGGAGTTCTTGTATTGAACTACATTGAGATATACTATAGTTAGGAGTCTCATATATTAGACTACTCTCTATTGGATTGCCTTGACTCTTGTGTTCCTTTAGGAGAGAAGATTGATACTAGGAATGACTAATTGATCATTCTCGATTGGGGTTCTTGCACTAAACTACAATTGAGATATATTATAGATAGGAAGTTCTTGTATTGGACTACTCTCTATAGGACGGAAGCACCACACAGGACTACGGTCATTTGATTTATTTGTTAGCCACGTATAGTACCATGCTTCTCTATGACATGCCACTGTCTTAGTATTTTGCGTCTTAGATATTCTTTCGTATCTATTTTATTATCTATCTTGCATGCTTATTTACTGTACATTACATATATGTTATGTATCTTGCTACGTCCCTTCTGAGGATCTGGTGATCTCTCCAGGTATTTTGAGATCCGTTAGTAGGCTTTGGTTGGTGTGTGTGCTTTTCAGGATTCAAGTATCATTACTGGTACTTCATTATTGTTCTTGTGTATCTATTTATCACCATGACTTTACTGCTATTACAGCCTAGTGTTTGCAAGCTTTATTCTTCTTCTTGAGCTTGATCGAACATGTGTATTACAGGGTGGCCAACTATATTGCATATTGTTCATTCTTGATAGATTTATTCTTTATGAGGATTGAGATTTAGTTTGACTTGACATATCATAAATAATACCATAGTAGACAAGGTATACATATTCAAGTTGGGACTGGAGTCTACTTGAATACATATCTGGCATGTTTACGTATTCTAGTCCTATATTATGGGACTGGATTTTTGTGGTGGCCCATGCAGGTTAGATCATATCATCCCGATTATGTTCTATACCCGTACGAGCCTACGCTATGATGAAACCTAATAGGATTCTCAATCCACAACTGTCTTGACACTTCTTTTGGAATTTCTTTATCATTTTGAACTTCGTATTTTACATTCGTTTATTTTTTTTCTTACTCGTATCATTGTCCTTGTCCCTTCCTATTTTGGGGTGACGAATGCTTGCTTTATAAATTTATCAGTATCCCTTATATAAATTCAATAAATTGGTTGTTTGTTACAAATTTTGGTTGTCTTGATAGATGTGAGAAAATACACAATTGCCTTGACCCTATATACCTATGACTTTTGGTTACATTAAATTTATCCAAACTACACCTGAATCAAATCTAACCCCAAATAAGCATGCAATGCATCTATAAATATACCCATCGACATGGTTCCTATATGTATTCTCATATTTTTTTAGATTCTATTTGTTCACGAATATAATAGTTTCTATATATAGAACTTCCTATATAAGCACATGTGTAAATAAACTAGCTAACAAATCTAACCTAAATCTTTTTGTAACACCCAGTTTTCCAAATGAGGGTATTTTGGTTATTTTTAAAATTTTGGAATTATTTTAGATTTATTATTATTAATTATAATTATTATGATTTTTGGTGATTTTTAATATATTGATTTAGTTCTATAGTTGACTTTGACTCAGGATGACTTAGGAGACTGTCCTGATAGCTAACCTAGGTCATGACTACTTGGTTAGGTTAAGTAACCCTAGCTTGACCAAAGTTAGTGATGATTAACTCATTAGAATTATTTTGGAGAAATTAGGAATTAATTTGATTAGGAAATAGCTTGTGATTTCACAAGTCATTGTTTGTGAGCCTTATAGGCCCAACCAAACACTAGTGAACCTAACCTTAGCCCATTTCAGCCTATGGCTGGTCATATAGGGATTCACCCTCTATTTAATCCCTCCTAGAAATTAGGACTAGCCTCCCTTTAGAATTATTGGCTAGTTTGAGGAAGAGGTAAGTCTCATCTTCAATAAATCATAAAAAACCCATTTCAACTCCTTTTTTCCTCCAAACCAATTGCTATAGATTCTAATTTTTTCTATTCTTGCTGTTTATGTAAGGATATTTCAGAGGTTGGGCAATTTGAAGGAATTTGGTGGCTTGAGGAACCATTTTCATTTGGGGATTTTGAGCCCTTGCACATCAATAGGTAAATCCTAATATACACCATGTAATTACTGTTTTATTACATTTCTAGGATGTCCTAGGCCTACCCTAGCTGTAGGACTAGCTAGCCCTAGAATTCGAGTCCATTACGTGTCCGTATCGTACACGTATCAACCCATGTTTATAGGTGTTTGACGAAATGCCCCAAAGGGCATTTCGACCTGATTTTAGGATTGTAATTGAATAGAAAATTAGGGTTTTACCTCGCTTCTGTGATTCGTTTGCTCTGAGCATGTTTTCATGTCACGTCGTGTCGGATTTTGGACACGTACACGCGGTCGCACACGCGCGCGCGGGCAGAATGCATGCCCTTCTACTCGGGCTTGATTCGAGCTGGACATGACACTTTGGCTCACGAAACTTGACACGCGTGTCATACTCGTGACTGACACGGGGTTCCCCAAGTGGTTCGAGTCCTCGTGTCGTGTCGGACACGCTTTTGCGTGTGCACAGGCGTGTACTGTTCGTATCAGTTCACTATGTAGGTGTTCTATGTTTCATTTCTGTTTTAAATAGTTTAAATAGTGATTTAATTGATTAATTAGATCCTAAATATGTTGTATAATCTCTGTTAGAATTAGATTACATATTAAATTAGGTTTTAATGAGATTTTGGAATCGAATAGGGGTTTAAAGCCATTCGGCTGATACCGTTTGACTGATACTTTGGTTTCCAGATTCTAAACCTTTTAATTCCCTGTTTTGGATGATGTTTTCAACTGCTAATTATTCCTACATGTTTGTTAGTATAGGAATGTGAAGTATTTCAGTTTGATTTAGCTTTTGAATGTGAGAATGAAATTTTGACATATTGGTTGGGTTTCGAAATCAGTTAACTGAATCATGGTTTCTTCAAATTCCTAAAAACTGAGATTTTGCTATTCTTTAATTGTATTTTTATTAGTTTCACATTGTTAATGCTACTGTTATGCTACTGCTTTTTCTTAACATTCACTGTTTGTTCCCTGTTAACTGAGATGAATGTTTTAATTCAAATCCTTGATATCCTAAATTGGTTTTCCTCCCCTTTTTTAACTGAAATATTGATTCACTTGTGTAACTGTCATGCTCTTCTTTAACCTGAGAATTTGGGGGTTGATTGTTATTAACTGTTAGCTATGACCGATTTCCTTCCCATTTTATTTCAGAATTAGTTCCCTTTCCTTCTATTAAGACTGAGATTCATTTTGTAAATCTAAGATTTTCTTTCCTAATGAACTGTTAACTTAGATTGCAAAACCTGTGATTTGATTCTCTATTCACTGTCAAGTGATTTCCAGTTTACACTTCACTGATTCAGGATATTATATACATGTATTAGCTCATGTTACATTGGTAACTGGCAACTGTTGTTTTATTTCCTAATACCTTAGATGAATTCCCTGTTGGACTGTCAAGCTATTTCATTAATTTACTGAATGAATGAATGATTCACTCATCATGAACTGTTAGCTTATAACATGTGAACTGATTTCTCTTTTTCTTTTCCTTCTTCAAAACCTGAATTTATTTCCAGATTCTTAATGTTTAGTAGCTCATTGAGTCTTCCTTTCTTTATGAACTGTAATTGTACTGAGACTGATTTCCTTTTGTAGCTCCCCTTCCCGAAAAATTTTTGAAAATATTTTTTTATTATTTTTAATTGATTTAAATGATAGATTTTATTAAATAATTATTTAGTTAATTATTACGGTAGATGATTTTTAATCATGGTTGAGTTTTGAAGTACAAGACGGATAGGAATCATGGGACGGATAGTGCAGTAGCGTGCTTTGACTAGTGTTTAGCCATGGTAGGGGAATGCAAAGCCATATGAGTGTCCTAACTAGGAAAACAGATTAAGTTGTGACTTAACCCCCACCGATGAACTATTTATTTATTAATTAAATATATTATTTTTAGATGACCCGATTGTACCAACTTAGTCGAACTAGGCCCAAACCGAATCCAAGCCCATGTAGGCATGCAGTGAAACTCGGGAAGGCCATGTAGACATTTTATGTATATACTAATATTTTCTTATTTATTTTTAGGACTTGACAAATACTTTCTAAATATTTAATAGTTTATTTAAATGGTGTTTTCGAATAACTGTACGAAATTCTAGGGCCAGATGGAGTATGATATGTTCACCAAGGACTCTTAGTGGACAATTTAGTTGGTTACTATTATCTTATTATCATTATCATTATTGTTATTATTATTATTCTTCTTATTATCATTATTATTATTATTATATTATTATTATTATTTTATTATTATTATTATTATTGTTATTATTATATTATTCTTATTATATTATTATTATTATATATTTTTTGTGTATACATATATAACATTATATGTGTATATATGCAAATATATACGTAAGTGTTATATATAATATATATAAAAATTGTATAATAATATATATATATATATAAAATATAATTTTTATATGTATTTGTGTGTATATATAATATATAAATATATATATATATATATATATATATATATATATATATATATGTATAGTTGCTATATAAAGAAAAAGGAGAAAAGAATAACTAAGCAGTTGCTAACCAGCCCGGTCCAACCCCGATCAGCCCAGCTGAACTAAATCAGCTTTCCCAGCCTAGCAAGTCCCAAGCTCGAACCCGAGATTTCCCAGCAGCCCGTGCTTAATTCCCATACCCGAGCACTTCACAACATATATACGATAGTATATAAATACAGAGAGTTCGAGAAAACGAACCGAGAGATCGAAAGAAACCTCGCAAACCCTAACGCCAACTCCTCACACAGAGCCCCCGACCTGGCGACCCTGCCCAGCCCCGTGCGCCGCCGCGAGCCGCCGTCGGCCGGCAGACGCACGGCCGAGCACCCCAAAACAGGAGCAATCAACAGCAGCAACCATTGCAGCAGGTACCCCCACTTTCGAACCAAGATTCTACCTCAATATTAGACCATTTTCGATTTCGTAACTTATTCTGGAAACCCTGTGTGACCCCTAGGAGATCCAGTAATCATGATTACATGGGGTTGCACAATAGACCCAAGAAATCGACTCAAAGTCGAGCGAATAACGTTCGAAAACAGGACATTAAAGCAGTCGAAGTACTCATGTTCACGAACAATCCTCGTTAACCCAATACCTTTTTGAAAATACATTTAAACAGACCTGTAGACAACCTATACAAGATCGAACACCTTTTTATAGAATTGTTTTAAGGTATTATACTGGAAATTATTTATAGTTGAAATCATGAAAAACCAGTTTTAAAAACTAGAAAAAACATCCACATGACGTGCGTCCCACCATTTTGGGCGACGTGGTCGCGAAACGAAGGCATCAAAAGCTGCGTAACGGCTTCGTGGTCGTGTGGGCTTTGACGGAATTCCAAATTGATCGCGTGTGCGCGACGAATTTGATGCGTATCCGTCGAAATTCACCGTATCGTGCACGTTGCAATTTCTCATTACTTTG